>OZ017738.1:245941971-246324471 GCA_963969285.1 Odontomyia ornata
CCCCCCCCTCGCGATTTGACACCTGTAACCCGAAAAATCTGAAAAAAATCATGAAAGTAGGCCTTGATGAGTACAACATTAACAAATACGTGAGAAGTTGCAATTCACTCAACTTTGTTAGTAATAGTATGATTTACGGATTTTATGTTTTCTTGAATGAAATCTTAACGGTGCCCTTAAATTCAATGAAGTTCAGATGACAAATGACAATTTATATGATCAATCTATCCTGAAAGTTTCATAAAGATTGAATCATATTTAGCGAAGTTATAGCGTTTGAATTTTCCTGTATTACTATGGAACAATATGCGCTGCATTTATTTGATAAGATACGATGTTCTTGGGAATTCATGACTTGAGTGATTTTTGTTAGTTTGAAACAAAATGGCGACCGTTAAAAATGGAGAAGCAATGGATTTTCTTTTAAACATGTAGAGTTTTGTAAAATTATTTCACAGCAAGTTTTCTCGGAAACCACAGAAGCTAGAAATGCGAATCATATTTAGCGAAGTTATAGCGTTTGAATTTTCCTGTATTACTATGGAACAATATGCGCTGCATTTATTTGATAAGATACGATGTTCTTGGGAATTCATGACTTGAGTGATTTTTGTTAGTTTGAAACAAAATGGCGACCGTTAAAAATGGAGAAGCAATGGATTTTCTTTTAAACATGTAGAGTTTTGTAAAATTATTTCACAGCAAGTTTTCTCGGAAACCACAGAAGCTAGAAATGCGAAATTTTGGGAGGAGGCCAAAAGTGGCGTCCTCTTCAAAGTAGCAGATAGCAGATTCTAAGGCTTTGAGGGGGGTTTCTCCATAATGGGGAGTAACCCTTAAAAATTTTTTTTTTACCAAAGGCAGCCAATATGGATATCAAATGGAATGTCTTGCTGAGGACTTACCGAAATGGATCTTAATTTGGCTTTATTTGCTTCGAGGGGTGTAGAGGGCAAATATACGAAAAAATTGTGTTGGCAAGAAAGCAAGCTTTTATGAGTGCAAGGCTAACAAACACTTGGGTAGTAAAAATCCGATCAACTTTGTTAATAATACAACATTATATAAATTTTACGCTTTTGCCTATAAAATCCAAACGAGATTGTTAAATTCACCAAAACCTTGAATTTAGATTTCTTATTAACATATGTATATGTTTTGAAAGTTTCATAGCCGTCGAGCGACAAAAAACCAAGAAACAGCCGATTGAAAATTTAACAATTGCAGAAACAACACCACGTAATACTGTGGAAACACAGGTTTGAAACTATGTAGGAATTTTGATGAAAATTTTAAATTTTGAAAATGGTGGCTACTCAAATAACCAGTTTGTAGCCCATATACAACCCCCCCGCGATTACAGTCATGCAAATATGTCCTTATAATTGCATGAGCAATAAATATCTCACAAGATGAAATTCAATAAAAATTTTTAATAATGGAATCCTTAAATGGATCAAAATAATTTAAATAAATTTATCAGTAATATATACATATATCTTGAAAATTTACTAAAAATCGAGGCATACATAAAGTGTTGTGGTCGATTCAAAATCTGATAATCGCAATAAAGACAACGAGCAATGCTTGGAAGAAAATATTAATGAAATACTTCATTGAAAGTAAACTCATGAAAAAACTACCGCAATAAAACAATGCCGTTTTAAAATACAAAGAAGAAAGGACCTCATGAACGAAAACATTATAACGGTTTCAAAGCCTTCCAAAAACAGACTACAGTCTTTCAAGAAATCCATCGATTTCTGAATGCTACATCTCAAGCAATCCGTCTAATGAATCCAATTGACTAAATATTTCAGAAAACATACCCGTGCACTGCATCAACTGCATCACACCTAATTGTGTGTTTTCCCTAATTATTCCTTTTCGCGATCGCTTATTACTACTGTTAACAGACTCGTCAATGAATTGTAGGTATCTGCAAAGAACATAATCCTTGCCAAATTTGAAAACTAATAGACATACAAGTATATTGCCCGTATATGCAATCCAATGCAATTTGCACTACAATATGGGCACATGCAATGAATATATGATCTATCGAGGCGCCAAGGATCTAAATGCATGCTTAATGCTCTGTTTAGCAACTGAGGGAAATATTTTTATCGTCTCATTGATGATATTTTATGAATGGCTAGTAATTAGTGGGTAAAATCCAAGGAGTTGCATTAGTTTTGGGTTTTTTAAAATCAGAAGATCCGTATGTATATTAATCGATATGTATAACATACATTTAGTTCTTGAAGAACAATTGAACGCGATAATCATATGAAGTTTTTTTAAAAAGAAATTCTATACATGTGCATTTTAAAAAGTTTAATTCTTGATTAATTGAATTTTTTCATTATTTGAAAAGTGCATAAGTGATGAAAAACAACGCATCTCTATTCTTTTATATTGTTTTGCATTAATTTGTGTGTTTGCTTGTGCCCAAAGGTGAATTTATTCATTTACCGTTTCAAAAAGCATTTCGAAAGTGTATAAAAAGATAGCAAATTCCTTTCTTTGTGTATCTGTTTGAAAGCATAATAATATATTTCCAATTTTTCAAATTTAAATACAATTAATATCTTGTGGCGCAAACTTAATAGAAAGTGTTCTGCTTACTGTTAACATTGAGTGCTCCTTGAAGTTTGATTTGAGTGAAGTTCGGTTTGAAATAAATGTGAATATAACACTCGTCTGTGGAGCTTGGTGGAACATACTTTTCAACTGGAAGTAGCACCACGTAAGTTTTAGTTGAATTGAAAATTATATTTTATAATTTATATAATTATATGATAATATATATGTATAAAATATATAAATATTTATTTACATAAATACATATATATTTGCATATACAATATATCTACAAGTATATATATGTACAGCGTTCTTGCTAAGAGTGTTGAGTTGCAATTAAATTACTAAGGTATTCGAATACTTTTTAGGGTTTTGTAAAATAATTTTACAAAACCCTACTAGTTTCGCGACCAGTCTGTCCGTCCGTCCCTCCGTCCGTGTGTCACAGCAGTATCTCGGAAACTACTTAAACTAGAAACATCAAATGTTGTGTGTAGGTGTGAAGTGGTGATCTCTTCAAAGTTCAACTACAAAAAAATTTTATAAGGTATTTAAGGGGGGTCTTCCTATATAGGAGAGTGACCCCCGAAAAAAAATTTCATTGAAGGTAGCCGATATGGGTATCAAATGAAAGGTCTTGATGAGAAATTTTCAAAACAGGTCTTAGTTTGGCAAAATTTGCTTTGAGGGGCGCACAGGGAGGGGAAATACACGAAAAATTTAGGTCCCCCCCTCGCGATTGGACACCTGTGATCCAAAAAATCTGAAAAAAATCAGGAATGTAGGCCTTGATGAGTACAACAACAACAAATACGTGAGAAGTCGCAATTCACTCAACTTTGTTAGTAATAGTATGATTCATCGATTTTATGTTTTCTTGAATGAAATCCCTTACCATTAAATTCAATGAAATTCAGTACGTTGATGTATATTTATAAGATTGATCTATCCTGAAAGTTTCATAAAGATTAAACCATACTCAGCGAAGTTATAGCGGTTTGAATTTTCCTGTATTACTATGGAACAATATGCGCTGCATTTTATTTATTACTATGGCAACATACGGCTATGGAACAACATGCTCTTTTACCGACTCAGACACTACAGTCTTGCTAGGATTTGCATGAAAATTTCAGGAATGATATGTGTCATGAATATCTTTGAGAATCGGTTCAGCTAGTGGTATCAGTAATCGTAAAACAAAATAGTGGCTGTTTTTTAATGCGAAGATTGAATAATTTTGAGTTATTTTTTCCCAACTTCAACGTTTAAGGTGCATGCCTTGAACACTTGATTCAATTTAATGAATGACTGAAGCTGAGTACCTACAATTAATGCTCATAAGTGAAACAAGTCAAGGAGGTGGGAGAGAGTTCCTAGCAAAAGGGTTTTGTAACCATTCTAGGATTCGAAAAAATTGGCCATTAATCGATGATAACAGTACAGGAGAGTGGCCCCTGAAAAACAAATTCATCAAACGTAGCCAATATGAGTATGAAATGAAAGTTTTCATGGGAGCTTTTCAAAACAGTTCTTGAACTGTCAGTTTTTGCTTCAGTGGGGGCACAGGGGGGAAATACATGAAAATTGTGTTTCCTCCGCCATGGATGGACATCTGAAATAATTATCAAGGGAGATATTTATGATTATAACAATACTAAAAACCTCAGAAGTCGAAATTCGTTCAACTTTCTTAATAATAGTATGATCTTCGTATCTCATATTTTCTCCAATAAGATCGTCTTTGACATGTTACTTGACTTGATTCGATCTGGTGACTGCATTTTGTAAATTGAATAAAAACCCTTCTGACTTGAGCGTAGGTCTGTTTACCCAACTTGTTTTTTTATGTTCCTGAGTACAATAACAGCGCGATTTTGATATTCAGGCACTTCCGACTCCCGTTTCCGACGATTTTACAGCTGTATGGTTTCGGAATCAAAAGTATCCCAACCACGCAAAAAACTGCAATTGCAGGTATCGCGAAGCTGCCTGAATGCGCTTTTATTGAATTCTACTCATCACTAGCTTCCGTTTGACACCCCATATATTGAAATTGGAGGAAGTATGAGAAACGGCCGTTTTTCCAGCACGTACTCCTTTTAATCGGATCGTTTTCCCAAGAACTCCAGAATATCGTTGTAGTGAAGATCTTTAATTTTTGTATGTTCCTGAGTACAATAACAGCGTGATTATGATATTCAGGCACTTCCGACTCCCGTTTCCGATGATTTTACAGCTGCATGGTTTCGGAATCAAAAGTATCCCAACCACGCAAAAAACTGCAATTGCAGGTATCGCGAAAATGCCTGAATGCAATTGTATTGAATCCTACTCATCACTAGCTTTCGTTTGACACCCCATATATTGAAATTGGAGAAAGTATGAAAAACGGCCGTTTTTCCAGCAACGCACTCCTAGCAATCCGATCGTTTTCCGAGGAACTCCAGAATTTCAATGTAGTGAAGATCTTTAATTAGGTTTTTGTAAGATAATTTTACAAAACCCTTCTAAAATCGCGTCCTGTCTGTCCGTCTGTCTGTCTGTCCGTCCGTCCGTCCGTCCGTGTGTCACAGCACTAGAAACATCAAATTTTGTATGTAGGTGTAAGGGGGTGCTCCCTTTAAGGTTCAACTACAAAAAAATTTTATAAGATATTTAAGGGGGGCTCCCCATATAGGGGAATGACCCCCCGAAAAAAAAAATTTCATTGAAGGTAGCCGATATGGGTATCAAATGAAAGGTCTTGATGAGAACTTTTCAAAACAAGTCTTAGTTTGGCAAAGTTTGCTTCGAGGGGCGCACAGGGAGGGGAAATACACGAAAAATTTGTGTCCCCCCCCTCGCGATTTGACACCTGTAACCCGAAAAATCTGAAAAAAATCATGAAAGTAGGCCTGGATGAGTACAACATTAACAAATACGTGAGAAGTTGCAATTCACTCAACTTTGTTAGTAATAGTATGATTTACGGATTTTATGTTTTCTTGAATGAAATCTTAACGGTACCCTTAAATTCAATGAAGTTCAGATGACAAATGACAATTTATATGATCAATCTATCCTGAAAGTTTCATAAAGATTGAATCATATTTAGCGAAGTTATAGCGTTTGAATTTTCCTGTATTACTATGGAACAATATGCGCTGCATTTATTTGATAAGGTGCGACGTTCTTGGGAATTGACTTGAGTGATTTTTGTTAGTTTGAAACAAAATGGCGACCGTTAAAAATGGAGAAGCAATGGATTTTCTTTTAAACATGTAGAGTTTTGTAAAATTATTTCACAGCAAGTTTTCTCGGAAACCACAGAAGCTAGAAATGCGAAATTTTGGGAGGAGGCCAAAAGTGGCGTCCTCTTCAAAGTAGCAGATAGCAGATTCTAAGGCTTTGAGGGGGGTTTCTCCATAATGGGGAGTAACCCTTAAAAATTTTTTTTTTACCAAAGGCAGCCAATATGGATATCAAATGGAATGTCTTGCTGAGGACTTACCGAAATGGATCTTAATTTGGCTTTATTTGCTTCGAGGGGTGTAGAGGGCAAATATACGAAAAAATTGTGTTGGCAAGAAAGCAAGCTTTTATGAGTGCAAGGCTAACAAACACTTGGGTAGTAAAAATCCGATCAACTTTGTTAATAATACAACATTATATAAATTTTACGCTTTTGCCTATAAAATCCAAACGAGATTGTTAAATTCACCAAAACCTTGAATTTAGATTTCTTATTAACATATGTATATGTTTTGAAAGTTTCATAGCCGTCGAGCGACAAAAAACCAAGAAACAGCCGATTGAAAATTTAACAATTGCAGAAACAACACCACGTAATACTGTGGAAACACAGGTTTGAAACTATGTAGGAATTTTGATGAAAATTTTAAATTTTGAAAATGATGGCTACTCAAATAACCAGTTTGTAGCCCATATACAACCCCCCCGCGATTACAGTCATGCAAATATGTCCTTATAATTGCATGAGCAATAAATATCTCACAAGATGAAATTCAATAAAAATTTTTAATAATGGAATCCTTAAATGGATCAAAATAATTTAAATAAATTTATCAGTAATATATACATATATCTTGAAAATTTACTAAAAATCGAGGCATACATAAAGTGTTGTGGTCGATTCAAAATCTGATAATCGCAACAAAGACAACGAGCAATGCTTGGAAGAAAATATTAATGAAATACTTCATTGAAAGTAAACTCATGAAAAAACTACCGCAATAAAACAATGCCGTTTTAAAATACAAAGAAGAAAGGACCTCATGAACGAAAACATTATAACGGTTTCAAAGCCTTCCAAAAACAGACTGCAGTCTTTCAAGAAATCCATCGATTTCTGAATGCTACATCTCAAGCAATCCGTCTTATGAATCTAATTGACTAAATATTTCAGAAAACATACCCGTGCACTGCATCAACTCACACCTAATTGTGTGTTTTCCCGAATTATTTCTTTTCGCGATCGCTTATTACTACTGTTAACAGACTCGTCAATGAATTGTAGGTATCTGCAAAGAACATAATCCTTGCCAAATTTGAAAACTAATAGACATACAAGTATATTGCCCGTATATGCAATCCAATGCAATTTGCACTACAATATGGGCACATGCAATGAATATATGATCTATCGAGGCGCCAAGGATCTAAATGCATGCTTAATGCTCTGTTTAGCAACTGAGGGAAATATTTTTACCGTCTCATTGATGATATTTTATGAATGGCTAGTAATTAGTGGGTAAAATCCAAGGAGTTGCATTAGTTTTGGGTTTTTTAAAATCAGAAGATCCGTATGTATATTAATCGATATGTATAACATACATTTAGTTCTTGAAGAACAATTGAACGCGATAATCATATGAAGTTTTTTTAAAAAGAAATTCTATCCATGTGCATTTTAAAAAAGTTTAATTCTTGATTAATTGAATTTTTTCATTATTTGAAAAGTGCATAAGTGATGAAAAACAACGCATCTCTATTCTTTTATATTGTTTTGCATTAATTTGTGTGTTTGCTTGTGCCCAAAGGTGAATTTATTCATTTACCGTTTCAAAAAGCATTTCGAAAGTGTATAAAAAGATAGCAAATTCCTTTCTTTGTGTATCTGTTTGAAAGCATAATAATATATTTCCAATTTTTCAAATTTAAATACAATTAATATCTTGTGGCGCAAACTTAATAGAAAGTGTTCTGCTTACTGTTAACATTGAGTGCTCCTTGAAGTTTGATTTGAGTGAAGTTCGGTTTGAAATAAATGTGAATATAACACTCGTCTGTGGAGCTTGGTGGAACATACTTTTCAACTGGAAGTAGCACCACGTAAGTTTTAGTTGAATTGAAAATTATATTTTATAATTTATATAATTATATGATAATATATATGTATAAAATATATAAATATTTATTTACATAAATACATATATATTTGCATATACAATATATCTACAAGTATATATATGTACAGCGTTCTTGCTAAGAGTGTTGAGTTGCAATTAAATTACTAAGGTATTCGAATACTTTTTAGGGTTTTGTAAAATAATTTTACAAAACCCTACTAGTTTCGCGACCAGTCTGTCCGTCCGTCCCTCCGTCCGTGTGTCACAGCAGTATCTCGGAAACTACTTAAACTAGAAACATCAAATGTTGTGTGTAGGTGTGAAGTGGTGATCTCTTCAAAGTTCAACTACAAAAAAATTTTATAAGATATTTAAGGAGGGTCTTCCTATATAGGAGAGTGACCCCCGAAAAAAAATTTCATTGAAGGTAGCCGATATGGGTATCAAATGAAAGGTCTTGATGAGAAATTTTCAAAACAGGTCTTAGTTTGGCAAAATTTGCTTTGAGGGGCGCACAGGGAGGGGAAATACACGAAAAATTTGGGTCCCCCCCTCGCGATTGGACATCTGTGATCCAAAAAATCTGAAAAAAATCACGAATGTAGGCCTTGATGAGTACAACAACAACAAATACGTGAGAAGTCGCAATTCACTCAACTTTGTTAGTAATAGTATGATTCATCGATTTTATGTTTTCTTGAATGAAATCCCTTACCCTTAAATTCAATGAAATTCAGTACGTTGATGTATATTTATAAGATTGATCTATCCTGAGAGTGTCATAAAGATTAAACCATACTCAGCGAAGTTATAGCGGTTTGAATTTTCCTGTATTACTATGGAACAATATGCGCTGCATTTATTACTATGGCAACATATGGCTATGGAACAACATGCTCTTTTACCGACTCAGACACTACAGTCTTGCTAGGATTTGCATGAAAATTTCAGGAATGATAGGTGTCATGAATATCTTTGAGAATCGGTTCAGCTAGTGGTATCAGTAATCGTAAAACAAAATAGTGGCTGTTTTTTAATGCGAAGATTGAATAATTTTGAGTTATTTTTTCCCAACTTCAACGTTTAAGGTGCATGCCTTGAACACTTGATTCAATTTAATGAATGACTGAAGCTGAGTACCTACAATTAATGCTCATAAGTGAAACAAGTCAAGGAGGTGGGAGAGAGTTCCTAGCAAAAGGGTTTTGTAACCATTCTAGGATTCGAAAAAATTGGCCATTAATCGATGATAACAGTACAGGAGAGTGGCCCCTGAAAAACAAATTCATCAAACGTAGCCAATATGAGTATGAAATGAAAGTTTTCATGGGAGCTTTTCAAAACAGTTCTTGAACTGTCAGTTTTTGCTTCAGTGGGGGCACAGGGGGGAAATACATGAAAATTGTGTTTCCTCCGCCATGGATGGACATCTGAAATAATTATCAAGGGAGATATTTATGATTATAACAATACTAAAAACCTCAGAAGTCGAAATTCGTTCAACTTTCTTAATAATAGTATGATCTTCGTATCTCATATTTTCTCCAATAAGATCGTCTTTGACATGTTACTTGACTTGATTCGATCTGGTGACTGCATTTTGTAAATTGAATAAAAATCCTTCTGACTTGATTGTAGGTCTGTTTACCCAACTTGTTTTTTTATGTTCCTGAGTACAATAACAGCGCGATTTTCATATTCAGGCACTTCCGACTTCCGTTCCCGATTATTTTACAGCTGTATGGTTTCTAAATCAAAAGTATACCACGCAAAAAACTGCAATTGCACGTATCACGAAGCTGCCTGAATGCACTTTTATTGAATTCTACTCATCACTAGCTTTCGTTTGACACCGCATAGATTGAAATTGGAGAAAGTATGAAAAACGCCAGCTATATGGTATCGGAATCTGCTGTATGGTCTCAGAATCAAAAGTATCCCAACCACGCAAAAAACTGCAATTGAAGCTATCGCGAAGCTGCCTGAATGCACTTTTATTGAATTCTACCCATCACTAGCTTTCGTTTGACACCCCATATATTGAAATTGGAGAAAGTATGAAAAACGGCCGTTTTTCCAGCAACGCACTCCTTGCTACCCGATCGTTTTCCGAGGAACTCCAGAATATCGTTGTAGTGAAGATCTTTAATTTTTTATGTTCCTGAGTACAATAACAGCGCGATTTTGATATTCAGGCACTTTCGACTCCCGTTTCCGATGATTTTACAGCTGTATGGTTTCGGAATCAAAAGCATCCCAACCACGCAAAAAACTGCAATCGCAGGTATCGCGGAGCTGCTTGAATGCACTTTTATTGAATTCTACTTATCACTAGCTTTCGTTTGACACCCCATATATTGAAATTGGAGAAAGTATGAAAAACGGCCGTTTTTCCAGCAACGCACTCCTTATAATCCGATCGTTTTCCGAGCAACTCCAGAATATCGTTGTAGTGAAGATCGTTCATTTATTTATGTTCCTGAGTACAATAACAGCGCGATTTTGATATTCAGGCACTTCCGACTTCCGCTTCCGATGATTTCACAGCTGTATGGTTTCGGAATCAAAAGTAACCCAACCACGCAAAAATCTGCAATTGCAGGTATCGCGAAGCTGCCTGAATGCACTTTCATTGAATTCTACTCATCACTAGCTTTCGTTTGACACCCCATATATTGAAATTGGAGAAAGTATGAAAAACGGCCGTTTCTCCAGCAACGCACTCCTTGCAACCCGATCGTTTTCCGAGGAACTCCAGAATATCGTTGTTGTGGAGATCTTTAATTTTTTATGTTCCTGAGTACAATAACAGCGCGATTTTGATATTCAGGCACTTCCGACTCCCGTTTCCGATGATTTTACAGCTGTATGGTTTCGGAATCAAAAGTATCCCAACCACGTAAAAAACTGCGATTGCAGGTATCGCGAAGCTGCCTGAATGCACTTTTATTGAATTCTAGTCATCATCAGCTTTCGTTTGACATCCCATATATTGAAATTGGAGAAAGTATGAAAAACGGCCGTTTCCCATCAACGCACTCCCTGTAATCCGATCGTTTTCCGAGGAACTCCAGAATATCGTTGTAGTGAAGATCTTTAATTTTTTTATGTTCCTGAGTACAATACCAGCGCGATTTTGATATTCAGGCACTTCCGACTCCCGTTTCCGATGATTTTACAGCTGTATGGTTTCGGAATCAAAAGTATCCCAACCACGCAAAAAACTGCAATTGCAGGTATCGCGAAGCTGCCTGAATGCACTTTTATTGAATTCTACTCATCACTAGCTTTCGTTTGACATCCCATATATTGAAATTGGAGAAAGTATGAAAAACGGCCGTTTCCCAGCAACGCACTCCTTGTAATCCGATCGTTTTCCGAGGAACTCCACAATATCGTTGTAGTGAAGATCTTTAATTTTTTTATGTTCCTGAGTACAATATCAGCGCGATTTTGATATTCAGGCACTTCCGACTCCCGTTTCCGATGATTTTAAAGCTGTATGGTTTCGGAATCAAAAGTATCCCAACCACGCAAAAAAACTGCAATTTCAGCTATCGCGAAGCTGCCTGAATGCACTTTTACTGAATTCTACTCATCACTAGCTTTCGTTTGACATTCCATATATTGAAATTGGAGAATGTATGAAGACGTCCGTTTTTCCAGCAACGCACTACTTGCAATCCGATCGTTTTCCGAGGAACTCCAGAATATCGTTGTAGTGAAGATCTTTAATTTTTTTATGTTCCTGAGAACAATAACAGCGCGATTTTGATATTCAGGCACTTCCGACTCCCGTTTCCGATGATTTTACAGCTATATGGTTTCGGAATCAAAAGTATCCCAACCACGTAAAAAACTGCAATTACAAGTATCGCGAAGCTACCTGAATGCACTTTTATTGAATTCTACTCATCACTAGCTTTTGTTTGACACCCCATATATTGGAATTGGAGACAGTATGAAAAACGGCCGTTTTTCCAGCAACGCACTCCTTGCAATCCGATCGTTTTCCGAGGAACTCCAGAATATCGTTGTAGTGAAGATCTTTAATTTTTTATGTTCCTGAGTACAATAACAGCGCGATTTTGATATTCAGGCACTTCCGACTCCCGTTTCCGATGATTTTAGAGCTGTATGGTTTCGGAATCAAAAGTATCCCAACCACGTAAAAAACTGCAATTACAAGTATCGCGAAGCTACCTGAATGCACTTTTATTGAATTCTACTCATCACTAGCATTTGTTTGACACCCCATATATTGGAATTGGAAAAAGTTTGAACAACGGCCGTTTTTCCAGCAACGAACTCCTTGCAATCCGATCGTTTTCCGAGGAACTCCACAATATAGTTGTAGTGAAGATCTTTAATTTTTTTATGTTCCTGAGAACAATAACAGCGCGATTTTGATATTCAGGCACTTGCGACTCCCGCTTCCGATGATTTTACAGCTGTATGGTTTCCGAATCAAAAGTATCCCAACCACGCAAAAAACTGCAATTGTAGGTATCGCGAAGCTGCCTGAATGGACTTTTATTGAATTTTACTCATCATTAGCTTTTGTTTGACACCCCATATATTGAAATTGGAGAAAGTATGAACAACGGCCGTTTTTCCAGCAACGCAATCCTTGCACTCCGATCGTTTTCCGAGGAACTCCAGAATATCGTTGCAGTGAAGATCTTTAGTTTTTTTATGTTCCTGAGTACAATAACAGCGCGATTTTGATATTCAGGCACTTCCGACTCCCGTTTCCGATGATTTTACAGCTGTATGGTTTCGGAATCAAAAGCATCCCACCCACGCAAAAAAGTGCAATTGCAGCTATCGCGAAGCTGCCTGAATGCACTTTTATTGAATTCTACCCATCACTAGCTTTCGTTTGACACCCCATATATTGAAATTGGAGAAAGTATGAAAAACGGCCGTTTTTCCAGCAACGCACTGCTTGCAACCCGATCGTTTTCCGAGGAACTCCAGAATATCGTTGTAGTGAAGATCTTTAATTTTTTCATGTTCCTGAGTACAATTACAGCGCGATTTTGATATTCAGGCACTTCCGACTCCCGTTTCCGATGATTTTACAGCTGTATGGTTTCGGAATCAAAAGTATCCAAACCACGCAAAATTGCAATTGCAGCTATCGCGAAGCTGCCTGTTTGCACTTTCATTGAATTCTACTCATCACTAGCTTTCGTTTGACATCCCATATATTGAAATTGGAGAAAGTATGAAAAACGGCCGTTTTTCCAGCAACGCACTCCTTTTAATCCGATCGTTTTCCGAGGAACTCCAGAATATCGTTGTAGTGAAGATCTTTAATTTTTTTATGCTCCGGAGTACAATAACAGCGCGATTTTGATATTCAGGCACTTCCGACTCCCGTTTCCGATGATTTTACAGCTGTATGGTTTCGGAATCAAAAGTATCCCAACCACGTAAAAAACTGCATTCGCAGGTATCGCGAAGCTGCCTGATCGCAGTTTCATTGAATTCTGCTCATCACTAGCTTTCATTTGACACCCCATATATTGAAATTGGAGAAAGTATGAAGAACGGCCGTTTTTCCAGCAACGCATTCCTTGCAATCCGATCGTTTTCCGAGGAACTCCAGAATATTTTTGTGGTGAAGATCTTTAATTTTTTTATGTTCCTGAGTACAATAACAGCGCGATTTTGATATTCAGGCACTTCCGACTTCCGTTTTCGATGATTTTACAGCTGTTTGGTTTCGGAATCAAAAGTATCCCAACCACGCAAAAAACTGCAATTGCAGCTATCGCGAAGCTGCCTGAATGCACTTTCATTGAATTCTACTCATCACTAGCTTTCGTTTGACAGTCCATATACTGAAATTGGAGAAAGTATGAAAAACGGCCGTTTTCCCTGCGACGCACTCCTTGCAATCCGATCGTTTTCCGAGGAACTCCAAAATATTGGTTGTAGTGAAGATCTTTAATCTTTTTATGTTCCTGACTACAATAACAGCGCGATTTTGGTATTCAGGCACTTCCGACTCCCGTTTCCGATGATTTTACAGCTGTTTGGTTCCGGAATCAAAAGTATCCCAACCACGCAAAAAACTGCAATTCTAGGTATCGCGAAGCTGCCCCAATGCACTTTCATAGAATTCTGCTCATCACTAGCTTTAATTTGACACCCCATATATTGAAATTATAGAAAGTATGAAAAACAGCCGTTTTTCCAGCAACGCACTCCTTGCAATCCGATCGTTTTCCGAGGAACTCCAGAATATGGTTGTAGTGAAGCTCTTTTATTAGGGTTTTGTAAAATAATTTTACAAAACTCTTCGAAAATCGCGTCCTATCTGTCCGTCTGTCTGTCTGTCCGTCCGTTCGTCCGTCCGTCCGTCCGTCCGTCCGTGTGTCACAGCAGTTTTTCTCGGAAACTACTTAAGCTAGAAGCATCAAATTTTGTATGTAGGTGTAAAGTGGCGCTCTCTTCAAAATTCAGCTGCAAAAAATTTTATAAGGTATTTTAGGGGGCCTCCCCGTGCAGGGGAGTAACCCCCCGAAAAAAAATTTCATTGAAGGTAGCCGATATGGGTATCAAATGAAAGGTCTTGATGAGAACTTTTCAAAACAGGTCTTAGTTTGGCAAAGTTTTCTTCAAGGGGCGCACAGGGAGGGGAAATACACGAAAATTTGTGTCCCCCCCCCCCTCGCGATTGGACACCTGTGATCCGAAAAATCTGAAAAAAATTTAGAATGTAGGCCTTGATGAGTACAACATTAACAAATACGTGGGAAGTCGCAATTCACTCAACTTTGTTAGTAATAGTATGATTCATCGCTTTTATGTTTTCTTGAATGAAATCTTAACGGTACCCTTAAATTCAATGAAATTAAGTACGCAGATGACTATTCATAAGGTTGATTAATTTTGCAAGTTTCATGAAGATTGAATCATATTTAGCGAAGTTATAGCGGTTTGAATTTTCCTGTATTACTATGAAACAATACTCGTATGCGCTGCATTTATTACTATGGCAACATATGGCTATGGAACATCATGCTCTTTTTACCGACTCAGACACTACAGTCTTGCTAGGATTTGCATGAAAATTTCAAATCAATTTCAAATCTTTGAGAATCGGTTCAGCTAGTGTTATCAGTAATCGTAAAACAAAATAGTGGCTGTTTTTTAATGCGAAGATTGAATAATTTTGAGTTATTTTTTCCCAACTTCAACGTTTAAGGTGCATGCCTTGAACACTTGATTCAATTTAATGAATGACTGAAGCTGAGTACCTACAATTAATGCTCATAAGTGAAACAAGTCAAGGAGGTGGGAGAGAGTTCCTAGCAAAAGGGCTTTGTAACTATTCTAGGATTCGAAAAAATTGGCCATTAATCGATGATAACAGTACAGGAGAGTGGCCCCTGAAAAAAAAATTCATCAAACGTAGCCAATATGAGTATGAAATGAAAGTTTTCATGGGAGCTTTTCAGAACAGTTCGTAAACTGTCAGTTTTTGCTTCAGTGGGGGCACAGGGGGGAAATACATGAAAATTGTGTTTCCTCCCTCGCAAATGGTCATCTGAAAAATCTCAGAAGTCGAAATTCGTTCAACTTTGTTAATAATAGTATGATCATCGAATTTCATAGTTTCTCCAATAAAATCGTCATTGACATGCTTCCTGACTTCATTGAATCTGGTGACTGCATTTTTAAAATTGTGAAAGTGAAAGTAAATACCGTACAAGCTTACTAGGGGCTGAGAGGTGAAACGTCTACAGTTTGGATTTACTCGGATGTCCGCGAACATGAAGGCATCGTGTACTGTTGGATTGTTGCTGGTGTGCATGTTGTACAGTTATCAAAGGAAATAATTTGTCAGGTTTACATGGAAAAATATCTTTACGCGTGTCGTGAAAAATCCACCTTACGGGAAACGTGATTAGCGAGTGCTAAATATTATCTTTGGCGGAATTTCGGAAAAAATTCCAAACTTATTGGAATCGGAATTTGATAACATACGTACTTCAAATATTCATTGCGTTCATGTTCGGAAAAACAAGAGAGTGCGAGGTTAGCTGCAGTTTGAGAGGAGTAACAAAAGTGACGAGCGATGAAAAAGTGTAATTTTATCAAGAACTTAATGAAACTTGAAAACTGTGAGGAGTGCTGTGCTATGTGATTATCGATACAGAGTTGTGCAAAGGTCTTGCCGGTTCCGAAGTTCAACTAATCACTGACGAACAAGGGATGACGATTGATATTGAACTTTAATGGATTCCATAAAGTTTGTCTGTCGGGCGAGTTACGGTTCACAATTTATTTAAAGAGGCATACAATCATTTTTGTATTAAAAACCACGGGTAGATTCCATTTGTCCCATTTTCTATCAATTACCACAGTATTTCGTTGCCGGCTTTCGACATTTTCTCCCGTGTTCTGTTAATTCGCGTGTTTGAAATCCAAAGCCTGGAAAGTGGAATTGGCAATCAGAGGACGACAGACTGAGTAATTCGGGAAATAATCGAATTTTTAACATTCGACCTCAATTTGACGTTTTGCTCTGAAACTTTCTTGTGCGCTGCTACTGCTGCGGCCTGCGACCATCCGATGGATGGATGGATGCATTTTCCTTTGATTGGGAATCTTGTCTAGCTGGTGTTTCTATAATTCAAAATAATAGAGCCGCGAGGGCAGTGCCGAAAGCGGGAAAATGAAAACAAGCGGAAAGTGATTGAGAACGAGTGGAATTGTTGCGGGGTTTCGCCGGGACTATCGAATTAACAAAATACAAATGCGAATGTGAATAGGAGAGTAATTTGGTTTCTTGAAATTGCATTGAATACAACTCCACGCTTTTACAATAACACCGGAAGTGAATGAATGAATGAAGCACTTCAATAAGTCGCCGGGTTTATTAGTATTTATTTTTTTTGCATGGACTGTTTTAAATGATAAATAAACTTTGTTATTCTTTGTTATTCCTTGTGAGTCGAGAAAAATTTTATTTTTGGATTTTCCCGAATTTAACAGAAGATACCTGCACCCATCGAGCGCTCGACGGAACATGCAGGTGAGTACCCTTTGGTTGCCTAATTTTGTATTTATATACTTTTGGTTACATTTGTTTTATATCTATTTACTTTACATTTTTTTTGTATACGTTTTTATATTTGAGTTTAAATTCTTTTTCTAAATTAATTAATTAAGATATCCGTTTAAAATTTTTTATGCGTTAGATTTTTTTTTTTTGGCGCTTACCTTTCAAATTTAATCAAATAATTAGTAAATTTTAGTTTTTTTTTGGAAATATATAAATTACTTTTAAAAATTGAAAAATTTATGGGATGATATATTAAATAAAAATGAAGTAATAACGTACCTGAGGGTCTTTCCTTTCCTCCATTTCTAATCGGGTATAGGACCCGGTACGGTGGCAGGCTTCCATCCCAAAACATGAGCCAGCCGCCGGGTACAATCTAATTCCTTCTTTTGTTTCAGGAGATGTAATGGGTTGAGTGGCAGAGTGGCAGAGTGCCTTATTATGGCATAGATTTATGCAATCCAATTGTATAATTCTATGACATAAATTAGTCACCGGGGTATTCCCCTTCTGATGGGAGGTTCATACAATTCAAGTTGTATGAGTTTTCCACTCAGAAGAGGAATACCTGGCCACCTCAACAAGCTATCTTTGGATTTATTCCGGTTGGGTGGGTATGAAGGAGCTCCACCACCACCTGGTTGCCCCTCTTTCATTTGTGGGCCATGAACTTCGTTGGGTAACGACGAGGTCACCCCAAGTTCGCCTTTCTTCTCAGGTTTCACTTGTTCTTGTAACAAGTACATCTCCTTCGGTGCGGTTATCTACAGTTTTTGCGACTTCGGTCGCCTTTTTGATCTGAAAGCAATTCGTGAATGCGAAATTGTTTTGTAGTGAGTCCTCGTGCCGGGGAAACGAACCCGCTCCACGACACCGCAATGCTAGCCTGCCAGCGTATTCACGCGTCTCCGGACGAGGGCATTCTCGGCAGATACCTCCATCTTCCACCGCCGAGGCAGCAGAACATCGCTGCAGTCCTTTACGGACTTTATGAAACTCTCTTTATTCACTACACCATATATTGAATTTGGAGAAATTATGAAAAATGGCCGTTTTTCCAGCAACGCACTCCTTTTAATCCGATCGTTTTCCGAGGAACTCCAGAGTATCGTTGTGGTGAAGTTCTTTAATTTTTTTATGTTCCTGAGTACAATAACAGCACAATATTGATATTCAGTCACTTCCGACTCCCGTTTCCGATGATTTTATAGCTGTATGGTTTCGGAATCAAAAGTATCCCAACCACGCAAAAAACTGCAATTGCAGGTATCGCGAAGCTGCCTGAATGCACTTTTATTGAATTCTACTCAGCACTAGCTTTCGTTTGACACCCCATGTATTGAAATTGGAGAAAGTATGAAAAACGGCCGTTTTTCCAGCAACGCACTCCTTTTAATTCGATCGTTTTCCGAGGAACTCCAGAATATAGTTGTAGTGAAGATCTTTAATTTTTTTATGTTCCTGAGTACAATAACAGCGCGATATTGATATTCAGGCACTTCCGACTCCCGTTTCCGATGATTTTACAGCTGTATGGTTTCGGAATCAAAAGTATACCAACCACGCAAAAAACTGCAATTGCAGCTATCGCGAAGCTGCCTGAATGCACTTTTAGGTAAATTTCTCGAGAGAAATTGCCAGAACCCATATATATATATATATATATATATATATATATATATATATATATATATATATATATATATATATATATATATATGGGATATAACGAAATTCGTGACCACGCTAGAGGTTACAATTTTCTCCGATTTTCTCCAAATTTTCAGAAAGGGTGTATTAGGTTAATATTTCGGTTAAGTTCATGAACCAGCTATATCGGCTGGGCAAAAACCAAATTGCGGCCATTTTAGACGAAAAATCGTGATTTCTGCGCTGAACAATGTATAGCTCCGATTTGGATGAAATTTGGTACAAAGGTTCACTGATGTATGTGATGAATCTCACAATACAAAATCCGAAGTCGGTACGGCAGAAACAAAATGGCGGGCGCTCGAAGGTCGAAAAACGTGCAAAATTTTGTTGTTGTAATAGTGATCAACGCTTTCAACAGATTTTCATAAAATTCAGCACTTAAATAGAAATTATAAGTATCGAAATGATTGCTCTGAAAAGTTTGGAGGTCAGCTCACAAACAACAAAATGGCGGCCAGTTGAAACTCAAAACTTCAAAGGCTTCTAAAACTCGCAATTTTAATCTGATATATATCAACCTTAGTTTCAAAATAGACATTACTTAGATCTACAGTTTTTGATATTTTGGTGATCATGCATGCGCAAATTTCAAAATGGCGGCGTTTTAAATATGCGTTTTTTCAGGTTTTTGTGGCCCTCTAGCGTTCACATTTTCCAGCGGGTTTTGATGAAACTTGGGATTATGGATCTCTGTACCATGTTCTTGTATTATGCAGAAAATTATAAAAATTGAATGAAAAATAAAAAAATCCCCGTTGGCAGCACCTGCCGGAAAGGTAAATTTCTCGTATGTAGCGTAAAGTTTCGAAAAAGAATTTGGCTTGCCTACTACTAAACTTCTTTCTGCAATTTTCGTGGTACCACATGGGTATTTATTAACATTAAAAAAAATCTGGCCACGTTCGTTTTTAGAGACCTTTTATCGGGGCGCAAATATTTTGCTAATTAAATTGAGTTGCACGCGAATGGATTACATATTGAACATCGGCGGATCATAAATTATTGTAAACATATAAATTCCGGTTTCGCCCTTCTCGCATTTGCTGTTTACACAATTCACAGTGGTAACCACACAAAGGCTTAAATAGCTCGAATAGTTAATTTGAAAAGATTTCCATGAAAGTTTAATCAGCACTTGCATTGCCATTAATATATACATTTTCAATTTTTTTCTGAACTATGAGGGCCGTCATTTCGATTTTTATTGAAATCGGCTGCTAAAAATATTAAGCTGTAAATTTTCGACTGTTTTATTTGTCATTCGATTTGCATCATTAAATTAAATTAACTTTCCTTAATAACTTATAATTTCAAGTTTCAACGGAATCTGTTGAGAACCTTGGCTGCTAGAGGGCTAGAGAAATAAAAAACATTGTATGCCACCCCCCTGTATGGGGAGACCCGCCTGTATGGGGAGACCCCCCTTAAATACCTTAAAATATTTTCTTGCACTGCAAATTTCAAAAGGAACCACTTTTGACCTACGTAGAAAATTTCCTCATTCTAGCACATGTGGTTTTCGAGAAAACTTGTTATGACGGACGAACAAACGGGCGGATGGACGGACAGACAGACAAGTCGCGATTTTATAATTTTTTAAGGGTATTGTTAAAAATATTTTACAATATCTTAAAAATGATCTGGTTTAAAAATTCTTTCAAGTAAAGTCATTTAAAAAGTTTCCATGAAAAATATTCATTATTTCAGTTGGCACTAAAATAGCGAATTGCGCTTGCCTTCAGACCTTTGGGGGCCGCCATTTTGAATGCATGCATTTGATTTTGGATTATTTTAAATCTTTGTATGCTAGAACCTCATCAATCAATGTACTATCTCGTTCAAATAGGAGTTTCACTCTAGACAGGGCAAAACAATTCAATTTTTAAAGGACATGGCAGCTTAAAATATTAGGCTTTAAATTTTCGACTTTTTTATTTTTCATTCAATTTTAATAATTTCCTGCAAAATACAAGAACAGAGTACAGAGATTCATAATCTCAAGTTTCATCAAAATCCGTTGGAAAATGTGACCGCTAGAGGGCCACAAAAACATGAAAAAAAACGCATATTTAAACGGCCGCCATTTTGAAATTTGCACATGCATGATCACCAAAATATCAAAGACTGTAGGTGTAAGTAATGTCTATCTTGAGACCAAGTTTCATATATGCCAGATGAAAATTGCGACTTTTAAAAGCCTTTGAAATTTTGACTTTCAACTGGCCGCCATTTTGTTTTTTGCAACCTGACCTCCAGTTCTTTCACGCGATTCTCTAGATACTTATAATTTCTATCAAACTACCGAATTTTATGAAAATCTGTTGAAAGCTTTGACCACTATTACAACAACAAAATTTTGCACGTTTTTCGACATTTGAGCGGCCGCCATTTCGTTTCTGCCGTACCGACTTTGGATTTTTTATTGTGAGATTCATCACATACATCAATGAACCTTTGTACCAAATTTCATCCAAATCGGAGATATACTTTGGTCAGCGAGAAATCACGATTTTTCGTCTAAAATGGCCGCCATTTTGTTTTTGCCCAGCCGATATAGCTGGTTCACGAACTAAGCCGAGATAATTACACAATACACCTTTCCTGAAAATTTGGTGTACATCGAAGCAAAATTGCAACCTCTAGCGTGGTCACAAATTTCGTTATATCCCATATATATATATATATATATATATATATATATATATATATATATATATATATATATATATATAAATAGATGATGCTCTCCGCAATAGGTAACTTTCTCTCGACAAATTTACCTAAAAATCGAAAATTTAAAACCCAATATTTTTAAGCTGCCATTTTCACAAAAAATTGAATTATTTTGCCCTGTCTAGAGTCAACCTCCAATTTGAACGAGATTTGGCACATTGATATATGAGGTCCTAGTTTCAACGGAATCTGTTGAGAACCTTGGCTGCTAGAGGGCTAGAGAAATAAAAAACATTGTATGCCACCCCCCTGTATGGGGAGACCCGCCTGTATGGGGAGACCCCCCTTAAATACCTTAAAATATTTTCTTGCACTGCAAATTTCAAAAGGAACCACTTTTGACCTACGTAGAAAATTTCCTCATTCTAGCACATGTGGTTTTCGAGAAAACTTGTTATGACGGACGAACAAACGGGCGGATGGACGGACAGACAGACAAGTCGCGATTTTATAATTTTTTAAGGGTATTGTTAAAAATATTTTACAATATCTTAAAAATGATCTGGTTTAAAAATTCTTTCAAGTAAAGTCATTTAAAACGTTTCCATGAAAAATATTCATTATTTCAGTTGGCACTAAAATAGCGAATTGCGCTTGCCTTCAGACCTTTGGGGGCCGCCATTTTGAATGCATGCATTTGATTTTGGATTATTTTAAATCTTTGTATGCTAGAACCTCATCAATCAATGTACTATCTCGTTCAAATAGGAGTTTCACTCTAGACAGGGCAAAACAATTCAATTTTTAAAGGACATGGCAGCTTAAAATATTAGGCTTTAAATTTTCGACTTTTTTATTTTTCATTCAATTTTAATAATTTCCTGCAAAATACAAGAACAGAGTACAGAGATTCATAATCTCAAGTTTCTTCAAAATCCGTTGGAAAATGTGACCGCTAGAGGGCCACAAAAACATGAAAAAAAACGCATATTTAAACGGCCGCCATTTTGAAATTTGCACATGCATGATCACCAAAATATCAAAGACTGTAGGTGTAAGTAATGTCTATCTTGAGACCAAGTTTCATATATGCCAGATGAAAATTGCGACTTTTAAAAGCCTTTGAAATTTTGACTTTCAACTGGCCGCCATTTTGTTTTTTGCAACCTGACCTCCAGCTCTTTCACGCGATTCTCTAGATACTTATAATTTCTATCAAACTACCGAATTTTATGAAAATCTGTTGAAAGCTTTGACCACTATTACAACAACAAAATTTTGCACGTTTTTCGACATTTGAGCGGCCGCCATTTCGTTTCTGCCGTACCGACTTTGGATTTTTTATTGTGAGATTCATCACATACATCAATGAACCTTTGTACCAAATTTCATCCAAATCGGAGATATACTTTGGTCAGCGAGAAATCACGATTTTTCGTCTAAAATGGCCGCCATTTTGTTTTTGCCCAGCCGATATAGCTGGTTCACGAACTAAGCCGAGATAATTACACAATACACCTTTCCTGAAAATTTGGTGTAAATCGAAGCAAAATTGCAACCTCTAGCGTGGTCACAAATTTCGTTATATCCCATATATATATATATATATATATATATATATATATATATATATATATATATATATATATATATATATATATATATATATATATATATATATATATATATAGATGATGCTCTCCGCAATAGGTAACTTTCTCTCGAGAAATTTACCTAAAAGTCGAAAATTTAAAACCCAATATTTTTAAGCTGCCATTTTCACAAAAAATTGAATTATTTTGCCCTGTCTAGAGTCAACCTCCAATTTGAACGAGATTTGGCACATTGATATATGAGGTCCTAGCCCACAGAGATTTAAAATTGTCCAAAATCAAATGCATGCATTCAAAATGGCGGCCCCCAAAGGTCAGCAACAAGCGCAATTCCTTATTTTAGTAGCAACTGAAATAATGAATTTTTTTCATGGAAACGTTTTAAATGACTTATCTTGAACTTATTTATAAATCAGAATATTTTTTAAATATTGTAAAATATTTTTAACAATACCCTAAAAAATTATAAAATCCTGACTTGTCTGCCTGTCCGTCCGTCCGTCTGTTCGTGTGTCACAAGTTTTCTCGCAAACCACATGAGCTAGAATGAGGAAACTTTCTACGTAGGTCAAAAGTGGTGCCTCTTGAAATTTGCAATGTAAGAACATATTACAAAGTGTCTAAGGGGATCTCCCCAGACAGGGGGTGACATAAACATTTTTTTTATTTCTGTAGCCCTCTAGCAACCAAGTTTCTCAACAGATTCCGATAAAACTTGAAATTTTAAGTTATTAAGGCAAGTTAATTTAATTTAATTATGCAAATCGGATGACAAAAAAAAAATTCGAAAATTTACTGCTTAATAACTTTAGCAGCCGTTTTCAATAAAAATTAAAAATGACGGCCCCTGATGGTTCAGAAAAGAATCGAAAATGTATATATTAATGGCAATGCAAGTGCTGATTAAACTTTTATGGAAATCTTTTGAAATTAACTATTTGAGCTATTCAAGCCGAAATGTTATCACCTTTGTTTGACAACCACTGTCAAATGTATAAACAGCAAATGTTAGAAGGGCGAAACGAGTATAAATATGTTTATAACAATTTATTACCCGCCGATTTTCAATATCTGATCCATATTTGTGCAACTCAATTTACTTAGCAAAATATTTGCGCCTCTATGAAGGGTCCCCAAACACGAACGGCGGCAGATCTTTCTGTTAATAAAAACCCATGTAATGCTACAAAAATTGCAATAAGAGGTCCAGTAGTCGATAAGCCAATTTCTTTTTCGCAACCTTACGCTACATACGAGAAATTTACCTTTCCGGCTGGTGCTGCCAACGGGGATTTTATTATTGAATTCAACTCACCACTACCTTTCGTTTGACACTCCATATATTGAAATTGGAGAAAGTATGAAAAACGGCCGTTTTTCCAGCAACGCACACCTCGCAATCCGATCGTTTTCCGAGGAACTCCAGAATATCGTTGTAGTGAAGATCTTTAATTTTTTATGTTCCTGAGTACAATAACAGCACGATTTTGATATTCAGGCACTTCCGACTCCCGTTTCCGATGATTTTACAGCTGTATGGTTTCGGAATCAAAAGTATCCCAACCACGCAAAAAACTGCAATTGCTGTTATCGCAAAGCTGCCTGAATGCACTTTTATTGAATTCTACTCATCACTAGCTTTCGTTTGACACCCCACATATTGAAATCAGAGAAAGTATGAAAAACGGCCGGTTTTTCAGCAACGCACTCGTTGCAATCCGATCGTTTTCCGAGGAACTCCAGAATATCGTTGTAGGGAAGATCTTTTATTTTTTAATGTTCCTGAGTACAATGACAGCGTGATTTTGATATTCAGCCACTTCCGACTCCCGCTTCCGATGATTTTACAGCTGTATGGTTTCGGAATCAAAAGTATCCCAACCACGCAAAAAACTGCAATTGCTGCTATCGCAAAGCTGCCTGAATACACTTTCATTGAATTCTACTCATCACTAGCTTTCGTTTGACACCCCATATATTGAAATTGGAGAAAGTATGAAAAACAGCCGTTTTTCCAGCAACGCACTCCTTGCAATCCGATCGTTTTCCGAGGAACTCCAGAATATCGTTGCAGTGAAGATCTTTAATTTTTTTATGTTCCTGAGTACAATAACAGCGTGATTTTGACATTCAGGCACTTCCGACTCCCGTTTCCGATGATTTTACAGCTGTATGGTTTCGGAATCAAAAGTATCCCAACCACGCAAAAAACTGCAATTGCAGGTATCACGAAGCTGCCTGAATGCACTTTTATTGAATTCTACTCATCACTAGCTTTCGTTTGACACCCCATATATTGAAATTGGAGAAAGTATGAAAAACGGCCGTTTTTCCAGCAACGCACTCCTTTTAATCCGATCGTTTTCTGAGGAACTCCAGAATATCGTTGTAGTGAAGATCTTTAATTTTTTTATGTTCCTGAGTACAATAACAGCGTGATTTTGACATTCAGGCACTTCCGACTCCCGTTTCCGATGATTTTACAGCTGTATGGTTTCGGAATCAAAAGTATCCCAACCACGCAAAAAACTGCAATTGCAGGTATCACGAAGCTGCCTGAATGCACTTTTATTGAATTCTACTCATCACTAGCTTTCGTTTGACACCCCATATATTGAAATTGGAGAAAGTATGAAAAACGGCCGTTTTTCCAGCAACGCACTCCTTTTAATCCGATCGTTTTCCGAGGAACTCCAGAATATCGTTGCAGTGAAGATCTTTAATTTGTGTATGTTCCTGAGTACAATACCAGCGCGATTTTGATATTCAGGCACTTTCGACTCCCGTTTCCGATGATTTTACAGCTGTATGGTTTCGGAATCAAAAGTATCCCAACCACGCAAAAAACTGCAATTGCAGGTATTGCGAAGCTGCCTGAATGCACTTTTATTGAATTCTACTCATCACTAGCTTTCGTTTGACACCCCATATATTCAAATTGGAGAAAGTATGAAAAATGCCGTTTTCAGCAACGCACTCCTTGCAATCCGATCGTTCTCCGAGGAACTCCAGAATATCGTTGTGGTGAAGATCTTTAATTTTTTTATGTTCCTGAGTACAATAACAGCGCGATTTTGATATTCAGGCACTTTCGACTCCCGTTTCAGATGATTTTACAGCTGTATGGTTTCGGAATCAAAAGTATCCCAACCACGCAAAAAACTGCAATTGCAGTTATCGCAAAGCTGCCTGAATGCACTTTTATTGAATTCTACTCATCACTAGCTTTCGTTTGACACCCCATATATTGAAATTGGAGAAAGTATGAAAAACGGCCGTTTTACCAGCAACGCACTCCTTTTAATCCGATCGTTTTCCGAGGAACTCCAGAATATTGTTGTAGTGAAGATCTTTAATTTTTTTATGTTCCTGAGTACAATAACAGCGCGATTTTGATACTCAGGCACTTTCGACTCCCATTTCCGATGATTTTACAGCTGTATGGTTTCGGAATCAAAAGTATCCCAACCACGCAAAAAACTGCAATTGCAGGTATCACGAAGCTGCCTGAATGCACTTTTATTGAATTCTACTCATCACTAGCTTTCATTTGACACCCCATATATTGAAATCGGAGAAAAGACGAAAAATGGCCGTTTTTCCAGCAACGCACTCCTTGCAATCCGATCGTTTTCCGAGGAACTCCAGAATATCGTTGTACTGAAGATCTTTAATTTTTTTATGTTCCTGAGTACAATAACAGCGTGATTTTGACATTCAGGCACTTCTCCATCACTAGCTTTCGTTTGACACACCATATATTGAAATTGGAGAAAGTATGAAAAACAGCCGTTTTTCCAGCAACGCACTCCTTGCAATCCGATCGTTTTCCGAGAAACTCCAGAATATCGTTGCAGTGAAGATCTTTAATTTTTTTATGTTCTTGAGTACAATAACAGCGTGATTTTGACATTCAGGCACTTCCGACTCCCGTTTCCGATGATTTTACAGCTGTATGGTTTCGGAATCAAAAGTATCCCAACCACGCAAAAAACTGCAATTGCAGGTATCACGAAGCTGCCTGAATGCACTTTTATTGAATTCTACTCATCACTTGCTTTCGTTTGACACCCCATATATTGAAATTGGAGAAGGTATGAAAAACGGCCGTTTTTCCAGCAACGCACTCCTTTTAATCCTATCGTTTTCTGAGGAACTCCAGAATATCGTTGTAGTGAAGATCTTTAACTTTTTTATGTTCCTGAGTACAATAACAGCGCGATTTTGATATTCAGGCATTTCCGACTCCCGTTTCCGATGATTTTGCAGCTGTCATGTTTCGGAATCAAAAGTATCCCAAACACGCAAAAAACTGCAATTGCAGGTATCACGAAGCTGCCTGAATGCACTTTTATTGAATTCTACTCATCACTAGCTTTCGTTTGACACCCCATATATTGAAATTGGAGAAAGTATGAAAAACGCCCGTTTTTCCAGCAACGCACTCCTTTTAAACTGATCGTTTTCTGAGGAACTCCAGAATATCGTTGTAGTGAAGATCTTTAACTTTTTTATGTTCCTGAGTACAATAACAGCGCGATTTTGATATTCAGGCACTTCCGACTCCCGTTTCAGATGATTTTACAGCTGTATGGTTTCGGAATCAAAAGTATCCCAACCACGCAAAAAACTGCAATTGCAGTTATCGCAAAGCTGCCTGAATGCACTTTTATTGAATTCTACTCATCACTAGCTTTCGTTTGACACCCCATATATTGAAATTGGAGAAAGTATGAATAACGGCCGTTTTACCAGCAACGCACTCCTTTTAATCCGATCGTTTTCCGAGGAACTCCAGAATATCGTTGTAGTGAAGATCTTTAATTTTTTTATGTTCCTGAGTACAATAACAGCGCGATTTTGATACTCAGGCACTTTCGACTCCCATTTCCGATGATTTTACAGCTGTATGGTTTCGGAATCAAAAGTATCCCAACCACGCAAAAAACTGCAATTGCAGGTATCACGAAGCTGCCTGAATGCACTTTTATTGAATTCTACTCATCACTAGCTTTCATTTGACACCCCATATATTGAAATCGGAGAAAAGATGAAAAATGGCCGTTTTTCCAGCAACGCACTCCTTGCAATCCGATCGTTTTCCGAGGAACTCCAGAATATCGTTGTGGTGAAGATCTTTAATTTTTTTATGTTCCTGAGTACAATAACAGCGTAATTTTGACATTCAGGCACTTCCGTTTCCCGTTTCCGATGATTTTACAGCTGTATGGTTTCGGAATCAAAAGTAAACCAACCACGCAAAAAACTGCAATTGCTGCTATCGCAAAGCTGCCTGGATACACTTTTATTGAATTCTACTCATCACTAGCTTTCGTTTGACACCCCATAAATTGAAATTGGAGAAAATATGAAAAACGGCCGTTTTTCCAGCAACGCACTCCTTTTAATCCGATCGTTTTCCGAGGAACTCCAGAATATCGTTGTACTGAAGATCTTTAATTTTTTTATGTTCCTGAGTACAATAACAGCGTGATTTTGAAATTCAGGCACTTCCGACTCCCGTTTCCGATGTTTTTACAGCTGTATGGTTTCGGAATCAAAAGTATCCCAACCACGCAAAAAACTGCAATTGCAGGTATCACGAAGCTGCCTGAATGCACTTTAATTGAATTCTACTCATCACTAGCGTTTGTTTGACACCCCATGTATTGAAATTGGAGAAAGTATGAAAACGGCCGTTTTTCAGCAACGCACTCCTTCTAATCCGATCCTTATCCGTGGAAACTCCAAAATATCGTTGTAGTGAAGATTTTTAATTTTTTTATGTTCCTGAGTACAATACTAGCCTGATTTTAATATCCTGGAACTTCCGACTCCCGTTTCCGATGATTTTACAGTTGTATGGTTTCGGAATCAAACGTATCCCAACCCCGCAAAAAACTGCAATTGCAGCTATCGCAAAACTGCCTGAATGCACTTTTATTGAATTCTACTCATCATTAGCTTTCGTTTGACACCCCATATATTTAAAAATGAGAAAGTATGAAAAACGGCCGTTTTTCCAGCAACGCACTCCTTCTAATCCGATCGTTTTCCGAGGAACTTCAGAATATCGTTGTAGTGAAGATCTTTAATTTTTTTATGTTCCTGAGTACAATAACAGCACGATTTTGATATTCAGGCACTTCCGACTCCCATTTCCGATGATTTTACAGCTGTATGGTTTCGGAATCAAAAGTATCCCAACCAAGCCAAAAACTGCAATGGCAGGCATCACGAAGCTGCCTGAATGCCCTTTTATTGAATTCTACTCATCACTAGCTTTCGTTTGACACCCCATGTATTGAAATTGGAGAAACTATGAAAAACGGCCGTTTTTCCAGCAACGCACTCCTCGCAATCCGATTGTTTTCCGAGGAACTCCAGAATCTCGTTGTAGTGAAGATCTTTAATTTTTTTATGTTCCTGAGTACAATAACAGCGTGGTTTTGACATTCAGGCACTTCCGATTCCCGTTTCCGATGATTTTACAGCTGTATGGTTTCGGAATCAAAGGTATCCCAACCACGCAAAAACTGCAATTGCAGGAGTCACGAAGCTGCCTGAATGCACTTTTATTGAATTCTACTCATCACTAGCTTTCGTTTGACACCCCATATATTGAAATTGGAGAAAGTATGAAAAACGGCCGTTTTTCCAGCAACGCACTCCTTGCAATCCGATCGTTTTCCGAGGAACTCCAGAATATCGTTGCAGTGAAGATCTTTAATTTTTTTATGTTCCTGAGTACAATAACAGCGCGATTTTGATATTCAGGCACTTCCGACTCCCGTTTCCGATGATTTTACAGCTGTATGGTTTCGGAATTAAAGGTATCCCAACCACGCAAAAACTGCAATTGCAGGAGTCACGAAGCTGCCTGAATGCACTTTTATTGAATTCTACTCATCACTAGCTTTCGTTTGACACCCCATATATTGAAATTGGAGAAAGTATGACAAACGGCCGTTTTTCCAGCAACGCACTCCTTGCAATCCGATCGTTTTCCGAGGAACTCCAGAATATCGTTGTAGTGAGGATCTTTAATTTTTTTATGTTCCTGAGTACAATAACAGCGCGATTTTGATATTCAGGCACTTCCGACTCCCGTTTCCGATGATTTTACAGCTGTATGGTTTCGGAATCAAAAGTATCCCAACCACGCAAAAAACGGCAATCGCAGGTATCGCGAAGCTGCCTGAATGCACTTTTATTGAATTCCACTCATCACTTGCAGGAGTCATGAAGCTGCCTGAATGCACTTTTATTGAATTCTACTCATCACTAGCGTTTGTTTGACACCCCATGTATTGAAATTGGAGAAAGTATGAAAACGGCCGTTTTTCAGCAAGGCACTCCTTCTAATCCGATCCTTATCCGAGGAAGTCCAAAATATCGTTGTAGTGAAGATTTTTAATTTTTTTATGTTCCTGAGTACAATACTAGCGCGATTTTAATATTCTGGAACTTCCGACTCCCGTCTCCGATGATTTTACAGCTGTATGGTTTCCGAATCAAATGTATCCCAACCACGCAAAAAACTGCGATCGCAGGTATCGCGAAGCTGCCTGAATGCACTTTTATTGAATACTACTCATCACTAGCTTTCGTTTGACACCCCATATATTGAAATTGGAGAAAGTATGAACAACAGTCGTTTTTCCATCAACGCACTTCTTTTAATCCGATCGTTTTCCGACGAACTCCAGAATATCGTTGTAGTGAAGATCTTGAATTTTTTTATGTTCCTCAGTATAATAACAGCGCGATATTGATATTCAGGCACTTCCAACTCCCATTTCCGATGATTTTACAGTTGCATGGTTTCGGAATCAAAAGTATCCCAATCACGCAAAAAACTGCAATTGCTGGCATCGCGAAGCTGCCTGAATGCACTTTTATTGAATTCTACTCATCACTAGCTTTTGTATGACACCCCATATATTGAAATTGGAGAAAGTATGAATAACGGCCGTTTTTCCAGCAACGCACTCCTTTTAATCCGATCGTTTTCCGAGGAACTCCAGAATATCGTTGTAGTGAAGATCTTTAATTTATTTATGTTCCGGAGTACAATAACAGCGCGATTTTGATATTCAGGCACTTCCGACTCCCGTTTCCGATGATTTTACAGCTGTATGGTTTCGGAATCAAAAGTATCCCAACCATGCAAAAAACTGCAATTGCAGGTATCCTGAAGCTGCCTGAATGCACTTTTATTGAATTCTACTCATCACTAGCTTTCGTTTGACACCCCATATATTGAAATTGGAGAAAGTATGAAAAACTGCCGTTTTTCCAGCAACGCACTCCTTTCAATCCGATCGTTTTCCGAGGAACTCCAGAATATCGTTGTAGTGAAGATCTTAAATTTTTTTATGTTCCTGAGTACAATAACAGCGCGATTTTGATATTCAGGCACTTCCGACTCCCGTTTCCGATGATTTTACATTTGCATGGCTTCGGAATCAAAAATATCCCAACCACGCAAAAAACTGCAATTGCAGGTATCGCGAAGCTGCCTGAATGAACTTCCATTGAATTCTACTCATTACTAGCATTCGTTTGACACCCCATATATTGAAAATGGAGAAAGTATGAAAAACGGCCGTTTTTTCAGCAACGCACTCCTTTTAATCCGACCTTTTTCCGAGGAACTCCAGAATATCGTTGTTTGGAAGATCTTTAATTTTTTTATGTTCCTGAGTACAATAACAGCGCGATTTTGGTATTCAGGCACTTCCGACTCCCATTTCCGATGATTTTACAGTTGTATGGTTTCGGACTCAAAAGTATCCCAACCACGCAAAAAACTGCAATTGCAGGTATCGCGAAGCTGCCTGAATGCACTTTCATTGAATTCTACTCATCACTAGCTTTCGTTTGACACCCCATATATTGAAATTGAAGAAAGTATGAAAAACGGCCGTTTTTCCAGCAACGCACTCCTTGCAATCCGATCGTTTTCCGAGGAACTCCAGAATATCGTTGTAGTGAAGATCTTTAATTTTTTTATGTTCCCAAGTACAATAAAGGCGCGATTTTGATATTCAGGCACTATCGACTCCCGTTCCCGATGATTTTACAGCTGTGTGGTTTCGGAATCAAAAGTATCCCAACCCCGCAAAAACTGCAATTGCAGGTATCGCGAAGCTGCCTGAATGCACTTTTATTGAATTCTACTCATCACTAGCTTTCGTTTGACACCCCATATATTGAAATTGGAGAAAGTATGAAAAACGGCCCTTTTTCCAGCAACGCACTCCTTGCAATCCGATCGTTTTCCGAGGAACTCCAGAATATCGTCGTTGTGAAGATCTTTAATTTTTTTTATGTTCCCGAGTACAATAAACTTTTATTGAATTCTACTCATCACTAGCTTTCGTTTGACACCCCATATATTGAAATTGGAGAAAGTGTGAAAAACGGCCGTTTTTCCAGCAACGCACTCCTTGCAATCCGATCGTTCTCCGAGGAACTCCAGAATATCGTTGTAGTGAAGATCTTAAATTTTTTTATGTTTCTGAGTACAATAACAGCGCGATTTTGATATCCAGGCACTTCCGACTCCCGTTCCCGATGATTTTACAGCTGTATGGTTTCGGAATCAAAAGTATCCCAACCACGCAAAAACTGCATTTGCAGGTATCGCGAAGCTGCCTGAATGCATTTTTATTGAATTCTACTCATCACTAGCTTCCGTTGGACACCCCATGTATTGAAATTGGAGAAGGTATGAAAAACGGCCGTTTTTCCAGCAACGCACTCCTTTTAATCCCATCGTTTTCCGAGGAACTCCAGAATAACGTTGTAGTGAAGATCTGTAATTTGTTTATGTTCCTGAGTACAATAACAGCGCGATTTTGATATTCAGGCACTTCTGACTCCAGTTTCCGATGATTTTACAGCTGTATGGTTTCGGAATCAAAAGTATCCCAACCACGCAAAAAACTGCAATTGCAGCTATCGCGAAGCTGCCTGAATGCACTTTTATTGAATACCACTCATCACTCGCTTTCGTTTGACACCCCATATATTGAAATTGGAGAAAGTATGAACAACGGCCGTTTTTTCAGCAACGCACTCCTTGCGATCCGATCGTTTTCCGAGGAACTCCAGAATATCGTTGTAGTGAAGATCTTTAATTTTTTATGTTCCTGAGTACAATAACAGCGCGATTTCGATATTCAGGCACTTCCGACTCCCGTTTCCGATGATTTTACAGCTGTGTGGTTTCGGAATCAATAGTATCCCAACCCCGAAACAACTGCAATCGCAGGCATCGCGAAGCTCCCTGAATGCACTTTTATTGAATTCTACTCATCACTAGCTTTCGTTTGACACCCCATATATTGAAATTGGAGGAAGTATGAAAAACGGCCGTTTTTCCAGCAACGCACTCCTTGCAATCCGATCGTTTTCCGAGGAGCCCCGAAATATCGTTGTAGTGAAGATCTTTAATTCTTTTGTGTTCCTGAGTACAATAACAGCGCGATTTTGATATTAAGGCCATTCCGACTCCCGTTTCCGATGATTTTACAGCTGTATGGTTTCGGAATCAAAAGTATCCCAACCACACAAAAAACTGCCATTGCAGGTATCGCGAAGCTGCCTGAATGCACTTTTATTGAATTCTACTCATCACTAGCTTTCGTTTGACACGCCATATATTGAAATTGGAGAAAGTATGAAAAACGGCCGTTTTTCCAGCAACGCACTCCTTGTAATCCAATCGTTTTCCGAGGAACTCCAGAATATCGTTGTAGTGAAGATCTCTAATTTTTTTATGTTCTTGAGTACAATAACAGCGCGATTTTGATATTCAGGCACTTCCGACTCCCGTTTCCGATGATTTTACAGTTGTATGGTTTCGGAATCAAAAGTATCCCAACCACGCAAAAAACTGCAATTGCAGGTATCGCGAAGCTGCCTGAATATAATTTTATTGAATTCTACTCATCACTGGCTTTCGTTTGTCACTCCATATATTGAAATTGGCGAAGGTATGAAAAACGGCCGTTTTTCCAGCAACGCACTCCTTTTAATCCGATCGTTTTCTGAGGAACTCCAGAATATCGTTGTAGTGAAGATCTGTAATTTGTTTATGTTCCTGAGTACAATAACAGCGCGATTTTGATATTCTGGCACTTCCGACTCCCGTTTCCGATGATTTTACAGCTGGATAGTTTCGGAATCAAAAGTATCCCAACCACGCAAAAAACTGCAATTGCAGGTATCGCGAAGCAGCCTGAATGCACTTTTATTGAATTCTACTCATCACTAGCTTTCGTTTGACACCCCATATTTGAAATTGGAGAAAGTATGAAAAGCGGCCGTTGTTCCAGCAATGCACACCTTTTAATCCGATCGTTTTCTGAGAGCTCCAGAATATCGTTGTAGTGAAGATCTTTAATTTTTTTATGTTCCTGAGTATAATAACAGCGCGATTTTGACATTCAGGCAGTTCCGACTCCCGTTTCTGATGATTTTCCAGCTGTATGGTTGCGGAATCAAAAGTATCCCAACCACGCAAAAAATTGCAATTGCAGGTATCGCGAAGCTGCCTGAATGCACTTTCATTGAATTCTACTCATCACTAGCTGTCGTTTGACACCCCATATATTGAAATTGGAGAAAGTATGAAAAACGGCCGTTTTTCCAGCAATGCACTCCTTGCAATCCGATCGTTTTCCGAGGAACTCCAGAATATCGTTGTAGTGAAGATCTTTAATTTTTTTATGTTCCCGAGTACAATAAAGGCGCGATTTTGATATTCAGGCACTTCCGACTCCCGTTTCCGATGATTTTACAGCTGTATGGTTTCGGAATCAAAAGTATCCCAACCACGCAAAAAACTGCAATTGCAGCTATCGCAAAGCTGCCTGAATGCACTTTTATTGAATTCTACTCATCACTAGCTTTTGTTTGACACCCCATATATTGAAATTGGAGAAAGTATGAAAAACGGCCGTTTTTACAGCAACGCACTCCTTTCAATCCGATCGTTTTCTGAGGAACTCTAGAATGTCATTGTAGTGAAGATCTTTAATTTTTTTATGTTCCTGAGTACAGTAACAGCGCAATTTTGATATTCTTGCACTTCAGACTCCCGTTTCCGATGATTTTACAGCTGTATGGTTTCGGAATCAAAAGTATCCCAACCACGCAAAAAACTGCAATTGCAGGTATCGCGAAGCTGCCTGAATGCACTTTTATTGAATTCTACTCATCACTAGCTTTCCTTTGAGACGCCATATATTGAAATTGGCGAAAGTATGAAAAACGGCCGTTTTTCCAGCAACGCACTCCTTTCAATCCGATCGTTTTCTGAGGAACTCTAGAATATCGTTGTAGTGAAGATCTTTAATTTTTTTATGTTCCTGAGTACAGTAACAGCGCAATTTTGATATTCTGGCACTTCAGACTCCCGTTTCCGATGATTTTACAGTTGTATGGTTTCGGAATCAAAAGTATCCCAACCACGCAAATAAATGCAATTGCAGGTATCGCGAAGCTGCCTGAATGCACTTTTATTGAATTCTACTCATCATTAGCTTTCGTTTGACACCCCATACATTGAAATTGGAGAAAGTATGAACAACGGCCGTTTTTCCAGCAACGCACTCCTTGTAATCCGATCATTTTCCGAGGACCTCCAGAATATCGTTGTAGTGAAGATCTTTAATATTTTTATGTTCCTGAGTACAATAACTGCGCGATTTTGTCATTTAGGCACTTCCGACTCCCGTTTCCGATGATTTTATAGCTGCATAGTTTCGGAATCAAAAGTATCCCAACCACGCAAAAAACTGCAATTGCAGGTATCGCGAAGCTGCCTGAATATAATTTTATTGAATTCCCCGCATCACTAGCTTTCGTTTGACACCGCATATATTGACATTGGAGAAAGTATGAAAAACGGCCGTTTTTCCAGCAACGCACTCTTTTTAATCCGATCGTTTTCCGAGGAACTCCAAAATATCGTTGTAGTGAAGATCTCAAATTTTTTTATGCTCCTGAGTACAATAACAGCGCGATTTTGATATTCAGGCACTTCCGACTCCCGTTTCCGATGATTTTACAGCTGTATGGTCTGGGAATCAAAGGTATCCAAACCACGCAAAAAACTGCAATTGCAGGTATCGCGAAGCTGCCTGAATGCACTTTTATTGAATTCTACTCATCACTAGCTTTCGTTTGACACCTCAAATATTTAAATTGGAGAAAGTATGAACAACGGCCGTTGTTCCAGCAACGCACACCTTTTAATCCGATCGTTTTTCGAGAGCTCCAGAATAACATTGTAGTGAAGATCTTTAATTTTTTTATGTTCCTGAGTACAATATGAGCGCGATTTTCATATTCAGGCACTTCCGACTCCCATTTCCGATGATTTTATAGCTGTATGGTTTCGGAATCAAAAGTATCCCAACCACGCAAAAAACTGCAATTGCAGGTATCGCGAAGCTGCCTGAATATACTTTTATTGAATTCTACTCATCACTAGCCTTCGTTTGACACCCCATATATTGAAATTGGCGAAAGTATGAAAAACGGCCGTTCTTCCAGCAACGCACTCCTTATAATCCGATCGTTTTCTGAGGAACTCCAGAATATGGTTGTAGTGAAGATCTTTAATTTTTTTATGTTCCTGAGTACAATAACAGCGCGATTTTGATATTCAGGCACTTCCGACTCCCGTTTTCGATGATTTTACAGCTGTATGGTCTCGGAATCAAAAGTATCCCAACCACGCAAAAAACTGCAATTGCAGGTATCGCGAAGCTGCCTGAATGCACTTTTATTGAATTCTACTCATCACTAGCTTTCGTTTGACACCCCATATATTGAAATTGGAGAAAGTATGAAGAACGGCCGTTTTTCCAGCAACGCGTTTTCCGAGGAACTCCAGAATATGGTTGTAGTGAAGATCTTTAATTTTTTATGTTCCTGAGTACAATAACAGCGCGATTTTGATATTCAGGTACTTCCGACTCCCGTTCCCGATGATTTTACAGCTGTATTGTTTCGGAATCAAAAGTATCCCAACCACGCAAAAAACTGCAATTGCAGGTATCGCGAAGCTGCCTGAATGCACTTTTATTGAATTCTTCTTATCACTAGCTTTCGCACTCCTTCCAACCCGAGCGTTTTCCCAGGAACTCCGGAATATCGTTGTAGTGAAGATCTTTAATTTTTTATGTTCCTGAGTACAATAACAGCGCGATTTTGATATTCAGGCACTTTCGACTCCCGTTTCAACGATTTTACAGCTGTATTGTTTCGGAATCAAAAGTATCCCAACCACGCAAAAAACTGCAATTGCAGGTATCGCGAAGCTGCCTGAATGCACCATTATGGAATTCTACTCATCACTAGCATTCGCACTCCTTGCAATCCGATCGTTTTCCGAGGAACTCCAGAATACCGTTGTAGTGAAGATCTTTACTTTTTTTATGTTCCTGAGTACAATAACAGCGCGATTTTGACATTTAGGCACTTCTGACTCCCGTTTCCGATGATTTTACAGCTGCATGGTTTCGGAAACAAATGTAACCCAACCACGCAAAAAACTGCAATTGCAGGTATCGCGAAGCTGCCTGAATGCACTTTTATTGAATTCTACTCATCAATAGCTCTCGTTTAACACCCCATATATTGAAGTTGGAGAAAGTATGAAAACGGCCGTTTTTCCAGCAACGCATTCCTTGCAATCCGACCTTTTTCCGAGGAACTCCAGAATATCGTTGTAGTGAAGATCTTTATTTTTTTAATTTCCTGAGTACAATAACAGCGCGATTTTGATATTCAGGCACTTCCGACTTCCGTTTCCGATGATTTTACATTTGTATGGTTTTGGAATCAAAAGTATCCCAACCACGGAAAAAACTGCAATTGAAGGTATCGCGAAGCTGCCTGAATGCACTTTTATTGAATGCTTCTCATCACTAGCTTTCGTTTGACACCCCATATATTGAAATTGGAGAAAGTATGAAAAACGGCCGTTTTTTCAGCAACGCACTCCTTGCAATCCGATCGTTTTCTGAGGAACTCCAGAATATCACTTCCGACTCCCGTTTCCGATGATTTTACACCTGTATGGTTTCTGAATCAAAAGTATCCCAACCACGCAAAAAACTGCAATTGCCTGTATCGCGAAGCTGCCTGAATGCACTTTTATTGAATTCTACTCATCACTAGCTTTCGTTTGACAACCCATATATTGAAATTGGAGAAAGTATCAAAAACGGCCGTTTTTCCAGCAATCCGATCGTTTTCCGAGGAACTCCAGAATATCGTTGTAGTGAAGATCTTTAATTTTTTTATGTTCTTGAGTACAATAACAGTACGATTTTGATATTCAGGCACTTCCGACTCCCGTTTCCGATGATTTTACAGCTGTATGGTTTCGGAATCAAAAGTATCCCAACCACGCAAAAAACTGCAATTGCAGGTATCGCGAAGCTGCCTGAATGCACTTTTATTGAATTCTACTCATCACTAGCTTTTGCGCTCCTTGCAATCCGATCGTTTTCCGAGGAACTCCATAATATCGTTGAAGTGAAGATCTTTAATTTTTTTATGTTCCTGAGTACAATAACAGCGCCCTTTTGATATTCAGGTACTTTCGACTCCGGTTTCCGATGATTTTACAGCTGTATTGTTTCGGAATCAAAAGTATCCCAACCATGCAAAAAACTGCAATTGCAGGTATCGCGAAGCTGCCTGAATGCACAATTATGGAATTCTACTCATCACTAGCATTCGCACTCCTTGCAAACCGATCGTTTTCCGAGGAACTCCAGAATACCGTTGTAGTGAAGATCTTTAATTTTTTTATGTTCCTGAGTACAATATCAGCGCGATTTTGACATTTAGGCACTTCTGACTCCCGTTTCCGATGATTTTACAGCTGCATGGTTTCGGAAACAAATGTAACCCAACCACGCAAAAAACTGCAATTGCAGGTATCGCGAAGCTGCCTGAATGCACTTTCATTGAATTCTACTCATCACTAGCTTTCGTTTGACACCCCATATATTGAAATTGAAGAAAGTATGAAAAACGGCCGTTTTTCCAGCAACGCACTCCTTGCAATCCGATCGTTTTCCGAGGAACTCCAGAATATCGTTGTAGTGAAGATCTTTAATTTTTTTATGTTCCCGAGTACAATAAAGGCGTGATTTTGATATTCAGGCACTATCGACTCCCGTTCCCGATGATTTTACAGCTGTGTGGTTTCGGAATCAAAAGTATCCCAACCCCGCAAAAACTGCAATTGCAGGTATCGCGAAGCTGCCTGAATGCACTTTTATTGAATTCTACTCATCACTAGCTTTCGTTTGACACCCCATATATTGAAATTGGAGAAAGTATGAAAAACGGCCGTTTTTCCAGCAACGCACTCCTTGCAATCCGATCGTTTTCCGAGGAACTCCAGAATATCGTCGTAGTGAAGATCTTTAATTTTTTTTATGTTCCCGAGTACAATAAACTTTTATTGAATTCTACTCATCACTAGCTTTCGTTTGACACCCCATATATTGAAATTGGAGAAAGTGTGAAAAACGGCCGTTTTTCCAGCAACGCACTCCTTGCAATCCGATCGTTCTCCGAGGAACTCCAGAATATCGTTGTAGTGAAGATCTTAAATTTTTTTATGTTTCTGAGTACAATAACAGCGCGATTTTGATATCCAGGCACTTCCGACTCCCGTTCCCGATGATTTTACAGCTGTATGGTTTCGGAATCAAAAGTATCCCAACCACGCAAAAAACTGCATTTGCAGGTATCGCGAAGCTGCCTGAATGCATTTTTATTGAATTCTACTCATCACTAGCTTCCGTTGGACACCCCATATATTGAAATTGGAGAAGGTATGAAAAACGGCCGTTTTTCCAGCAACGCACTCCTTTTAATCCCATCGTTTTCCGAGGAACTCCAGAATATCGTTGTAGTAAAGATCTGTAATTTGTTTATGTTCCTGAGTACAATAACAGCGCGATTTTGATATTCAGGCACTTCTGACTCCCGTTTCCGATGATTTTACAGCTGTATGGTTTCGGAATCAAAAGTATCCCAACCACGCAAAAAACTGCAATTGCAGCTATCGCGAAGCTGCCTGAATGCACTTTTATTGAATACCACTCATCACTCGCTTTCGTTTGACACCCCATATATTGAAATTGGAGAAAGTATGAACAACGGCCGTTTTTTCAGCAACGCACTCCTTGCGATCCGATCGTTTTCCGAGGAACTCCAGAATATCGTTGTAGTGAAGATCTTTAATTTTTTATGTTCCTGAGTACAATAACAGCGCGATTTCGATATTCAGGCACTTCCGACTCCCGTTTCCGATGATTTTACAGCTGTGTGGCTTCGGAATCAATAGTATCCCAACCCCGAAATAACTGCAATTGCAGGCATCGCGAAGCTCCCTGAATGCACTTTTATTGAATTCTACTCATCACTAGCTTTCGTTTGACACCCCATATATTGAAATTGGAGGAAGTATGAAAAACGGCCGTTTTTCCAGCAACGCACTCCTTGCAATCCGATCGTTTTCCGAGGAGCCCCGAAATATCGTTGTAGTGAAGATCTTTAATTCTTTTGTGTTCCTGAGTACAATAACAGCGCGATTTTGATATCCAGGCACTTCCGACTCCCGTTTCCGATGATTTTACAGCTGTATGGTTTCGGAATCAAAAGTATCCCAACCACACAAAAAACTGCCATTGCAGGTATCGCGAAGCTGCCTGAATGCACTTTTATTGAATTCTACTCATCACTAGCTTTCGTTTGACACGCCATATATTGAAATTGGAGAAAGTATGAAAAACGGCCGTTTTTCCAGCAACGCACTCCTTGTAATCCGATCGTTTTCCGAGGAACTCCAGAATATCGTTGTAGTGAAGATCTCTAATTTTTTTATGTTCTTGAGTACAATAACAGCGCGATTTTGATATTCAGGCACTTCCGACTCCCGTTTCCGATGATTTTACAGTTGTATGGTTTCGGAATCAAAAGTATCCCAACCACGCAAAAAACTGCAATTGCAGGTATCGCGAAGCTGCCTGAATGCACTTTTATTGAATTCTACTCATCACTAGCTTTCGTTTGACACCCCATATATTGAAATGGGAGAAACTATGAAAAACGGCCGTGTTTTCAGCAACGCATTCCTTGCAATCCGATCGTTTTCCGAGGGACTCCAGAATATCGTTGTAGTGAAGATCTTTAATTTTTTTATGTTCCTGAGTACAATAATAGCGCGATTTTGATATTCAGGCACTTCCGACTCCCGTTTCCGATGATTTTACAGCTGCATCGTTTCGGAATCAAAAGTATCCCAACCACGCAAAAAACTGCAATCGCAGGTATCGCGAAGCTGCCTGAATGCACTTTTATTGAATTCTACTCATCACTAGCGTTCGTTTTACACCCCATATATTGAAATTGGAGAAAGTATGAACAACGGCCATTTTTCCAGCAACGCACTCCTTGCAATCCGATCGTTTTCCGAGGAACTCCAGAATATATTTGTAGTGAAGATTTTAATCTTTTTATGTTCCTGAGTACAATAACAGCGCGATTTTGACATTCAGGCACTTCCGACTCCCGTTTCCGATGATTTTACAGCTGTATGGTTTCGGAATCAAAAGTATCCCAACCACGCAAAAAAATGCAATTGCAGGTATCGCGAAGCTGCCTGAGTGCAATTTTATTGAATTCTACTCATCACTAGCCTTCGTTTGACACCCCATATATTGAAATTGGAGAAAGTGTGAACAACGGGCGTTGTTCCAGCAACGCACTCCTTGCAATCCTATCGTTTTCCGAGGAACTCCAGAATATCGTTGTGGTGAAGATCTTTAATTTTTTTATGTTCCTGAGTACAATAACAGCGCGATTTTGATATTCAGGCACTTCCGACTCCCGTTTCCGATGATTTTACAGCTGTATGGTTTCGGAATCAAAAGTATCCCAACCCCGAAAAAACTGCAATTGCAGGTGTAACGAAGCTGCCTGAATGTACTTTTATTGAACTCTACCCATCACTAGCTTTCGTTTGACACCCTATATATTGAAATTGAGAAAGTATGAAAAACGGCCGTTTTTCCAGCAACGCACTCCTTGCAATCCGATCGTTTTCCGAGGAACCCCAGAATATCGTAGTGGTGAAGATCTTTAATTTTTTTATGTTGCTAAGTACAATAACAGCGCGAATTTGATATTCAGGCACTTCCGACTCCCGTTTCCTATGATTTTACAGCTGTATGGTTTCGGAATCAAAAGTATCCCAACCACGCAAAAACCTGCAATTGCAGCTATCGCGAAGCTGCCTGAATGCTCTTTTATTGAATTCTACTCATCACTAGCTTTCGTTTGACACCCCATGTATTGAAATTGGAGGAAGTATGAACAACGGCCGTTTTTCCAGCAACGCACTCCTTTTAATCCGATCGTTTTCCGAGGACCTCCAGAATATCGTTGTAGTGAAGATCTTAACTTTTTTAATGTTCCTGAGTACAATAACAGCGCGATTTTGATATTCAGGCACTTCCGACTCCCGTTTCCGATGATTTTACAGCTGTATGGTTTCGGAATCAAAAGTAACCCAACCACGCAAAAAACTGCAATTGCAGCTATCGCAAAGCTGCCTGAATGCACTTTTATTGAATTCTACTCATCACTAGCTTTTTTGTTTGACACCCCATATATTGAAATTGGAGAAAGTATGAAAAGCGGCCGTTTTTATAGCAACGCATTCCTTTTAATCCGATCGTTTTCCGAGGAACTCCAGAATATCGTTGTAGTGAAGATCTTTAATTTTTTTATGTTCCTGATAATACTAACAGCGTGATTTTGATATTCAGGCACTTCCGACTCCCGCTTCCGATGATTTTACAGCTGTATGGTTTCGGAGTCAAAAGTATCCCAACCACGCAAAAAACTGCAATTGCAGGTATCGCGAAGCTGCCTGAATATAATTTTATTGAATTCTACTCATCACTGGCTTTCGTTTGTCACTCCATATATTGAAATTGGCGAAGGTATGAAAAACGGCCGTTTTTCCAGCAACGCACTCCTTTTAATCCGATCGTTTTCTGAGGAACTCCAGAATATCGTTGTAGTGAAGATCTGTAATTTGTTTATGTTCCTGAGTACAATAACAGCGCGATTTTGATATTCTGGCACTTCCGACTCCCGTTTCCGATGATTTTACAGCTGGATAGTTTCGGAATCAAAAGTATCCCAACCACGCAAAAAACTGCAATTGCAGGTATCGCGAAGCTGCCTGAATGTACTTTTATTGAAATCTACTCATCACTAGCTATCGTTTGACACCCCACATATTGAAATTGGAGTAAGTATGAAAAACGGCCGTTTTTCCAGCAACGCACACCTTTTAATCCGATCGTTTTCTGAGAGCTCCAGAATATCGTTGTAGTGAAGATCTTTAATTTTTTTATGTTCCTGAGTACAATAACAGCGCGATTTTGACATTCAGGCAGTTCCGACTCCCGTTTCTGATGATTTTCCAGCTGTATGGTTGCGGAATCAAAAGTATCCCAACCACGCAAAAAATTGCAATTGCAGGTATCGCGAAGCTGCCTGAATGCACTTTCATTGAATTCTACTCATCACTAGCTTTCGTTTGACACCCCATATATTGGAATTGGAGAAAGTATGAAAAACGGCCGTTTTTCCAGCAACGCACTCCTTGCAATCCGATCGTTTTCCGAGGAACTCCAGAATATCGTTGTAGTGAAGATCTTTAATTTTTTTATGTTCCCGAGTACAATAAAGGCGCGATTTTGATATTCAGGCACTTCCGACTCCCGTTTCCGATGATTTTACAGCTGTATGGTTTCGGAATCAAAAGTATCCCAACCACGCAAAAAACTGCAATTGCAGCTATCGCAAAGCTGCCTGAATGCACTTTTATTGAATTCTTCTCATCACTAGCATTCGTTTGACACCCCATATATTGAAATTGGAGAAAGTATGAAAAACGGCCGTTTTTACAGCAACGCACTCCTTTCAATCCGATCGTTTTCTGAGGAACTCTAGAATGTCGTTGTAGTGAAGATCTTTAATTTTTTTATGTTCCTGAGTACAGTAACAGCGCAATTTTGATATTCTTGCACTTCAGACTCCCGTTTCCGATGATTTTACAGCTGTATGGTTTCGGAATCAAAAGTATCCCAACCACGCAAAAAACTGCAATTGCAGGTATCGCGAAGCTGCCTGAATGCACTTTTATTGAATTCTACTCATCACTAGCTTTCGTTTGAGACGCCATATATTGAAATTGGCGAAAGTATGAAAAACGGCCGTTTTTCCAGCAACGCACTCCTTTCAATCCGATCGTTTTCTGAGGAACTCTAGAATATCGTTGTAGTGAAGATCTTTAATTTTTTTATGTTCCTGAGTACAGTAACAGCGCAATTTTGATATTCTGGCACTTCAGACTCCCGTTTCCGATGATTTTATAGCTGCATAGTTTCGGAATCAAAAGTATCCCAACCACGCAAAAAACTGCAATTGCAGGTATCGCGAAGCTGCCTGAATGCACTTTTATTGAATTCTACTCATCAATAGCTTTCGTTTGACACCCCATACATTGAAATTGGAGAAAGTATGAACAACGGCCGTTTTTCCAGCAACGCACTCCTTGTAATCCGATCATTTTCCGAGGACCTCCAGAATATCGTTGTAGTGAAGATCTTTAATATTTTTATGTTCCTGAGTACAATAACTGCGCGATTTTGTCATTTAGGCACTTCCGACTCCCGTTTCCGATGATTTTATAGCTGCATAGTTTCGGAATCAAAAGTATCCCAACCACGCAAAAAACTGCAATTGCAGGTATCGCGAAGCTGCCTGAATATAATTTTATTGAATTCCCCGCATCACTAGCTTTCGTTTGACACCGCATATATTGACATTGGAGAAAGTAAGAAAAACGGCCGTTTTTCCAGCAACGCACTCTTTTTAATCCAATCGTTTTCCGAGGAACTCCAGAATATCGTTGTAGTGAGGATCTTTAACTTTTTATGTTCCTGAGTACAATAACAGCGCGATTTTGATATTCAGGCACTTCCGACTCCCGTTTCCGATGATTTTACAGCTGTATGGTCTGGGAATCAAAGGTATCCAAACCACGCAAAAAACTGCAATTGCAGGTATCGCGAAGCTGCCTGAATGCACTTTTATTGAATTCTACTCATCACTAGCTTTCGTTTGACACCTCAAATATTTAAATTGGAGAAAGTATGAACAACGGCCGTTGTTCCAGCAACGCACACCTTTTAATCCGATCGTTTTTCGAGAGCTCCAGAATAACATTGTAGTGAAGATCTTTAATTTTTTTATGTTCCTGAGTACAATATGAGCGCGATTTTCATATTCAGGCACTTCCGACTCCCATTTCCGATGATTTTATAGCTGTATGGTTTCGGAATCAAAAGTATCCCAACCACGCAAAAAACTGCAATTGCAGGTATCGCGAAGCTGCCTGAATATACTTTTATTGAATTCTACTCATCACTAGCCTTCGTTTGACACCCCATATATTGAAATTGGCGAAAGTATGAAAAACGGCCGTTCTTCCAGCAACGCACTCCTTATAATCCGATCGTTTTCTGAGGAACTCCAGAATATGGTTGTAGTGAAGATCTTTAATTTTTTTATGTTCCTGAGTACAATAACAGCGCGATTTTGATATTCAGGCACTTCCGACTCCCGTTTTCGATGATTTTACAGCTGTATGGTCTCGGAATCAAAAGTATCCCAACCACGCAAAAAACTGCAATTGCAGGTATCGCGAAGCTGCCTGAATGCACTTTAATTGAATTCTACTCATCACTAGCTTTCGTTTGACACCCCATATATTGAAATTGGAGAAAGTATGAAGAACGGCCGTTTTTCCAGCAACGCGTTTTCCGAGGAACTCCAGAATATGGTTGTAGTGAAGATCTTTAATTTTTTATGTTCCTGAGTACAATAACAGCGCGATTTTGATATTCAGGTACTTCCGACTCCCGTTCCCGATGATTTTACAGCTGTATTGTTTCGGAATCAAAAGTATCCCAACCACGCAAAAAACTGCAATTGCAGGTATCGCGAAGCTGCCTGAATGCACTTTTATTGAATTCTTCTTATCACTAGCTTTCGCACTCCTTCCAACCCGAGCGTTTTCCCAGGAACTCCGGAATATCGTTGTAGTGAAGATCTTTAATTTTTTATGTTCCTGAGTACAATAACAGCGCGATTTTGATATTCAGGCACTTTCGACTCCCGTTTCAACGATTTTACAGCTGTATTGTTTCGGAATCAAAAGTATCCCAACCACGCAAAAAACTGCAATTGCAGGTATCGCGAAGCTGCCTGAATGCACCATTATGGAATTCTACTCATCACTAGCATTCGCACTCCTTGCAATCCGATCGTTTTCCGAGGAACTCCAGAATACCGTTGTAGTGAAGATCTTTACTTTATTTTATGTTCCTGAGTACAATAACAGCGCGATTTTGACATTTAGGCACTTCTGACTCCCGTTTCCGATGATTTTACAGCTGCATGGTTTCGGAAACAAATGTAACCCAACCACGCAAAAAACTGCAATTGCAGGTATCGCGAAGCTGCCTGAATGCACTTTTATTGAATTCTACTCATCAATAGCTCTCGTTTAACACCCCATATATTGAAGTTGGAGAAAGTATGAAAACGGCCGTTTTTCCAGCAACGCATTCCTTGCAATCCGACCTTTTTCCGAGGAACTCCAGAATATCGTTGTAGTGAAGATCTTTATTTTTTTAATTTCCTGAGTACAATAACAGCGCGATTTTGATATTCAGGCACTTCCGACTTCCGTTTCCGATGATTTTACATTTGTATGGTTTTGGAATCAAAAGTATCCCAACCACGGTAAAAACTGCAATTGAAGGTATCGCGAAGCTGCCTGAATGCACTTTTATTGAATGCTTCTCATCACTAGCTTTCGTTTGACACCCCATATATTGAAATTGGAGAAAGTATGAAAAACGGCCGTTTTTTCAGCAACGCACTCCTTGCAATCCGATCGTTTTCTGAGGAACTCCAGAATATCACTTCCGACTCCCGTTTCCGATGATTTTACACCTGTATGGTTTCGGAATCAAAAGTATCCCAACCACGCAAAAAACTGCAATTGCTTGTATCGCGAAGCTGCCTGAATGCACTTTTATTGAATTCTACTCATCACTAGCTTTCGTTTGACAACCCATATATTGAGATTGGAGAAAGTATCAAAAACGGCCGTTTTTCCAGCAATCCGATCGTTTTCCGAGGAACTCCAGAATATCGTTGTAGTGAAGATCTTTAATTTTTTTATGTTCTTGAGTACAATAACAGTACGATTTTGATATTCAGGCACTTCCGACTCCCGTTTCCGATGATTTTACAGCTGTATGGTTTCGGAATCAAAAGTATCCCAACCACGCAAAAAACTGCAATTGCAGGTATCGCGAAGCTGCCTGAATGCACTTTTATTGAATTCTACTCATCACTAGCTTTTGCGCTCCTTGCAATCCGATCGTTTTCCGAGGAACTCCATAATATCGTTGTAGTGAAGATCTTTAATTTTTTTTTTGTTCCTGAGTACAATAACAGCGCGATTTTGATATTCAGGTACTTTTGATTCCGGTTTCCGATGATTTTACAGCTGTATTGTTTCGGAATCAAAAGTATCCCAACCATGCAAAAAACTGCAATTGCAGGTATCGCGAAGCTGCCTGAATGCACAATTATGGAATTCTACTCATCACTAGCATTCGCACTCCTTGCAAACCGATCGTTTTCCGAGGAACTCCAGAATACCGTTGTAGTGAAGATCTTTAATTTTTTTATGTTCCTGAGTACAATATCAGCGCGATTTTGACATTTAGGCACTTCTGACTCCCGTTTCCGATGATTTTACAGCTGCATGGTTTCGGAAACAAATGTAACCCAACCACGCAAAAAACTGCAATTGCAGGTATTGCGAAGCTGCCTGAATGCACTTTTATTGAATTCTACTCATCAATAGCTTTCGTTTGACACTCCATATATTGAAATTGGAGAAAGTATGAAAACGGCCGTTTTTCCAGCAACGCATTCCTTGCAATCCGACCTTTTTCCGAGGAACTCCAGAATATCGTTGTAGTGAAGATCTTTAATTTTTTTATGTTCCTGAGTACAATAACAGCGCGATTTTGATATTCAGGCACTTCCGACTCCCGTTTCCGATGATTTTACAGCTGTATGGTTTTGGAATCAAAAGTATCCCAACCACGCAAAAAACTGCAATTGAAAGTATCGCGAAGCTGCCTGGATGCACTTTTATTGAATGCTTCTCATCACTAGCTTTCGTTTGACACCCCATATATTGAAATTGGAGAAAGTATGAAAAACGGCCGTTTTTTCAGCAACGCACTCCTTGCAATCCGATCGTTTTCTGAGGAACTCCAGAATATCGTTGTAGTGAAGATCTTTAATTTTTTTATGTTCCTGAGTATAATAACAGCGCGATTTTGATATTCAGGCACTTCCGACTCCCGTTTCCGATGATTTTACACCTGTATGGTTTCGGAATCAAAAGTACCCCAACCACGCAAAAAACTGCAATTGCAGTTATCGCGAAGCTACCCGAATGCACTTTTATTGAATTCTACACATCACTAGCTTTCGTTCGACACCCCATATATTGAAATAGGAGAAAGTCTGAAAAACGGCCGTTTTTCCAGCAACGCACTCCTTTTAATCCGATCGTTTTCCGAGAAACTCCAAAGTATCGTTGTAGTGAAGATCTTTAATCTTTTTATGTTCCTGAGTACAATAACAGCGCGATTTTGATATTCAGGCACTTCCGACTCCCGTTTCCGATGATTTTACAGCTGTATGGTTTCGGAATCAAAAGTATCCCAACCACGCAAAAAACTGCAATTGCAGGTATCGCGAAGCTGCCTGAATGCACTTTTATTGAATTCTACTCATCACTAGCTTTCATTTGACACCCCATATATTGAAATTGGCGAAGGTATGAGCAACGGCCGTTTTCCAGCAACGCACTCCTTTTAATCCGATCGTTTTCCGAGGAACTCCAGAACATCGTTGTAGTGAAGATTTTTAATTTTTTATGTTCCTGAGTACAATAACAGCGCGATTTTGATATTCAGGCACTTCCGACTCCCGTTTCCGATGATTTTACAGCGCGATTTTGATATTCAGCCACTTCCGACTCCCGCTTCCGATGATTTTACAGCTGCATGGTTTCGGAATCAAAAGTATCCCAACCACGCAAAAGACTTCAATTGCAGGTATCGCGAAGCTGCCTGAATGCACTTTTATTGAATTCTACTCATCACTAGCTTTCGCACTCCTTGCAATCCGATCGTTTTCCGAGGAACTCCAGAATAGCGTATGAGTGAAGATCTTTATTTTTTTTATGTTCCTGAGTACAATAACAGCGCGATTTTGATATTCAGGCACTTCAGACTCCCGTTTCAAATGATTTCACAGCTGTTTGGTTTCGGAATCAAAAGTATTCCAACCACGCAAAAAACTGCAATTGCAGGTATCGCGAAGCTGTCTGAATGCACGTTAATTGAATTTTACTCATCACTAGCTTTCGTTTGACACCCCATATATTGAAATTGGAGAAAGTAATCAAAAACGGCCGCTTTTCCAGGAACGCACTCCTTTTAATCCGATCGTTTTCCGAGGAACTCCAGAATATCGTTGTAGTGAAGATCCTTAAATTTTTCTATGTTCCTGAGTACGATAACAGCGCGATTTTGATATTCAGGCACTTCAGACTCCCGTTTCCGATGATTTCACAGCTGTATGGTTTCGGAATCAAAAGTATCCCTCCCACGCAAAAAACTGCAATTGCAGGTATCGCGAAGCTGCCTGAATGCACTTTTATTGAATTCTACTCATCACTAGCGGTCGCACTCCTTGCAATCCGATGGTTTTCCGAGAACTCCAGAATATCGCATTAGTGAAGATCTTTAATTTTTTTATGTTCCTGAGTACAATAACAGCGCGATTTTGATATTCAGGCACTTCAGACTCCCGTTTCCGATGTTTTCACAGCTGTATGGTTTCGGAATCAAAAGTATCCCAACCACGCAAAAAACTGCAATTGCAGGTATCGCGAAGCTGCCTGAATGCATATTAATTGAATTCTACTCATCACTAGCTTTCGTTTGACACCCCATATATTGAAATTGGAGAAAGTATGAAAAACGGCCGTTTTTCCAGCAACGCACTCCTTTTAATCCGATCGTTTTCCGAGGAACTCCAGAATATCGTTGTAGTGAAGATCTTTAATTTTTTTATGTTCCTGAGTACAATAACAGCGCGATTTTGGAATTAGGGCACTTCCGACTCCCGTTTCCGATGATTTTACAGCTGTATGGTTTCGGAATCAAAAGTATCCCAACCACGCAAAAAACTGCAATTGCAGGTATCGCGAAACTGCCTGAATGCACTTTTATTGAATTTTACTCATCACTAGCTTTCGTTGGACACCCCATATATTGAAATTGGAGAAAGTAAGAAAAACGGCCGTTTTTCCAGCAACGCACTCCTTGCAATCCGATCGTTTTCCGAGGAACTCCAGAATATCGTTGCAGAGAAGATCCTTAATTTTTTTTGTTCCTGAGTACAATAACAGCGCGATTTTGATATTCAGGCACTTCATTCTCCCGTTTCCGATGATTTTACAGCTGTATTGTTTCGGAATCAAAAGTATCCCAACCACGCAAACAACTGCAATTGCAGGTATCGCGAAGCTGCCTGAATGCACTTTTATTGAATTCTAATCATCACTAGCTTTCGCACTCCTTGCAATCCGATCGTTTTCCGAGGAACTCCAGAATATCGTTGTAGTGAAAATCTTTAATTTTTTTATGTCCTGAGTACAATAACAGCGCGATTTTGGCATTTAGGCACTTCTGACTCCCGTTTCCGATGATTTTACAGCTACATGGTTTCGGAATCAAAAGTATCCCAACCACGCAAAAAACTGCAATTGCAGGTATCGCGAAGCTGCCTGAATGCACTTTTATTGAATTCTACTCATCACTAGCTTTCGTTTGACACTCCATATATTGAAATTGGAGAAAGCATGAAAACGGCCGTTTTTCCAGCAACGCACTCCTTGCAATCCGATCGTTTTTCGAGGAACTCCAGAATATCGTTGTAGTGAAGATCTTTAATTTTTTTATGTTCCTGAGTACAATAACAGCGCGATTTTGATATTCAGGCACTTTCGACTCGCGTTTCCGATGATTTTACAGCTGTATGGTTTCGGAATCAAAAGTTTCCCAACCACGCAAAAATTGCAAATGCAGGTATCGCGAAGCTGCCTGAATGCACTTTTATTGAATTCTTCTCATCACTAGCTTTTGTTCGACACCCCATATATTGAAATAGGAGAAAGTCTGAACAACGGCCGTTGTTCCAGCAACGCACTCCTTTTAATCCGATCGTTTTCCGAGGAACTCCGGAGTATCGTTGTAAAGAAAATTTTTATATTTTTTTATGTTTCTGATTACATGAACAGCGCGATTTTGATATTCAGGCACTTTCGACTCGCGTTTCCGATGATTTTACAGCTGTATGGTTTCGGAATCAAAAGTATCCCAACCACGCAAAAAACTGCAATTGCAGGTATCGCGAAGCTGCCTGAATGCACTTTTATTGAATTCTACTCATCACTAGCTTTCGTTTGACACCCCATATATTGAAATTGGAGAAAGTATGAAAAACGGACGTTCTTCCAGGAACGCACTCCTTGCAATCCGATCGTTTTCCCAGGAACTCCAGAATATCGTTGTAGTGAAGATCTTTAATTTTTTCATGTTCCTGAGTACAATAACAGCGCGATTTTGATATTCAGCCACTTCCAACTCCCGTTTCCGATGATTTTACAGCTGTATGGTTTCGGAATCAAAAGTATCCCAACCACGCAAAAAACTGCAATTGCAGGTATCGCGAAGCTGCCTGAATGCACTTTTATTGAATTCTACTCATCATTAGCTATCGTTTGACACCCCACATATTGAAAATGGAGAAAGTATGAAAAACGGCCGTTTTTCCAGCAACGCACTCCTTTTAATCCGATCGTTTTTCGAGGAACTCCAGAGTATCGTTGTAGTGAAGATCTTTAATCTTTCTGAGTACAATAACAGCGCGATTTTGATATTCAGGCACTTCCGACTCCCGTTTCCGATGATTTTACAGCTGTATGGTTTCGGAATCAAAAGTACCCAAACCACGCAAAAAACTGCAATGGCAGGTATCGCGAAGCTGCCTGAATGCACTTTTATTGAAATCTACTCATCACTAGCTTTCATTTGACACCCCATATATTGAAATTGGAGAAAGTATGAACAACGGCGTGTTTTCCAGCAACGCACTCCTTTTAATCCGATCGTTTTCCGAGGAACTCCAGAATATCGTTGTAGTGAAAATCTTTAATTTTTTTATGTTCCTGAGTACAATAACAGCGCGATTTTGGAACTACCGCACTTCCGACTCCCGTTTCCGATGATTTTACAGCTGTATGGTTTCGGAATCAAAAGTATCCCAATCACGCAAAAAACTGCAATTGCAGGCATCGCGAAACTGCCTGAATGCACTTTTATTGAATTTTACTCATCACTAGCTTCCGTTTGACACCCCATATATTGAAATTGGAGAAAGTATGAAAAACGGCCGTTTTTCCAGCAACGCACTCCTTGCAATTCGATCGTTTTCCGAGGAACTCCAGAATATCGTTGCAGTGAAGACCCTTAAATTTTTTTGTTCCTGAGTACAATAACAGCGCGATTTTGATATTCAGGCACTTCCGACTCCCGTTTCCGATGATTTTACAGCTGTATGGTTTCGAAATAAAAAGTATCCCAACCACGCAAAAAACTGCAATTGCAGGTATCGCGAAGCTGCCTAGATGCACTTTTATTGAATTCTACTCATCACTAGCTTTCGTTTGACACCCCATATATTGAAATTGGAGAAAGTATGAAAAACGGCCATTTTTCCAGCAACGCACTCCTTGCAATCCGATCGTTTTCCGAGGAACTTCAGATTATCATTGGGGTGAAGATCTTTAATTTTTTTATGTTGCTTAGCACAATAACAGCGCGATTTTGATATTCAGGCACTTCCGACTCCTGTTTCCGATGCTTCTACAGCTGTATGGTTTCGGAATCAAAAGTATCCCAACCACGCAAAAAACTGCAATTGCAGGCATCGCGAAGCTGCCTGAATGCACTTTTATTGAATTCTACTCATCACCAGCTTTCGTTTGACACCCCATATATTGAAATTGGAGGAAGTATGAAAAATGGCCGTTTTTCCAGCAACGTACTCCTTGCAATCCGATCGTGTTCCTAGGAACTCCAGAATATCGTTGTAGTGAAGATCTTTAATTTTTTTATGTTCCTGAGTACAATAACAGCGCGATTTTGATATTCAGGCACTTCCGACTCCCGTTTCCGATGATTTTACAGCTGAATGGTTTCGGAATCAAAAGTATCCCAACCACGTAAAAAACTGCAATTGCAGCTATCGCGGAGCTGCCTGAGTGCACTTTAATTGAATCCTACTCATCACTAGCTTTCGTTTGACACCCCATATATTGAAATTGGAGAAAGTATGAAAAACGGCCGTTTCTCCAGCAACTTTCTCCTTTTAATCCGATCGTTCTCCGAGGAACTCCAGAATATCGTTGTAGTGAAGATCTTTAATTTTTTATGTTCCTGAGTACAATAACAGCGCGATTTTGATATTCAGGCACTTCCGACTCCCGTTTCCGATGATTTTACAGCTGTATGGTTTCGGAATCAAAAGTATCCCAACCATGCAAAAAACTGCAATTGCAGGTATCGCGAAGCTGCCTGAATGCACTTTTATTGAATTCTACTCATCACTAGCTTTCGTTTGACACCCCATATATTGAAATTGGAGAAAGTATGAAAAACGGCCGTTTTTCCAGCATGCTCTTTTTAATCCGATCGTTTTTCGAGGAACTCCAGAATATCGTTGTAGTGATGATCTTCAATTTTTTTATGTTCCTGAGTACAATAACAGCGCGATTTTGATATTCAGGCACTTCCGACTCCCGTTTCCGATGATTTTATAGCTGTATGGTTTCGGAATCAAAAGTATCCCAACCACGCAAAAAACTGCAATTGCAGGTATCGCGAAGCTGCCTGAATGCACTTTCATTGAATTCTACTCATCACTAGCTTTCGTTTGACACCCCATATATAGAAATTGGAGAAGGTATGAAAAGCCGCCGTTTTTCCAGCAACGCACTCCTATTAATCCGATCGTTTTCCGAGGAACTCCAGAATATCGTTGTAGTGAAGATCTTTAATTTTCTTATGTTCCTGAGTACAATAACAGCGCGATTTTGATATTCAGGCACTTCCGACTCCCGTTTCCGATGATTTCACAGCTGTATGGTTTCGGAATCAACAGTACCCAACCACGCAAAAAACTGCAATTGCAGGTATCGCGAAGCTGCCTGAATGCACTTTTATTGAAATCTACTCATCACTAGCTATCGTTTGACACCCCACATATTGAAATTGGAGTAAGTATGAACAACGGCCGTTTTTCCAGCAACGCACTCCCTTTAATCCGATCGTTTTCCGAGGAACTCCAGAGTATCGTTGTAGTGAAGATCTTTAATCTTTTTATGTTCCTGAGTACAATAAAAGCGCGATTTTGATATTCAGGCACTTCCGACTCCCGTTTCCGATGATTTTACAGGTGTAGGGTTTCGGAATCAAAAGTACCCCAACCACGCAAAAAACTGCAATTGCAAGTATCGCGAAGCTGCCTGAATGCACTTTTATTGAAATCTACTCATCACTAGCTTTCATTTGACACCCCGAATATTGAAAGTGGAGAAAGTATGAAAAACGGCCGTTTTTCCAGCAACGCACTCCTTTTAATCCGATCGTTTTCCGAGGAACTCCAGAATATCGTTGTAGTGAAAATCTTTAATTTTTTTTAATGTTCCTGAGTACAATAACAGCGCGATTCTGGAATTACGGCACTTCCGACTCCCGTTTCCGATGATTTTACAGCTGTATGGTTTCGGAATCAAAAGTATCCCAACCACGCAAAAAACCGCAATTGCAGGCATCGCGAAACTGCCTGAATGCACTTTTATTGAATTTTACTCATCACTAGCTTTCGTTTGACACCCCATATATTGAAATTGGAGAAAGTATGAAAAGGCCATTTTTCCACCAAGCACTCCTTTTAATCCGATCGTTTTCCGAGGAACTCCAGAATATCGTTGTAGTGAAGATCTTTAATTTTTCTTATGTTCCTGATTACAATAACAGCGCGATTTTGATATTCAGGCACTTCCGACTCCCGTTTCCGATAATTTTACAGCTGTATGGTTCCGGAATCAAAAGTATCTCAACCACGCAAAAAATTGCAATTGCAGCTATCGCGAAGCTGCCTGAATGCACTTTTATTGAATTCTACTCATCACTAGCTTTCGTTTGACAGCCCATATATTGAAATTGGAGAAAGTATGAAAAACGGCCGTTTTTCCAGCAACGCACTCCTTGTAATCCGATCGTTTTCTGAGAACTCCAGAATTTCGTTGTAGTGAAGATCTGTAATTTTTTATGTTCCTGAGTACAATAACAGCGCGATTTTGACATTCGGGCACTTCCGACTCCCGTTTCCGATGATTTTACAGCTGTATGGTTTCGGAATCAAAAGTATCCCAACCACGCAAAAAACTGCAATTGCAGGTATCACGAAGCAGCCTGAATGCACTTTTATTGAATTCTACTTATCACTAGCTCTCATTTGACACCCCATATATTGAAATTGGAGAAAGTATGAAAGACGGACGTTTTTCCAGCAACGCACTCCTTTTAATCCGATCGCTTTCCGAGGAACTCCAGAATATCGTTGTAGTGAAGATCTTTAATTTTTTTATGTTCCTGAGTACAATAACAGCGCCATTTTGGAATTACGGCACTTCCGACTCCCGTTTCCGATGATTTTACAGCTGTATGGTTTCGGAATCAAAAGTATCCCAACCACGCAAAAAACTGCAATGGCAGGTATCGCGAAGCTGCCTGAATGCAATTTAATTGAATCCTACTCATCACTAGCTTTCGTTTGACACCCCATATATTGAAATTGCAGAAAGTATGAAAAACAGCCGTTTTTCCAGCAACGCAAACCTTGTAATGCGATCGTTTTCCGAGGAACTCCAGAATATCGTTGGAGTGAAGATCTTTAATTTTTTTAAGTTCCTGAGTACAATAACAGCGCGACTTTGATATTCAGGCACTTCCGACTCCCGTTTCCGATGATTTTACAGCTGTATGGTTTCGGAATCAAAAGTATCCCAACCACGCAAAAAACTGCAATGGCAGGCATCGCGAAAATGCCTGAATGCAATTTTATTGAATTCTACTCATCACTAGCTTTCGTTCGACACCCCATATATTGAAATTGGAGAAAGTATGAAAAACGGCCGTTGTTCCAGCACGCTTCTTTTAATCCGATCGTTTTCCGAGGAACTCCAGAATATCGTTGTAGTGAAGATCTTTAATTTTTTTATGTTCCTGAGTACAATAACAGCACGATTTTGACATTCAGGCACTTCCGACTCCCGTTTCCGATGATTTTACAGCTGTATGGTTCCGGAATCAAAAGTATCTCAACCACGCAAAAAACTGCAATTGCAGGTATCGCGAAGCTGCCTGAATGCACTTTTATTGAATTCTACTCATCACTAGCTTTCGTTTGACACCCCATATATTGAAATTGGAGAAAGTATGAAAATCGGCCGATTTTTCAGCAACGCAAACCTTTTAATTCGACCGTTTTCCGAGGAACTCCAGAATATCGTTGTAGTGAAGATCTTTAATTTTTTTATGTTCCTGAGTACAATATCAGCCCGATTTGGATATTCAGGCACTTCCGGCTCCCGTTTCCGATGATTTTACAGCTGTATGGTTCCGGAATCAAAAGTATCCCATCCACGCAAAAAACTGCAATTGCAGGTATCGCGAAGCTACCTGAATACACTTTTATTGAATTCTACTCATCACTAGCTTTCGTTTGACAACCCATATATTAAAATTGGAGAAAGTATGAAAAACTGCTGTTTTTCCAGCAACGCACTCCTTGCAATCCGATCGATTTCCGAGGAACTCCAGAATATCGTTGTAGTGAAGACCTTGAATTGTTTTATGTTCCTGAGTACAACAACAGCGCGATTTTGATATTCAGGTACTTCCGACTCCCGTTTCCGATGATTTTACAGCTGTATGGTTTCGGAATCAAAAGTATCCCAACCACGCAAAAAACTGCAATTGCAGGTATCGCGAAGCTGCCTGAATGCACTTTTATTGAATTCTACTCATCACTAGCTTTCGTTTGACACCCCATATATTGAAATTGGAGAAGGTATGAAAATCGGCCGTTTTTCCAGCAACGCACTCCTTGCAATCCGATCGTGTTCCGAGGAACTCCAGAATATCGTTGTAGTGAAGAATTTTAATTTTTTTATGTTCCTGAGTACAATAACAGCGCGATTTTGATATTCAGGCACTTCCGACTCCCGTTTCCGATGATTTTACAGCTGTATGGTTTCGGAATCAAAAGTATCCCAACCACGCAAAAAACTGCAATTGCAGGTATCGCGAAGCTGCCTGAATGCACTTTTATCGAATTCTACTCATCACTAGCCTTCGTTTGACACCCCATATATTGAAATTGGAGAAAGTATGAAAAACGGCCGTTTTTCCAGCAACGCATTCCTTGCAATCCAATCGTGTTCCGAGGAACTCCAGAATATCGTTGTAGTGAAGATCTTTAATTTTTTATGTTCCTGAGTATAATAACAGCGCGATTTTGATATTCAGGCACTTCCGACTCCCGTTTTCGATGCTTTTACAGCTGTATGGTTTCGGAATCAAAAGTATCCCAACCACGCAAAAAACTGCAATCGCAGGTATCGCGAAGCTGCCTGAATGCACTTTTATTGAATTCTACTCATCACTAGCTTTCGTTTGACACCCCATATATTGAAATTGGAGAAAGTATGAACAACGGCCGTTTTTCCAGCAACGCACTCCTTGCATCCCGATCGTTTTCCAAGGAACTCCAGGATATCGTTGTAGTGAAGATCTTTAATTTTTTTATGTTCCCGAGTACAAAAACAGCGCGATTTCGATATTCAGGCACTTCCGACTCCCGTTTCCGATGATTTTTAGCTGCATGGTTTCGGAATCAAAAGTATCCCAACCACGCCAAAAACGGCAATTGCAGGCATCGCGAAGCTGCCTGAATGCACTTTTATGGAATTCCACTCATCACTAGCTTTCGTTTGACACCCCATATATTGAAATTGGAGAAAGTATAAAAAACGGCCGTTTTTCCAGCAACGCACTCCTTTCAATCCGATCCTTCTCCGAGGAACTCCAGAATATCGTTGTGGTGAAGATCTTTCATTTTTTTACGTTCCTGTTTACAATAACAGCACGGGTTTGATATTCAGGCACTTTCAACTCCCGTTTCCGATGATTTTACAGCTACATGGTTTCGGAATCAAAAGTATCCCAACCACGCAAAAAACTGCAACTGCAGGTATCGCGAAGCTGCCTGAATGCACTTTTATCGAATTCTACTCATCACTAGCCTTCGTTTGACACCCCATATATTGAAATTGGAGAAAGTATGAAAAACGGCCGTTTTTCCAGCAACGCATTCCTTGCAATCCAATCGTGTTCCGAGGAACTCCAGAATATCGTTGTAGTGAAGATCTTTAATTTTTTATGTTCCTGAGTACAATAACAGCGCGATTTTGATATTCAGGCACTTCCGACTCCCGTTTCCGATGATTTTACAGCTGTATGGTTTCGGAATCAAAAGTATCCCAACCACGCAAAAAACTGCAATTGCAGGTATCGCGAAGCTGCCTGAATGCACTTTTATCGAATTCTACTCATCACTAGCCTTCGTTTGACACCCCATATATTGAAATTGGAGAAAGTATGAAAAACGGCCGTTTTTCCAGCAACGCATTCCTTGCAATCCAATCGTGTTCCGAGGAACTCCAGAATATCGTTGTAGTGAAGATCTTTAATTTTTTATGTTCCTGAGTACAATAACAGCGCGATTTTGATATTCAGGCACTTCCGACTCCCGTTTTCGATGTTTTTACAGCTGTATGGTTTCGGAATGAAAAGTATCCCAACCACGCAAAAAACTGCAATTGCAGGTATCGCGAAGCTGCCTGAATGCACTTTTATTGAATTCTACTCATCACTAGCTTTCGTTTGACACCCCATATATTGAAATTGGAGAAAGTATGAACAACGGCCGTTTTTCCAGCAACGCACTCCTTGCAATCCGATCGATTTCCGAGGAACTCCAGAATATCGTTGTAGTGAAAATCTTTAATTTTTCATGTTCCTGAGGACAACAACAGCGCGATTTTGATATTCAGGCACTTCCAACTCCGTTTGCGATGATTTTACAGCTGTATGGTTTCGGAATCAAAAGTATCCCAACCACGCAAAAAACTGCAATTGCAGGTACCGCGAAGCTGCCTGGATGCACTTTTATTGAATTCTACTCATCACTAGCTTTCGTTTGACACCCCATATATTGAAATTGGAGAAAGTATGAAAAACGGCCGTGTTTTCAGCAATGCATTCCTTGCAATCCGATCGTGTTTCGAGGAACTCCGGAATATCGTTGTAGTGAAGATCTTTAATTTTTTTCATGTTCCTGAGTACAATAACAGCGCGATTTTGATATTCAGGCATTTCCGACTCCCGTTTCCGATGATTTTACAGCTGTATGGTTCTGGAATCAAAAGTATCCCAACCACGCAAAAAACTGCAATTGCAGTTATCGCGAAGCTGCCTGAATGCACTTTTATTGAATTCTACTTATCACTAGCTTTCGTTTGACACCCCATATATTGAAATTGGAGAAAGTATGGAAAACGGCCGTTTTTCCAGCAACGCACTCCTTGCAATCCGGTCGTTTTCCGAGGAACTCCAAAATATCGTTGTAGTGAAGATCTTTAATTTTTTTTTGTTTCTGTTTACAATAACATTGCGATTTTGATATTCATGCACTTCCGACTCCCGTTTCTGATGATTTTACAGCTGTATGGTTTCGGAATCAAAAGTATCCCAACCACACAAGAAACTGCAATTGCAGGTATCACAAAGCTGCCTGAATGCAGTTTCATTGAATTCTACTCATCACTAGCTTTCGTTTGAGAAAGTATGAAAAACGGCCGTTTTTTCAGCAACGCACTCCTTGCAATCCGATCGTTTTCCGAGGAACTCCAGAATACCGTTGTAGTGAAGATCTTTAATTTTAAGGGGTTTTATACTAAAATACAAAACCCTTTTGCAATCACGACCTGTATCCGTCTGTCCGTCCGTCCGTCCGTCCGTCCGTCTGTATGTCACAGCACTTTTTCTCCGAAACTATGGAGGCTACAGCCATGGGGTTTAAGGGAGGTCTCCCCATATAGGGAGGTGACCCCTCAAAAAAAATTGTTCACCATTGGTAGTCGAGTAGGGTGTCATTGGAAAGGTCTTAATAAGATCTTTTCAAAACAAGTCTTAAAATTGCCTTGTAAGTACCGAGGGGGGCAGGGGAAGAGGAAATGTACGAACTTTTCGCGTGTCCCCCCCCCCCTCTCGCGATTGGAAACCTTCCATCCGAAAAATCTGAAAAAATCATGAATGTAGGCCTTAATGAGTACAACAACAGCAAATACATGAGAAGTCGAAATTCACTCAACTTTGTTAGTAATAGTATGATTTATCGATTTTATGTTTTCTTGAATAAAATCTAAACGGTACCCTTAAATTGAATGACTTTTTATAGGATTGATCTTTTCTGAAAGTTTCATAAAGATCGTATGAATAACGGCCGTTTTTCCAGCAACGCACTCCTTGCAATCCGATCGTTTTCCGAGGAACTCCAGAATATCGTTGTAGTGAAGATCTTTATTTTCTATTACCTTCCTGAGTACAATAACTGCGCAATTTTGATATTCAGGCACTTCCGACTCCCGTTTCCAATGATTTTACAGCTGTATGGTTTCGGAATCAAAAGTATCCCAACCACGCAAAAAACTGCAATTGCAGGTATCGCGAAGCTGCCTGAATGCACTTTTATTGAATTCTACTCACCACTAGCTTTCGTTTGACACCCCATATATTGAAATTGGAGAAAGTATGAAAAACGGCCGTGTTTTCAGCAACGCATTCCTTGCAATCCGATCGTGTTCCGAGGAACTGCAGAATATCGATGTAGTGAAGATCTTTAATTTTTTATGTTCCTGAGGACAACAACAGCGCGATTTTGATATTCAGGCACTTCCGACTCCGTTTCCGATGATTTTACAGCTGTATGGTTTCGGAATCAAAAGTATCCCAACCACGCAAAAAACTGCAATTGCAGGTATCGCGAACCTGCCTGAATGCACTTTTATTGAATTCTACTCACCACTAGCTTTCGTTTGACACCCCATATATTGAAATTGGAGAAAGTATGAAAAACGGCCGTGTTTTCAGCAACGCATTCCTTGCAATCCGATCGTGTTCCGAGGAACTGCAGAATATCGATGTAGTGAAGATCTTTAATTTTTTATGTTCCTGAGGACAACAACAGCGCGATTTTGATATTCAGGCACTTCCGACTCCGTTTCCGATGATTTTACAGCTGTATGGTTTCGGAATCAAAAGTATCCCAACCACGCAAAAAACTGCAATTGCAGGTATCGCAAAGCTACCGGAATGCACTTTTATTGAATTCTACTCACCACTAGCTTTCGTTTGACACCCCATATATTGAAATTGGAGAAAGTATGAACAACGGCCGTTTTTCCAGCAACGCACTCCTTGCATCCCGATCGTTTTCCGAGGAACTCCAGAATATCGTTGTAGTGAAGATCTTTAATTTTTTTATGCCCCTGAGTACAACAACAGCGCGATTTTGATATTCAGGCACTTCCGACTCCCGTTTCCGATGATTTCACAGCTGCATGGTTTCGGAATCAAAAGTATCCCAACCACGAAAAAACCGCAATTGCAGGTATCGCGAAGCTGCCTGAATGCAATTTTATTGAATCGTACTCATCACTAGCTTTCGTTTGACAACCGTTATATTGAAATTAGAGAAAGTATGAACAACGGCCGTTTTTCCAGCAACGCATTCCTTTTAACCCGATCGTTTTCCGAGGAACTCCAGAATATCGTTGTAGTGAAGATCTTTAATTTTTTATGTTCCTGAGTACAATAACAGCGTGATTTTGATATTCAGGCACTTCCGACTCCCGTTTCCGATGATTTTACAGCTGTATGGTTTCGGTATCAAAAGTATCCCAACCACACAAAAAACTGCAATTGCAGGTATCGCGAAGCTGCCTGAATGCACTTTTATTGAATTCTGCTCATCATTAGCTTTCGTTTGACACCCCATATATTGAAATTGGAGAAAGTATGAAAAACAGCCGTTTTTCCAGCAACGCACTCCTTGCAATCCGATCGTTTTCCGAGGAACTCCAGAATATGGTTGTAGTGAAGATCTTTAATTTTTTTATGTTCCTGAGTACAAGAAGAGCGCGAATTTGATATTCAGGCACTTCCGACTCCCGTTTGCGATGATTTTACAGCTGTATGGTTTCGGAATCAAAAGTATCCCAACCACGCAAAAAACTGCAATTGCAGGTATCGCGAAGCTGCCTGAATGCACTTTTATTGAATTTTGCTCATCATTAGCTTTCGTTTGACACCCCATATATCGAAATTGGAGAAAGTATGAAAAACGGCCGTTTTTCCAGCAACGCACTCCTTTTAATCCGATCGTTTTCCGAGGAACTCCAGAATATCGTTGTAGTGAAGATCTTTAATTTTTTTATGTTCCTGAGTACAATAACAGCGCGATTTTGATATTCAGGCATTTCCGACTCCCGTTTCCGATGATTTTACAGCTGTATGGTTTCGGAATCAAAAGTTTCCCAACCACGCAAAAAACTGCAATTGCAGGTATCGCGAAGCTGCCTGAATGCACTTTTATTGAATTCTACGCATCACGAGCTTTCGTTTGACCCCCCATATATTGAAATTGGAGAAAGTATGAAAAACGGCCGTTTTTCCAGCAACGCACTACTTGCAATCCGATTGTTTTCGGAGGAACTCCAGAATATTGTTGTAGTGAAGATCTTTAAATTTTTAAGTTTCTGAGTACGGGGACAGCGCGATTGTGATATTCAGGCACTTCCGACTCCCGTTTCCGATGATTTTACAGCTGTATGGTTTCGGAATCAAAAGTATCCCAACCACGCAAAAAACTGCAATTGCAGGTATTGCGAAGCTGCCTGAATGCACTTTTATTGAATTCGACTCATCACTAGCTTTCATTTGACACCCCATATATTGAAATTGGAGAAAGTATGAAAAACGGCCGTTTTTCCAGCAACGCACTCCTTGCAATCCGATCCTTTTTTGGGGAACTCCACAATATTGTTGTAGTGAAGAGCTTTAATTTTTTTATGTTCCTGAGTACAATAACAGCGCGATTTTGATATTCAGGCACTTCCGACTCCCGTTTCCGATGATTTCACAGCTGTTTGGTTTCGGAATCAAAAGTATCCCAACCACGCAAAAAACTGCAATTGCAGGTATCGCGATGCTTCCTGAATGCACTTTTATTGAATTTTACTCATCACTAGCTTCCGTTTGACACCCCATATACTGAAATTGGAGAAAGTATGAAAAACGGCCGTTTTTCCAGCAACGCACTCCTTGTAGTCCGATCGTTTTCCGACTAACTCCAGAGTATCGTTGTAGTGAAGATCTTTAATTTTTTTATGTTCCTGAGTACAATAACAGCGCGATTTTGATATTCAGGCACTTTCGACTCCCGCTTCCGATGACTTTACAGCTGTATGGTTTCGGAATCAAAAGTATCCCAACCACGCAAAAAACTGCAATTGCAGGTATCGCGAAGCTGCCTGAATGCACTTTCATTGAATTCTACTTATCACTAGCTTTCTTTAGACACCCCATATATTGAAATTGGAGAAAGTATGAAAAACGGCCGTTTTTCCAGCAACGCACTATTTTAATCCGATCGTTTTCCGAGAACTCCAGAATATCGTTGTAGTGAAGATCTTTAATTTTTTTATGTTCCTGAGTACAATAACAGCGCGATTTTGATATTCAGGCACTTCCGACTCCCGTTTCCGATGATTTTACAGCTGTATGGTTCCGGAATCAAAAGTATCCCAACCACGCAAAAAACTGCAATTGCAGGTATCACGAAGCTGCCTGAATGCACTTTTATTGGATTCTACTCATCACTAGCTTTCGTTTGACACCCCATATATTGAAATTGGAGAAAGTATGAAAAACGGCCGTTTTTCCAGCAACGCACTCTTTTTAATCCGATCGTTTTCCGAGGGACTCCAGAATATCGTTGTCGTGAAGATCTTTAATTTTTTTATGTTCCTGAGTACAATAACAGCGCGATTTTGATATTCAGGCACTTCCGACTCCCGTTTCCGATGACGCAAAAAACTGCAATTGCAGGTATCGCGAAGCTGCCTGAATGCACTTTTATTAAATTCTACTCATCACTAGCTTTCGTTTGACACCCCATATATTGAAATTGGAGAAAGTATGAACAACGGCCGTTTTTCCAGCAACGCACTCCTTGCAATCCGATCGTTTTCCGAGGAACTCCAGAATATCGTTGTAGTGAAGATCTTTAATTTTTTTATGTTCCTGTGTTAAATAACAGCGCATTTTAGGGTTTTGTACTAAAATACAAAACCCTATTGCAGTCACGACCTGTGTCCGTCTGTCCGTCCGTCCCTCCGTCCGTCCGTCCGTCCGTCCGTCTGTATGTCACAGCACTTTTTCTCCGAAACTATATTGGCTACAGCCATGAAACTTTGTGAAAAGGTCAGAAGTGGTGACCTCTTGGAAATTCAAGGGTGGAAAAGTTTTTCAAAGGGTTTAAGGGGGGTCTCCCCGTATAGGGAGGTGACCCCTCAAAAAAAAAATTTCACCATTGGTAGTCGAGTAGGGTGTCATTGGAAAGGTCTGAATGAGATCTTTTCAAAACAATTCTTAAAATTGCCTTCTGATTACCGAGGGGGCAGGGGAAGGGGAGATGTACGAACTTTTCGCGTACGCCCCCCCCCCCTCGCGGTCGGAAACCTTCCATCCGAAAAATCTGAAAAAAAATCATGAATGTAGGCCTTAATGAGTACAACAACAACAAATGCATGAGAAGTCGAAATTCACTCAACTTTGTTAGTAATAGTATGATTTATCGATTTTATGTTTTCTTGAATAAAATCCAAACGGTACCCTTAAATTCAATAAAATTTAGGAAACAGATGGCTATTTATAAGATTGATCTTTTCTGAAAGTTTCATAAAGATCGAATAGTATTTAATTTGAATTTTCCTGTATTAGTATGGAACAATATGCACTTTGTTACTATGGAAACATATGGCTATGGAGCCATATCCGCTTTTTATCGATTTAGACACTACAGCTTTGCTAGGATTTGCATGGAAATTTCAGGAATGATAGGTATCATGAAAATGAGTACATGCAATTGAAACAAGTCAAAGAGGCAGGAGAGAGCTCCTAACAAAAGGGCTTTGTAACCATTTTAGGATTCGAAAAGATAGGTCATGAGTCGATGATTACAGTACAGAGGAGTGGCCCCTGGAAAATAATTTCATGAAAGGTAGCCGATATGAATATCAACTGAAAGTTCTCTATGAGCGCTTTTCAAAACAGTTCTTAAACTGACAGTTTTTGCTTCAGTGGGGGCACAGGGGGGGAAATACATGAAAAATGTGTTTCTAAAAAATCTGGAATAATTATCAAGGGAGATATCTATGGGTATAAGTAAATACCTCAGAAGTCACAATTCTTTCAACTTTGTTAATAATAGTATGATCCTCGAATTTCACATTTTTTTCAATAAAATCGTCTTTGACATGTTTCTTGATTTTATTCTTTGCTGGTTACTGCATTTTGTAAGTTGAGTACAAAACCCTTCTGACATGAGCATAGGTCTGTCTACCCAACTTATTTTGATATTCAGGCACTTCCGACTCCCGTTTCCGATGATTTTACAGCTGTATGGTTTCGGAATCAAAAGTATCCCAACCACGCAAAAAACTGCAATTGCAGCTATCGCGAAGCTGCCTGAATGCACTTTTATTGAATTCTACTCATCACTAGCTTTCGTTTGACACCCCATATATTGAAATTGGAGAAAGTATGAAAAACGGCCGTTTTTCCAGGATTGCACTCCTTGCAATCGGGTCGTTTTCCGAGGAACTCCAGAATATCGTTGTAGTAAAGATCTTAATTTTTTTATGTTCCTGAGTACAATGCCAGCGCGGTTTTGATATTAAGGCACTTCCGACTCCCGTTTCCGATGATTTTACAGCTGTATGGTTTCGGAATCAAAAGTATCCCAACCACGCAAAAAACTGCAATTGCAGCTATCGCGAAGCTGCCTGAATGCACTTTTATTGAATTCTACTCATCACTAGCTTTCGTTTGACACCCCATATATTGAAATTGGAGAAAGTATGAAAAACGGCCGTTTTTCCAGCAACGCACTCCTTGCAATCCGATCGTTTTCCGAGGAACTCCAGAATATCGTTGTAGTGAAGATCTTTAATTTTTTATGTTGCTGAGCACAATAACAGCGCGATTTTGATATTCAGGCACTTCCTACTCCCGTTTCCGATGATTTTACAGCTATATGGTTTCGGAATCAAAAGTATCCCAACCACGCAAAAAACTGCAATTGCAGGTATCGCGAAGCTGCCTGAATGCACTTTTAATGAATTCTACTCATCACTAGCTTCCGTTTGACAGCCCATATACTGAAATCGGAGAAAGTATGAAAAACGGCCGTTTTTCCAGCAACGCACTCCTTGTAATCCGACCGTTTTCCGACCAACTGCAGAATATCGTTGTAGTGAAGATATTTAATTTTTTTATGTTCCTGAGTACAATAACAGCGCGATTTTGATATTCAGGCACTTCCGACTCCCGCTTCCGATGACTTTACAGCTGTATGGTTTCGGAATCAAAAGTATCCCAACCACGCAAAAAACTGCAATTGCAGGTGTCGCGAAGCTGCCTGAATGCACTTTTATTGAATTCTACTCATCACTAGCTTTCGTTTGACACCCCATATATTGAAATTGGAGAAAGTATGAAAAACGGCCGTTTTTCCAGCAACGCACTATTTTAATCCGATCGTTTTCCGAGAACTCCAGAATATCGTTGTAGTGAAGATCTTTAATTTTTTTATGTTCCTGAGTACAATAACAGCGCGATTTTGATATTCAGGCACTTCCGACTCCCGTTTTCGATGATTTTACAGCTGTATGGTTCCGGAATCAAAAGTATCCCAACCACGCAAAAAACTGCAAATGCAGGTATCGCGAAGCTGCCTGAATGCACTTTTATTGAAATCTACTCATCAGCATCCAGCATCGCACTCCTTGCAATCCGATCGTTTTCCGAGGAACTCCAGAATATCGTTGTAGTGAAGATCTTTAATTTTTTTATGTTCCTGAGTAAAATAACAGCGGTTTTTAGGGTTTTGTACTAAAATACAAAACCCTATTGCAGTCACGACCTGTGTCCGTCTGTCCGTCCGTCCCTCCGTCCGTCCGTCCGTCCCTCCGTCCGTCCGTCCGTCCGTCCGTCTGTATGTCACAGCACTTTTTCTCCGAAACTATATTGGCTACAGCCATGAAACTTTGTGAAAAGGTCAGAAGTGGTGACCTCTTGGAAATTCAAGGGTGGAAAAGTTTTTCAAAGGGTTTAAGGGGGGTCTCCCCGTATAGGGAGGTGACCCCTCAAAAAAAAATTTTCACCATTGGTAGTCGAGTAGGGTGTCATTGGAAAGGTCTGAATGAGATCTTTTCAAAACAATTCTTAAAATTGCCTTCTGAGTACCGAGGGGGCAGGGGAAGGGGAAATGTACGAACTTTTCACGTACCCCCCCCCCCCCCTCGCGATTGGAAACCTTGCATCCGAAAAATCTGAAAAAATTCATGGATGTAGGCCTTAATGAGTACAACAACAACAAATGCATGAGAAGTCGAAATTCACTCAACTTTGTTAGTAATAGTATGATTTATCGATTTTATGTTTTCTTGAATAAAATCCAAACGGTACCCTTAAATTCAAACAGATGGCTATTTATAAGATTGATCTTTTCTGAAAGTTTCATAAAGATCGAATAGTATTTAATGAAGTTATAGCGATTTGAATTTCCCTGTATTAGTATGGAGCAATATTCACTTTATTACTATGGAAACATATGGCTATGGAGCCATATGCGCTTTTTATCGATTTAGACACTACAGCTTTGCTAGGATTTGCATGGAAATTTCAGGAATGATAGGTATCATGAAAATGAGTACATGCAATTGAAACAAGTCAAAGAGGCAGGAGAGAGCTCCTAACAAAAGGGCTTTGTAACCATTTTAGGATTCGAAAAAATAGGTCATGAGTCGATGATTACAGTACAGAGGAGTGGCCCCTGGAAAAAAATTTCATGAAAGGTAGCCAATATGAATATCAACTGAAAGTTCTCTATGAGCGCTTTTCAAAACAGTTCTTAAACTGACAGTTTTTGCTTCAGTGGGGGCACAGGGCGGGAAATACATGAAAAATGTGTTTCTACAAAATCTGGAATAATTATCAAGGGAGATATCTATGGGTATAAGTAAATACCTCAGAAGTCACAATTCTTTCAACTTTGTTAATAATAGTATGATCCTCGAATTTCACATTTTTTTCAATAAAATCGTCTTTGACATGTTTCTTGATTTTATTCTTTGCTGGTTACTGCATTTTGTAAGTTGAGTACAAAACTCTTCTGACATGAGCATAGGTCTGTCTACCCAACTTGTTTTGATATTCAGGCACTTCCGACTCCCGTTTCCGATGATTTTACAGCTGTATGGTTTCGGAATCAAAAGTATCCCAACCACGCAAAAAACTGCAATTGCAGCTATCGCGAAGCTGCCTGAATGCACTTTTATTGAATTCTATCCATCACTAGCTTTCATTTGACATATATATATATATTGAAATTGGAGAAAGTATGAAAAACGGCCGTTTTTCCAGGATTGCACTCCTTTTAAACCGATCGTTTTCCGAGGAACTCCAGAATATCGTTGTAGTGAAGATCTTTATTTTTTTTATGTTTCTGAGTACAATAACAGCGCGATTTTGATATTCAGGCACTTCCGACTCCCGTTTCCGATGATTTAACAGCTGTATGGTTTCGGGATCAAAAGTATCCCAACCACGCAAAAAACTGCAATTGCAGGTATCGCGAAGCTGCCTGAATGCATTTTAATTGAATTCTACGCATCAGTAGCTTTCGTTTGACACCCTATATATTGAAATTGGAGAAAGTATGAAAAACGGCCGTTTTTCCAGCAACGCACTCCTTTTAATCCGATCGTTTTCCGAGGAACTCCAGAATATCAATGTCGTGAAGATCTTTATTTTTTTTATGTTCCTGAGTACAATAACAGCGCGATTTTGATAATCAGGCACTTCCGACTCCCGTTTCCGATGATTTTACAGCTGTATGGTTTCGGAATCAAAAGTATCCCAATCACGCAAAAAACTGCAATTGCAGGTATCGCGAAGCTGCCCGAATGCACTTTTATTGAATTCTGCTCATCATTAGCTTTCGTTTGACACCCCATATATTGAAATTGGAGAAAGTATGAAAAACAGCCGTTTTTCCAGCAACGCACTCCTTGCAATCCGATCGTTTTCCGAGGAACTCCAGAATATCGTTGTAGTGAAGATCTTTAATTTTTTTATGTTCCTGAGTACAATAACAGCGTGATTTTGATATTCAGGCACTTCCGACTCCCGTTTCTGATGATTTTACAGCTGTATGGTTTCGGTATCAAAAGTATCCCAACCACGCAAAAAAACTGCAATTGCAGGTATCGCGAAGCTGCCTGAATGCACTTTTATTGAATTCTACTCATCACTAGCTTTCGTTTGACACCCCATATATTGAAATTGGAGAAAGTATCAAAAACGGCCGTTTTTCCAGCAACGCATTCCTTGCAATCCGATCGTTTTCCGAGGAACTCCAGAATATCGTTGTAGTGAAGATCTTTAAATTTATTTTTATGTTCCTGAGGACAATAACAGCGCGAATTTGATATTTAGGCACTTCCGGCTCCCGTTTCCGATGATTTCACAGCGGTATGGTTTTGGAATTAAAAGTATCCCAACCACGCAAAAAACTGACATTGCAGGTATCGCGAAGCTGCCTGAATGCACTTTTATTGAATTCTACTCATCACTAGCTTTCGTTTGACATATATATATATATATATTGAAATTGGAGAAAGTATGAAAAACGGCCGCTTTTCCAGCAACGCACTCCTTTTAAACCGATCGTTTTCCGAGGAACTCCAGAATATCGTTGTAGTGAAGATCTTTATTTTTTTTTATGTTCCTGAGTACAATAACAGCACGATTTTGATATTCAGGCACTTCCGGTTCCCGTTTCCGATGATTTAATAGCTGTATGGTTTCGGGATCAAAAGTATCCCAACCACGCAAAAAACTGCAATTGCAGGTATCGCGAAGCTGCCTGAATGCATTTTAATTGAATTCTACGCATCAGTAGCTTTCGTTTGACACCCTATATATTGAAATTGGAGAAAGTATGAAAAACGGCCGTATTTCCAGCAACGCTTTCCTTTTAATCCGATCGTTTTCCGAGGAACTCCAGAATATCAATGTCGTGAAGATCTTTATTTTTTTTATGTTCCTGAGTACAATAACAGCGCGATTTTGATAATCAGGCACTTCCGACTCCCGTTTCCGATGATTTTACAGCTGTATGGTTTCGGAATCAAAAGTATCCCAATCACGCAAAAAACTGCAATTGCAGGTATCGCGAAGCTGCCTGAATGCATTTTTATTGAATTCTGCTCATCATTAGCTTTCGTTTGACACCCCATATATTGAAATTGGAGAAAGTATGAAAAACAGCCGTTTTTCCAGCAACGCACTCCTTGCAATCCGATCGTTTTCCGAGGAACTCCAGAATATCGTTGTAGTGAATATCTTTAATTTTTTTATGTTCCTGAGTACAATAACAGCGTGATTTTGATATTCAGGCACTTCCGACTCCCGTTTCCGATGATTTTACAGCTGTATGCAATCGCAGGTATCGCGAAGCTGCCTGAATGCACTTTTATTGAATTCTTCTCATCACTAGCTTTCGTTTGACACCCCATATATTGAAATGGGAGAAAGTATCAAAAACGGCCGTTTTTCCAGCAACGCATTCCTTGCAATCCGATCGTTTTCCGAGGAACTCCAGAATATCGTTGTAGTGAAGATCTTTAAATTTATTTTTATGTTCCTGAGGACAATAACAGCGCGAATTTGATATTCAGGCACTTCCGACTCCCGTTTCCGATGATTTTACAGCGGTATGGTTTTGGAATTAAAAGTATCCCAACCACGCAAAAAACTGACACCGCAGGTATTGCGAAGCTGCCTGAATGCACTTTTATTGAATTCTACTCATCACTAGCTTTCGTTTGACATATATATATATTGAAATTGGAGAAAGCATGAAAAACGGCCGTTTTTCCAGCAACGCACTCCTTTTAAACCTATGGTTTTCCGAGGAACTCCAGAATATCGTTGTAGTGAAGATCTTTATTTTTTTTATGTTCCTGAGTACAATAACAGCGCGATTTTGATATTCAGGCACTTCCGACTCCCGTTTCCGATGATTTAACAGCTGTATGGTTTCGGGCTCAAAAGTATCCCAACCACGCAAAAAACTGCAATTGCAGGTATCGCGAAGCTGCCTGAATGCATTTTAATTGAATTCTACGCATCAGTAGCTTTCGTTTGACACCCTATATATTGAAATTGGAGAAAGTATGAAAAACGGCCGTTTTTCCAGCAACGCACTCCTTTTAATCCGATCGTTTTCCGAGGAACTCCAGAATATCAATGTCGAGAAGATCTTTATTTTTTTTATGTTCCTGAGTACAATAACAGCGCGATTTTGATAATCAGGCACTTCCGACTCCCGTTTCCGATGATTTTACAGCTGTATGGTTTCGGAATCAAAAGTATCCCAATCACGCAAAAAACTGCAATTGCAGGTATCGCGAAGCTGCCTGAATGCACTTTTATTGAATTCTGCTCATCATTAGCTTTCGTTTGACACCCCATATATTGAAATTGGCGAAAGTATGAAAAACAGCCGTTTTTCCAGCAACGCACTCCTTGCAATCCGATCGTTTTCCGAGGAACTCCAGAATATGGTTGTAGTGAAGATCTTTAATTTTTTTATGTTCCTGAGTACAAGAACAGCGCGATTTTGATATTCAGGCACTTCCGACTCCCGTTTGCGATGATTTTACAGCTGTATGGTTTCGGAATCAAAAGTATCCCAACCACGCAAAAAACTGCAATTGCAGGTATCGCGAAGCTGCCTGAATGAACTTTTATTGAATTCTACTCATCACTAGCTTTCGTTTGACACCCCATATATCGAAATTTGAGAAAGTATGAAAAACGGCCGTTTTTCCAGCAACGCACTCCTTTTAATCCGATCGTTTTCCGAGGAACTCCAGAATATCGTTGTAGTGAAGATCTTTAATTTTTTTATGTTCCTGAGTACAATAACAGCGCGATTTTGATATTCAGGCACTTCCGACTCCCTTTTCCGATGATTTTACAGCTTTATGGTTTCGGAATCAAAAGTATCCCAACCACGCAAAAAACTGCAATTGCAGGTATCGCGAAGCTGCCTGAATGCACTTTTATTGAATTCTACGCATCACAAGCTTTCGTTTGACACCCCATATATTGAAATTGGAGAAAGTATGAAAAACGGCCGTTTTTCCAGCAACGCACTACTTGCAATCCGATTGTTTTCGGAGGAACTCCAGAATATTGTTGTAGTGAAGATCTTTAAATTTTTAAGTTTCTGAGTACGGGGACAGCGCGATTGTGATATTCAGGCACTTCCGACTCCCGTTTCCGATGATTTTACAGCTGTATGGTTTCGGAATCAAAAGTATCCCAACCACGCAAAAAACTGCAATTATAGGTATCGCGAAGCTGCCTGAATGCACTTTTATTGAATTCGACTCATCACTAGCTTTCATTTGACACCCCATATATTGAAATTGGAGAAAGTATGAACAACGGCCGTTTTTCCAGCAACGCACTATTTTAATCCGATCGTTTTCCGAGAACTCCAGAATATCGTTGTAGTGAAGATCTTTAATTTTTTTATGTTCCTGAGTACAATAACAGCGCGATTTTGATATTCAGGCACTTCCGACTCCCGTTTCCGATGATTTTACAGCTGTATGGTTCCGGAATCAAAAGTATCCCGACCACGCAAAAAACTGCAATTGCAGGTATCACGAAGCTGCCTGAATGCACTTTTATTGAATTCTACTCATCACTAGCTTTCGTTTGACACCCCATATATTGAAATTGGAGAAAGTATGAAAAACGGCCGTTTTTCCAGCAACGCACTCTTTTTAATCCGATCGTTTTCCGAGGGACTCCAGAATATCGTTGTAGTGAAGATCTTTAATTTTTTTATGTTCCTGAGTACAATAACAGTGCCATTTTGATATTCAGGCACTTCCGACTCCCGTTTCCGATGACGCAAAAAACTGCAATTACAGGTATCGCGAAGCTGCCTGAATGCACTTTTATTAAATTCTACTCATCACTAGCTTTCGTTTGACACCCCATATATTGAAATTGGAGAAAGTATGAAAAACGGCCGTTTTTCCAGCAACGCACTCCTTGCAATCCGATCGTTTTCCGAGGAACTCCAGAATATCGTTGTAGTGAAGATCATTAATTTTTTATGTTGCTGAGCACAATAACAGCGCGATTTTGATATTCAGGCACTTCCGACTCCCGTTTCCGATGATTTTACAGCTGTATGGTTTCGGAATCAAAAGTATCCCAACCACGCAAAAAACTGCAATTGCAGGTATCGCGAAGCTGCCTGAATGCGTTTTTAATGAATTCTACTCATCACTAGCTTCCGTTTGACAGCCCATATACTGAAATTGGAGAAAGTATGAAAAACTGCCGTTTTTCCAGCAACGCACTCTTTGTAATCCGACCGTTTTCCGACCAACTGCAGAATATCGTTGTAGTGAAGATCTTTAATTTTTTTATGTTCCTGAGTACAATAACAGCGCGATTTTGATATTCAGGCACTTCCGACTCCCGCTTCCGATGACTTTACAGCTGTATGGTTTCGGAATCAAAAGTATCCCAACCACGCAAAAATCTGCAACTGCAGGTGTCGCGAAGCTGCCTGAATGCACTTTTATTGAATTCTACTCATCACTAGCTTTCGTTTGACACCCCATATATTGAAATTGGAGAAAGTATGAAAAACGGCCGTTGTTCCAGCAACGCACTATTTTAATCCGATCGTTTTCCCAGAACTCCAGAATATCGTTGTAGTGAAGATCTTTAATTTTTTTATGTTCCTGAGTACAATAACAGTGCGATTTTGATATTCAGGCACTTCCGACTCCCGTTTTCGATGATTTTACAGCTGTATGGTTCCGGAATCAAAAGTATCCCAACCACGCAAAAAACTGCAATTGCAGGTATCGCGAAGCTGCCTGAATGCACTTTTATTGAATTCTACTCATCACTAGCTTTCGTTTGACACCCCATATATTGAAATTGGAGAAAGTATGAAAAACGGCCGTTATTCCAGCAACGACCTCCTTGCAATCCGATCGTTTTCCGAGGAACTCCAGAATATCGTTGTAGTGAAGATCTTTAATTTTTTTATGTTCCTGAGTACAAGAACAGCGCGATTTTGATATTCAGGCACTTCCGACTCCCGTTTCCGATGATTTTACAGCTGTATGGTTTCGAAATCAAAAGTATCCCAACCACGATAAAAACTGCAATTGCAGGTATCGCGACGCTGCCTGAATGCATTTTAATTGAATTGTACGTATCAGTAGCTTTCGTTTGACACCCTATATATTGAAATTGGAGAAAATATGAACAACGGCCGTTTTTCCAGCATCGCACTCCTTGCAATCCGATCGTTTTCCGAGGAACTCCAGAATATCGTTGTAGTGAAGATCTTTAATTTTTTTATGTTCCTGATTAAAATAACAGCGGTTTTTAGGGTTTTGTACTAAAATACAAAACCCTATTGCAGTCACGACCTGTGTCCGTCTGTCCGTCCGTCCCTCCGTCCGTCTGTATGTCACAGCACTTTTTCTCCGAAACTATATTGGCTACAGCCATGAAACTTTGTGAAAAGGTCAGAAGTGGTGACCTCTTGGAAATTCAAGGGTGGAAAAGTTTTTCAAAGGGTTTAAGGGGGGTCTCCCCGTATAGGGAGGTGACCCCTCAAAAAAAAATTTTCACCATTGGTAGTCGAGTAGGGTGTCATTGGAAAGGTCTGAATGAGATCTTTTCAAAACAATTCTCAAAATTGCCTTCTGAGTACCGAGGGGGCAGGGGAAGGGGAAATGTACGAACTTTTCGCGTACACCCCCCCCCCCCCTCGCGATTGGAAACCTTCCATCCGAAAAATCTGAAAAAATTCCTGGATGTAGGCTCTAATGAGTACAACAACAACAAATGCATGAGAAGTCGAAATTCACTCAACTTTGTTAGTAATAGTATGATTTATCGATTTTATGTTTTCTTGAATAAAATCCAAACGGTACCCTTAAATTCAAACAGATGGCTATTTATAAGATTGATCTTTTCTGAAAGTTTCATAAAGATCGAATAGTATTTAATGAAGTTATAGCGATTTGAATTTTCCTGTATTAGTATGGAGCAATATGCACTTTATTACTATGGAAACATATGGCTATGGAGCCATATGCGCTTTTTATCGATTTAGACACTACAGCTTTGCTAGGATTTGCATGGAAATTTCAGGAATGATAGGTATCATGAAAATGAGTACATGCAATTGAAACAAGTCAAAGAGGCAGGAGAGAGCTCCTAACAAAAGGGCTTTGTAACCATTTTAGGATTCGAAAAAATAGGTCATGAGTCGATGATTACAGTACAGAGGAGTGGCCCCTGGAAAATAATTTCATGAAAGGTAGCCGATATGAATATCAACTGAAAGTTCTCTATGAGCGCTTTTCAAAACAGTTCTTAAACTGACAGTTTTTGCTTCAGTGGGGGAACAGGGGGGGAAATACATGAAAAATGTGTGTCTAAAAAATCTGGAAAAATTATCAAGGGAGATATCTATGGAAATAAGTAAATACCTCAGAAGTCACAATTCTTTCAACTTTGTTAATAATAGTATGATCCTCGAATTTCACATTTTTTTCAATAAAATCGTCTTTGACATGTTTCTTGATTTTATTCTTTGCTGGTTACTGCATTTTGTAAGTTGAGTACAAAACTCTTCTGACATGAGCATAGGTCTGTCTACCCAACTTGTTTTGATATTCAGGCACTTCCGACTCCCGTTTCCGATGATTTTACAGCTGTATGGTTTCGGGATCAAAAGTATCCCAACCACGCGAAAAACTGCAATTGCAGGTATCGCGAAGCTGCCTGAGTGCACTCTTATTGAATTCTACTCATCACAAGCCTTCGTTTGACATATATATTGAAATTGGAGAAAGTATGAAAAACTGCCATTTTTCCAGTACTGCACTCCTTGAAATCCGGTCGTTTTCCGAGGAACTCCAGAATATCGTTGTAGTGAAGATCTTAATTTTTTTATGTTCCTGAGTACAATAACAGCGCGGTTTTGATATTCAGCCACTTCCGGCTCCCGTTTCCGATGATTTTACAGCTGTATGGTTTCGGAATCAAAAGTATCCCAACCACGCAAAAAACTGCAATTGCAGGTATCGCGAAGCTGCCTGAATGCACTTTAATTGAATATTACTAATACTAGCTTTCGTTTGACGCTCCATGTATTGCAATTGTAGAAAGTATGGAAAACTGCCGTTTTTCCAGCAACGCACTCCTTTTAATCCGATCGTTTTCCGAGGAACTCCAAAATATCGTTGAAGTGAAGATCTTTAATTTTTTTATGTTCCTGAGTACTATAACAGCGCGATTTTGATATTCAGGCTTTTCCTACTCCCGTTTCCGATGATTTTACAGCTGTATGGTTTTGGAATCAAAAGTATCGCAACCACGCAAAAAACTGCAATTGCAGGTATAACAAAGCTGCCTGAATGCACTTTTATTGAATTCTACTCATCACTAGCTTTCCTTTGACACCCCATATATTGAAATTGGAGAAAGTATGAAAAACGGCCGTTTTTCAGCAACGCACTCCTTTTAATCCGATCGTTTTCCGAGGAACTCCTTCTGGAGTCGTTTGAGTGAAGATCTTTAATTTTTTTATTTCCTGAGTACAATAACAGCGTGATTTTGATATTCAAGCACTTCCGACGATTTTACAGCTGTATGGTTTCGGAATCAAAAGTATCCCAACCACGCAAAAAACTGCAATTGAAGGTATCGTAAAGCTTCGTGAATGGACTTTTATTGAATTCTACTCATCACTAGCTTTCGTTTGACACCCCATATATTGAAATCGGAGAAAGTATGAAAAACGGCCGTTTTTCCAGCAACGCACTCCTTTTAATCCGATCGTTTTCCGAGGAACTCCAGAATATCGTTGTATTGAAGATCTTTAATTTTTTATGTTCCTGAGCACAATAACAGCTTGATTTTGATATTCAGGCACTTCCAAATCCCGTTTCCGATGATTTTACAGCTGTATGGTTTCGGAATCAAAAGTATCCCAAGCACGCAAAAAATTGCAATTGCAGCTATCGCGAAGCTGCCTGAATGCACTGTTATGGAATTCTACTCATCATTAGCTTTCGTTGGACACCGCATATATTGAAATTGGAGAAGGTATGAAAAACGGCCGTTTTTCCAGCAACGCACTCCTTGCAATCCGATCGTTTTCCGAGGAACTCCAGAATATCGTTGTAGTGAAGATCTTTAATTTTTATATCCTGAGTACAATAACAGCGTGATTTTGATATTCAGGCATTTCCGACTCCCGTTTCCGATGATTTTACAGCTGTATGGTTTCGGAATCAAAAGTATCCCGACCACGCAAAAAACTGCAATTGCAGGTATCGCGAAGCTGCCTGAATGCATTTTTATTGCATTCTACCCACTACTAGCTTTCGTTTGACACCCCATATATTGAAATCGGAGACAGTATGAAGAACGGCCGTTTTTCCAGCAACGCACTCCTCTTAATCCGATCGTTTTCCGAGGAACTCCAGAATATCGTTGTAGTGAAGATCTTTAATTTTTTTATGTTCCTGAGTACAATAACAGCGCGATTTGGATATTCAGGCACTTCCGACTCGCGTTTTCGATGATTTTACAGCTGTATGGTTTCGGAATCAAAAGTATCACAACCACGCAAAAAACTGCAATTGCAGGTATCGCGAAGCTGCCTGAATGCACTTTTATTGAATTCTACTCATCGCTAGCTTTCGTTTGACACCCCATATACTGAAATTGGAGAAGGTATGAAAAACGGCCGTTTTTCCAGCAACGCACTCCTTTTAATCCGATCGTTTTCCGAGGAACTCCAGAGTATCGTTGTAGTGAAGATTTTTAATTTTTTATGTTCCTGAGTACAATAACAGCGCGATTTTGATATTCAGCCACTTCCGACTCCCGTTTCCGATGATTTTACAGCTGTTTGGTTTCCGAATCAAAAGTATCCCAACCACGCAAAAAACTGCAATTGCACCTATTGCGAAGCTGCCTGAATGCACTTTTACTGAAATCTACTCATCACTAGCTTTCGTTTGACACCCCATATATTGAAATTGGAGAAAGTATAAAAAACTTCCATTTTTCCAGCAACGCACTCCTTGCAATCCGATCGTTTTCCGAGGAACTCCAGAATATCGTTGTAGTGAAGATCTTTAATTTTTTTATGTACCTGAGTACAATACCAGCACGGTTTTGATATTCAGGCACTTCCGTCTCCTGTTTCCGATGATTTTACAGCTGTATGGTTTCGGAATCAAAAGTATCCCAACCACGCAAAAAACTGCAATTGCAGGTATCGCGAAACTGCCTGAATGCACTTTTATTGAATTCTACTCATCACTAGCTTTCGTTTGACACCCCATATATTGCAATTGGAGAAAGTATGAAAAACGGCCGTTTTTCCAGCAACGCATTCCTTGTAATCCGATCGTTTTCCAAGGAACTCCAGAATATCGTTGTAGTGAAGATCTTGAATTTTTTTTATGCTCCTGAGTACAATAACAGCGCGATTTTTTATTCAGGCACTTCCGACTCCCGTTTCCAATGATTTTACAGCTGTACTCGTATGGCTTCGGAATCAAAAGTATCCCAACCACGCAGAAAACTACAATTGCAGGTATCGTTAAGCTGCCTGAATGCACTTTTATTGAATTCTACTCATCACTAGCTTTCGTTTGACACCCCATATTTTGAAATTGGAGAAAGTATGAAAAACGGCGATTTTTCCAGCAACGCACTCCTTGCAATCCGATCGTTTTCCGAGGAACTCCAGAAAATCGTTGTAGAGAAGATCTTTATTTTTTTGATGTTCCTGAGAACAATAACAGCGCGATTTTGATATTCAGGCACTTCCGACTCCCGTTTCCGATGATTCTACAGCTGCACGGCTTCGGAATCAAAGGTATCCCAACCACGCAAAAAACTGCAATTGCAGGTATCGCGAAGCTGCCTGAATGCACTTTTATTGAGTTCTACTCATCACTAGCTTTCGTTTGTTACCCCATATCTTGAAATTGGAGAAAGGATAAAAAACGGCCGTTTTTCCAGCAACGCACTCCTTTTAATCCGATCGTTTTCCGAGAAACTCCAGAATATCGTTGTAGTGAAGATCTTTAATTTTTTTATGTTCCTGAGCACAATATCAGCGCGATTTTGATATTCAGGCACTTTCGACTCCCGTTTCCGATGATATTACAGCTGTATGGTTTCGGAATCAAAAGTATCCCAACCACACAAAAAACTGCAATTGCAGGTATCGCGAAGCTGCCTGAATGCACTTTTATTGAATTCTACCCATCACTAGCTTTCGTTTGACACCCCATATATTGAAATTGGAGAAAGTATGAGCAACGGCCGTTTTTCCAGCAACGCACTCCTTGCAACCCGATCGTTTTCCGAGGAACTCCAGAATATCGTTGTAGTGAAGATCTTTAATTTTTTTATGCCCCTGAGTACAAAAACAGCGCGATTTTGATATTCAGGCACTTCCGACTCCTGTTTTCGTGGATTTTACAGCTGTATGGTTTCGGAATCAAAAGTATCCCAACCACGCAAAAAACTGCAATTGCAGCTATCGCGAAGCTGCCTGAATGCACTTTTATTGAATTCTACTCATCACTAGCTTTCGTTTGACACCCCATATACTGAAATTGGAGAGAGTATGAAAAAGCACCATTTTTCCAGCAACGCACTCCTTTTAATCCGATCGTTTTCCGAGGAACTCCAGAATATCGTTGTAGTGAAGATCTTTAATTTTTTTATGTTCCTGAGTACAACAACAGCGCCATTTTGATATTCAGGCACTTCCGACTCCCGTTTCCGATGATTTTACAGCTGTATGGTTTCGTAATCAAAAGTATCCCAACCACGCAAAAAACTGCAATTGCAGGTATCGCGAATTTGCTTGATTGCACTTTTATTGAATTCTACTCATCACTAGCTTTCGTTTGACACCCCATATATTGAAATTGGAGAAAATATGAAAAACGGCCGTTATTCCAGCAACGCACTCCTAGCAATCCGATCGTTTTCTGAGGAGCTCCAGAATATCGTTGTAGTGAAGATCTTTAATTTTTTTATGTTCTAGAGTACAATAACAGCGCGATTTTGATATTTAGCCACTTCCGACTCCCGTTTCCGATGATTTTACAGCTGTATGGTCTCGGAATCAAAAGTATCCCAACCACGCAAAAAACTGCAATTGCAGGTATCGCGAAGCTGCCTGAATGCACTTTTATTGAATTCTACTCATCACTAGCTTTCGTTTGACACCCCATATATTGAAATTGGAGAAAGTATGAACAAAATTCGTTTTTCCAGCAACGCATTCCTTGCAATCCAATCGTTTTCCGAGGAACTCCAGAATATCGTTGCAGTGAAGATCTTGAATTTTGTTATGTTCCTGAGTACTGTAATACCTATGTAAAACCCATATTACGTACTTACCTAGATTTTACCATTCTAAATAAATTCACCTGAAACATACTTACGTAATCCAAAACAAAAACATTTGCATTCCATTGCTTTCCATTTACATTCATTAATGAAGAACAATAACATATCGTACATTGTTGAATATGTGCATATGCACTTGTAGCACGCTGTCTTTGCAAAGGAATAAATTATCTGACACACTCAACTCCTCATGTGTGGATTCATGTTTCAGATAATTTGTGTGCATGAAGAAAGGTCGCGTGCGAATGGACAATGCATATGCATAGGGAAATGTACGATGACTCGAGTGCAATGTGAGTATCCTAGGTCAGGGAAGTTGCACGTTGAAAATTTATTGGGTCATAAACAAACATATGGCACCAAAAGATTTTCCGAGTGTGTGAAAATGCATATATTTTGTAATTGATATTTTTAAGAATTTATTAGGTCATAAATTGTTTTGATATTTTTGTAGGTCGTTAAGAATAAGAAATTTTTATATAAATAGTTGAGGCGAATGTAAAATAAATTCAATTCTGATTTAGACATTCAAGAGTTGACTTTTGATTTTCTGTGAAGAATTCATAGTTGCGAAGTTTAATATTCGCTCGACTGAAATAATCATGGTGTCGTGGGCTTTAGTTCCTCGCCACTCTATCTGCGGAGCATTCCCGCTTGTTAGGTAAAATTTGTCAATCCTTATCCGAAATACTTTGAACTTATAAATTTATATTAGCAAAACCCAGGATAGAGATCCTGCATCACTTCATGGCGATCCTCCGAACTACGCCGAGGGACCGAAAAATCAATCAACGAAGCCGTTTATAGAAGAAGAACTCGACGTTGATTTTTTAGAACTGCACCCAGAAGATAATTTTGACACTATCTTTGATAGATGCTGCAACCTGGCGGAGAAAAAGTTGGAATACGTGTCAAAAGCGTCAGCAAACAACGTGGTGCCGAGATATATTCCCACAAAGATTGAGGGTTTGAAGCATATTGGCCAAAAACCTCGACACATCAGCGAATTTGTGAAGCGACCGAATGAAAAGGACTTAACTGCGATACCAAGAAAAAGGCGTGCAAGGGGAGGAGTGAAGACGAAGCTAAAGAAAGCCCGTAAGGAATTACACCGTGTGATCAGGTTGACGCATGGTGAATCGAAGAAACTTTTACAGAAGCAACTAGACAATCTGCGACCAGATTATTGGAAGCATCGTTAAGATGGGTAACAAATGTTCCACAAACAACAATGTTGGAATTGTTGAGGAGTACCGGTAATCTATTACCACTTCAACGATTTTTGTAGTGGCCATAGTTTTATTCTACCTTTATGATAAATACAATAAAAAATACGTAGTTAAGAGATTTAATAGAACTGTAAATGTATAAAAAAATAATATTTTAAGTATATCCCTTTAAAATAATTTCCTGCACCTTATATTGAAATTATCTTTCTAATTAAACAATTCAGCTTATGGACAGGATTAAAGATATTGTTGATGACAACGAAAGGACCCTTAGAAACTTAAAGAAAAACGGGAAGAATTTGTATACCGTTGAAACTCTTACCGAAAGACTAGATATTTTGAAAAAACAAAGAGAATTATTTAACTCTTTGTCATCCAGTATTTCAGAAAGCGATTCCAATCTCTTAGATTTAAAGTTAAAATTTAGGGCAGAAGCCGCAACTCTGGAGAGAGAACTTTGGCTTCAATTGACCCAGCAAGGATATACTGGTCAGGATATCAAAGTTTCCGATACTGAAAATATTGTGGTAGATTTAGAAAGTAGCCCCCCGGTCCTAAAAGAGAATTTCAGAATGGCAGAATTTTCATTAGAAACTGCGTTAAAGGTTATTCCTGTCTTTGAGGGTAAGTATAAAGAATTAGAATCATTCCTTAAGATTGTAGAGCTTCTAAACGCATCTCTAACACCAACTGGCAAAGAATTATTGATAGATTTTGTAAAGAATGTTAAATTAAGCGCATCTGTTAAACTTTCTATTACTGACAGTAATATAGTCTCATTTGAGAACCTGAAAGATGTCCTGTTGAGTAAATTTAAAAGCAACAAGACTATACCTCAATTATTTACCCAGCTTAGCAGCACGGTACAAAAGAAGTCAACCGTCACTGCTTATAAAGATAAAGTCACTTCCTTAATTTGTGAATTGAATCAACTACAAATTCAGGAACTAGGCATTTCAGCAGCAGCAGCTGAAAAGAAGGTTATAGCTAACATGAATGACAGTTACGCACTCACTATATTTAAGAACGGTCTGAATGATCAATTGAGAAGTACTGTTTTTTCATCTAGACCAAAGAACTTTGGATAAGCTGTATCATTGGCCTTGGAATTGGAGAATACTGAACCACCATTAGTCACAAATGTGATGCACTTTAAATGGCAACAAACGTCGTAATAGAAGAGATAACTATAGGAATAACGACAACGATCAGGACAATAGAGAAGAAAGGAACAGAAATCATGATAGGGACTATAGGGCTAATAATTATAATAGCAGGAACAACTATAGTCAAGGAAACAATAGTAATAATCAGCTAGGTAGAAATTATAATAATGAACGAGGTTCTAGCAACGGAAGTTACAGAAGAAATAAGGATTCTGGTAATCAACGTAGCAACTATAGAAACGATCAGAACCGAAACAATAGAAGATACGTAAATGTTGTTACGGATCAGGGAAACTGCCAAGTAGCCGACGAGGTCGAGGATGTACAGGACAACCTCCCGGTGTAGACCACAAGATCTATAGAATTACTAATACCTGCGCAAATTTTGTTACAATTTATTGCCATAATGCAGGTAGAAACCTTAATTTTCTTGTAGATACAGGTGCAAACGTGTCTATCTGTAAAAATGACGTTCATAAAAATGTAGAATATGAGATTAGATCTAATGAAAAAATCAAGCTCTCAGGAATAACTGAAGAGGTTACTAGTACATTAGGGACTTTAGACTTAAATTTACAGATTGGGGAGTATAATTTAAAACATTCGTTTCATATCGTAACCGAAAAATTTCCGATAACCACCGATGGCATCTTGGGAAGAGATGTACTAGTCAAATACATGTGCAAAATTGACTACGAGACATACACTATTTTATTTAACATAAAGGATGATGAAGTTATATTACCTATGAGCGCAAGAAGACCCAGTAGTTACCAAATAAACATATCTGCAAGAACCGAAGCGATAGTTTCGGTAAATTTAGAGCTAAATGAAGACTGCATTTTATTCCAGTCAGAAATCCAAAAAGGTATTTTCGTAGGGAATACTATTGTACCCGCGAAAGGAGTCCAACATGTGAAAATTCTGAACACAACAAACAACGATGTTATCATCAAGGAATTCAGAGCACAAGTTGAACCCTTGAGCGATTACAGTATCCTTGCAATACATAAGAGTGACAAAAGACATCAAGAAAGTCAGAGGTTGGAAAGTAAGCGTTTCGAAAAATTGCTAGAAACGATTAACAAGGACAATTTGGATAAACCATCCTTGAAGAATCTATTGAACATCATTCGAGAATTTCAAGATGTATTCTATCTAGAGGGAGAGAAATTGACTACAAACAACTTTTACAGACAAAAAACCGGTATACACAAAAAATTATAGGTTGCCTCAAGCCCGAAACGAGGAAATTCTGCAACAAGTTAAAGACTTGGAATCGAATGACATCATAGAGCCGTCTATTAGCCCTTATAATTCACCGCTATTGGTAGTGCCAAAAAAGTCGGGTAATGGGGAGCAGAAATGGCGATTGGTGGTAGATTTCTGCAGACTTAACGATAAAATCGTTAACGACAAATTTCCATTGACAAGACTAGAGGACGTTTTGGACAAACTTGGAAGGGCAAAGTATTTCTCTACTTTGGATATGACTAGCTCCTTTCATCAAATTGAACTTGAGAAAGAGTCTAGGCCACTAACAGTATTCTCAACAAACGATGGTCATTATCAATTTAAAAGATTACCGTTTGGTTTGAAAATTTCGTCTAACAGTTTTCAACGAATGCTAACTGTTGCACTAAGTGGGTTGGATCATGAAGCTTTCCTATATGTTGATGACATTATAGTATTTGGATGCAGTATCAAGCATCACAACGACAATCTTAGCAAAGTATTAAGCAGACTGCGTAAGTACAATTTGAAGTTAAATCCTGCGAAATGTCAATTTATGAGATCGGAAGTGGTGTTCTTAGGGCATTTGATCACGGATAAAGGTATCAAAACCAACCCATCAAAGTACGAAGTCATCAAAAACTACCCGATACCATGGAACGCGGATGAAGTGCGAAGGTTTGTAGCTTTCTGCAATTACTACAGGCAATTAATCCCGAATGTTGCGCCAACGGCCAAATGTCTTAATTCTCTGTTAAAGAAAAATGTTACCTTCAATTGGACTGAGGATTGTCAAAAAGCGTATGAGACTTTAAAAGCAAAACTCATTGAACCATATATTATGCAATACCCAAATTTCGAAAAACCATTTATTCTCACTACAGACGCATCCAATTATGCATTGGAAGCAGTTCTGTCACAAGGTGAAATCGATTCTGACTTACCGATATCTTACGCTAGCAAGTCGTTAGCAAAACACGATGATTGAAAAAGAGTTACTAGCAATACATTGGGTGATAAATTTCTTCAGACCTTACCTTTACGGTAGAAGATTTATAGCGGTAACTGACCACAGACCACTTGTATCACTCTTCAGTCACAAAAATCCATCTTCAAACTTAACGAGGATACGTGTAGATTTATCCGACTATGATTTCACGATAGTCTACAAGAAAGGCAGCATGAATACCAATGCAGACGCCTTGTCTAGAATCGAATTGGATTCAGACATATTAAAATCAATGATACCTCCAAATACTGATGAGAGTGTTAAACGAAAGTTACTAGTTGTAACAAGGGGCATGGCGAAAAGTACAAAGAATGAGAAGAAAGTCGACAACGGTGACACCCACACCAAAATAGAATCTGATCAACTCTATTGTTGGGATTGTACAAGTCTGTCTGACATTACCGGTATACCAAAACTAAAATTCATAATGCTGCGCGATACAAATAATGAAAATAAAATGGTACGTGCTAAAAACTATATAAAAGCACGTTATAGCGATAAATTTGGTAAGAAACACGTTTCTACCAATGCTAAGCTCTTAACGAAAAGTACTAATATATATTCAGAAGAGAGCAATAGCAATAAGTCTAATTTGAGATTCGTTTCAATATTAGAAAAGCTGTTGGAATTCTCTTTATCTGGAAATGATGAAATATTTAAATCCATGGATAAAAACAAATTCAAAAGAATTTTTAATACGTTGCAACAAGAAAGTACGCGTACGAAGTTGAAAATATTAATTAACAAGCCGCCCAAAATAATAACTGATGTGAACACACAAAAGAAATTGATTGAGGAGTATCACGATACACCTCATGGAGGACATTTCGGAGTACGCAAAACGTTACTCAAATTAAAGCAAAAATTTTGTAGGAAAAACATGAATAACATGGTCAAGACTTGTCGCATGAGCAAGCAGGTCAGACACACAACTGAAAAAATGCTAAAAACAGATACGCCATCTGCAAGTTTTCAAACGATAGAAGTTGACACAGTGGGTCCACTTTGAATATCTAATGGTTACAGATATATACCTATATATATCGACGCTACAATGTGAATTAACTAAATTTGTAGTAGCATTCCCCATAGAAAATAAAGAAGCACATACTATAGTAGTAGGTATAGTTAATCAATTTATCTTAAAATTTGGACACTTTAGTTGGCTAAAAACTGATTTGGGAACTGAATTTTCAAATAAACTCATGTCTGAAATATGTAAACTACTACACATTGAACAGATCTTCTCAACTCCTTACCACTACCAAACCTTAGGAACAGTCGAACGCAATCATCGAGTACTTAACGAATATATGCAATCGTTTGCCGATGATTACGAATGGGACAAATGGGTACCATACTACGCATTCGCATACAATACAACACCCCATGTCGACACGGAATATACTCCTTATGAGCTTATATTTGGAAAACTTCCATGTCTTCCCAAAGAGATTATCGAATATAATGACAGAATCTATGACTTAGATCAATACGCGAATGAGCTGAGAATGAGGTTGAGAACATCGCTACTGAAAGCACGCCATATCATAGAAAAAGTAATAACTACACGCGTGAGTAGTCAAAAGTATACAAACCTATAAACTTAAATATTGGAGACTTAATTCTATTAAAGCATGAGAACCGTAAGATACATCAAAAACCATATAAAGGTCCTTACAAAGTCCTAGACATAAGAGATAGTAATATCCTTATAGAATTAGATGGAAAATCAAAATATGTACACAAAAATAACGTTAAGCTATATATAAATGAAAATAAATATGTTATAAGTTAAAAAAAATATACAGATATACATAACAAAAAATTTTATTAATGAGAATTAATAATAAATTTTATGTGATTCAACTTATATATGCATAAATACATACCTAAGTTTAATCAAAAAAAGGTTGGAGGTGTAATACCTATGTAAAACCCATATTACGTACTAACCTAAATTTTACCATTCTCAATAAATTCACCTGAAACATACTTACGTAATCCAAAACAAAAGCATTTGCATTCCATTGCTTTCTATTTACATTCATTAATGAAGAACAATAACATATCGTACATTCTTGAATATGTGCATATGCACGTGTAGCACGCTGTCTATGCAAAGCAATAAATTATCTGACACACTTAACTTTCATGTGTTGATTCATGTTTCAGATAATTTGTGTACATGAAGAAAGGTCGCGTGCGAATGGACAATGCATATGCATAGGGAAATGTACGATGATTCGAGTGCAATGTGAGTATCCTAGGTCAGGGAAGTTGCACGATGAAAATTTATTGGGTCATAAACAAACATATGGCACCAATGGATTTTCCGAGTGTGTGGAAAAGTCATATATTTTTTAATTGATATTTTTAAGAATTCATTCGGTCATAATTTGTTTTGATATTTTTGTAGGTCGTTAAGAATAACAAATTTTTGTATAAATAGTTGAGGCGAATGTTAAATAAATTCAATTCTGATTTAGACATTCAAGAGTTGACTTTTGATTTTCTGTGAAGAATTCATAGTCGCAAAAATTAAAATTTGCTCGACTAATCATGGCGTCGTGGGCTTTAGTTTCTCGCCACTCTATCTGCGGAGCATTTCCGCTTGTTAGGTAAAATTTGTCAATCCTTATCCGCCATACTTTGAACTTATAAATTTATATTAGCGAAACCCAGGATAGAGATCCTGCATCACTTCAGTACAATAACAGCGCGATTTTGATATTCAGGCACTTCCGACTCCCGTTTCCGATGATTTTACAGCTGTATGGTTTCGGAATCAAAAGTATCCCAACCACGCAAAAAACTGCAATTGCAGGTATCGCGAAGCTGCCTGAATGCACTTTTATTGAATTCTACACATCACTAGCTTTCGTTTGACACCGCATATACTGAAATTGGAGAGAGTATGAAAAACGGCCGTTTTTCCAGCAACGCACTCCTTTTAATCCGATCGTTTTCCGAGGAACTCCAGAATATCGTTGTAGTGAAGATCTTTAATTTTTTTATGTTCCTGAGTACAACAACAGAGCGATTTTGATATTCAGGCACTTTCGACTCCCGTTTCCGATGATTTTACAGCTGTATGGTTTCGGAATCATATGTATCCCAACCACGCAAAAAACTGCAATTGCAGGTATCGCGAAGCTGCCTGAATGCACTTTTATTGAATTCTACTCATCACTAGCTTTCGTTTGACACCCCATATATTGAAATTGGAGAAAGTATGAAAAACGGCCGTTTTTCCAGCAACGCAGTCCTTTTAATCCGATCGTTTTCCGAGGAACTCCAGAATATCGTTGTAGTGAAGGTCTTTAATTTTTATGTTCCTGAGTACAATAACAGCGCGATTTTGATATTCAGGCACTTTCGACTCCCGTTTCCGATGATTTTACAGCTGTATGGTTTCGGAATCAAAAGTATCCCAACCACACAAAAAACTGCAATTGTAGGTATCGCGAAGCTGCCTGAATGCACTTTTATTGAATTCTACTCATCACTAGCTTTCGTTTGACACCCCATATATTGAAATTGGAGAAAGTATGGACAAAATTCGTTTTTCCAGCAACGCATTCCTTGCAATCCGATCGTTTTCCGAGGAACTCCAGAATATCGTTGTAGTGAAGATCTTGAATTTTATTATGTTCCTGAGTACTGTAATACCTATGTAAAACCCATATTACGTACTCACCTAAATTTTACCATTCTCAATAAATTCACCTGAAACATACTTACGTAATCCAAAACAAAAACATTTGCATTCCATTGCTTTCCATTTATATTCATTAATGAAGAACAATAACATATCGTACATTCTTGAATATGTGCATATGCACGTGTAGCTCACTGTCTATGCAAAGCAATAAATTATCTGACACACTCAACTCTTCATGTGTGGATTCATGTTTCAGATAATTTGTGTGCATGAAGGAAGGTCGCGTGCGAATGGACAATGCATATGCATAGGGAAATGTACGATGACTCGAGTGCAATGTGAGTATCCTAGGTCAGGGAAGTTGCGCGTTGAAAATTTATTGGGTCATAAACAAACATATGACACCAATGGATTTTCCGAGTGTGTGAAAATGCGTATATTTTGTAATTGATATTTTTAAGAATTTATTAGGTCATAAATTGTTTTGATATTTTTGTAGGTCGTTAAGAATAAAAAATTTTTTTTTAAATAGTTGAGGCGAATGTAAAATAAATTCAATCCTGATGTAGACATTCAAGAGTTGACTTTTGATTTTCTGTGAAGAATTCATAGTCGCGAAGTTTGATATTCGCTCGACTGAAATAATCATGGTGTCGTGGGCTTTAGTTCCTCGCCACTCTTTCTATGGAGCATTCCCGCTTGTTAGGTAAAATTTGTCAATCCTTATCCGAAATACTTTGAACTTATAAATTTATATTAGCAAAACCCAGGATAGAGATCCTGCATCACTTCATGGCGGTCCTCCGAACTACGCCGAGGGACCGAAAAATCAATCAACGAAGCCGTTTATAGAAGAAGAACTCGACGTTGATTTTTTAGAACTGCACCCAGAAGATAATTTTGACACTATCTTTGATAGATGCTGCAACCTGGCGGAGAAAAAGTTGGAATACGTGTCAAAAGCGTCAGCAAACAACGTGGTGCCGAGATATATTCCCACAAAGATTAAGGGTTTGAAGCATATTGGCCAAAAACCTCGACACATCTGCGAATTTGTGAAGCGACCGAATGAAAAGGACTTAACTGCGAAACCAAGAAAAAGGCGTGCAAGGGGAGGAGTGAAGACGAAGCTAAAGAAAGCCCGTAAGGAATTACACCGTGTGATCAGGTTGACGCATGGTGAATCGAAGAAACTTTTACAGAAGCAACTAGACAATCTGCGACCAGATTATTGGAAGCATCGTTAAGACGGGTAACGAATGTTCCACAAACAACAATGTTGGAATTGTTGAGGAGTACCGGCAATCTATTACCACTTCAACAATTTTTGTAGTGGCCATAGTTTTATTCTACCTTTATGATAAATACAATAAAAAATACGTAGTTAAGAGATTTAATAGAACTGTAAATGTATAAAAAAATAATATTTTAAGTATATCCCTTTAAAATAATTTCCTGCACCTTATATTGAAATTATCTTTCTAATTAAACAATTCAGCTTATGGACAGGATTAAAGATATTGTTGATGACAACGAAAGGACCCTTAGGAACTTAAAGAAAAACGGGAAGAATTTGTATACCGTTGAAACTCTTACCGAAAAGCTAGATATTTTGAAAAAACAAAGAGAATTATTTAACTCTTTGTCATCCAGTATTTCAGAAAGCGATTCCAATCTCTTAGATTTAAAGTTAAAATTTAGGGCAGAAGCCGCAACTCTGGAGAGAGAACTTTGGCTTCAATTGACCCAGCAAGGATATACTGGTCAGGATATCAAAGTTTCCGATACTGAAAATATTGTGGTAGATTTAGAAAGTAGCCCCCCGGTCCTAAAAGAGAATTTCAGAATGGCAGAATTTTCATTAGAAACTGCGTTAAAGGTTATTCCTGTCTTTGAGGTTAAATATAAAGAATTAAAATCATTCCTTAAGATTGTAGAGCTTCTAAACGCATCTCTAACACCAACTGGCAAAGAATTATTGATAGATTTTGTAAAGAATGTTAAATTAAGCGCATCTGTTAAACTTTCTATTACTGACAGTAATATAGTCTCATTTGAGAACCTGAAAGATGTCCTGTTGAGTAAATTTAAAAGCAACAAGACTATACCTCAATTATTTACCCAGCTTAGCAGCACGGTACAAAAGAAGTCAACCGTCACTGCTTATAAAGATAAAGTCACTTCCTTAATTTGTGAATTGAATCAACTACAAATTCAGGAACTAGGCATTTCAGCAGCAGCAGCTGAAAAGAAGATTATAGCTAACATGAATGACAGTTACGCACTCACTATATTTAAGAACGGTCTGAATGATCAATTGAGAAGTACTGTTTTTTCATCTAGACCAAAGAACTTTGGATAAGCTGTATCATTGGCCTTGGAATTGGAGAATACTGAACCACCATCAGTCACAAATGTGATGCACTTTAAATGGCAACAAACGTCGTAATAGAAGAGATAACTATAGGAATAACGACAACGATCAGGACAATAGAGAAGAAAGGAACAGAAATCATGATAAGGACTATAGGGCTAATAATTATAATAGCAGGAACAACTATAGTCAAGGAAACAATAGTAATAATCAGCTAGGTAGAAATTATAATAATGAACGAGGTTCTAGCAACGGAAGTTACAGAAGAAATAAGGATTCTGGTAATCAACGTAGCAACTATAGAAACGATCAGAACCGAAACAATAGAAGATACGTAAATGTTGTTACGGATCAGGGAAACTGCCAAGTAGCCGACGAGGTCGAGGATGTACAGGACAACCTCCCGGTGTAGACCACAAGATCTATAGAATTACTAATACCTGCGCAAATTTTGTTACAATTTAGAAACCTTAATTTTCTTGTAGATACAGGTGCAGACGTGTCTATCTGTAAAAATGACGTTCATAAAAATGTAGAATATGAGATTAGATCTAATGAAAAAATCAAGCTCTCAGGAATAACTGAAGAGGTTACTAGTTCATTATGGACTTGAGACTTAAATTTACAGATTGGGGAGTATAATTTAAAACATTCGTTTCATATCGTAACCGAAAAATTTCCGATAACCACCGATGGCATCTTGGGAAGAGATGTACTAGTCAAATACATGTGCAAAATTGACTACGAGACATACACTCTTTTATTTAACATAAAGGATGATGAAGTTATATTACCTATGAGCGCAAGAAGACCCAGTAGTTACCAAATAAACATATCTGCAAGAACCGAAGCGATAGTTTCGGTAAATTTAGAGCTAAATGAAGACTGCATTTTATTCCAGTCAGAAATCCAAAAAGGTATTTTCGTAGGGAATACTATTGTACCCGCGAAAGGAGTCCAACATGTGAAAATTCTGAACACAACAAACAACGATGTTATCATCAAGGAATTCAGAGCACAAGTTGAACCCTTGAGCGATTACAGTATCCTTGCAATACATAAGAGTGACAAAAGACATCAAGAAAGTCAGAGGTCGGAAAGTAAGCGTTTCGAAAAATTGCTAGAAACGATTAACAAGGATAATTTGGATAAACCATCCATGAAGAATCTATTGAACATCATTCGAGAATTTCAAGATGTATTCTATCTAGAGGGAGAGAAATTGACTACAAACAACTTTTACAGACAAAAAACCGGTATACACAAAAAATTATAGGTTGCCTCAAGCCCGAAACGAGGAAATTCTGCAACAAGTTAAAGACTTGGAATCGAATGACATCATAGAGCCGTCTATTAGCCCTTATAATTCACCGCTATTGGTAGTGCCAAAAAAGTCGGGTAATGGGGAGCGGAAATGGCGATTGGTGGTAGATTTCTGCAGACTTAACGATAAAATCGTTAACGAAAAATTTCCATTGACAAGACTAGAGGACGTTTTGGACAAACTTGGAAGGGCAAAGTATTTCTCTACTTTGGATATGACTAGCTCCTTTCATCAAATTGAACTTGAGAAAGAGTCTAGGCCACTAACAGTATTCTCAACAAACGATGGTCATTATCAATTTAAAAGATTACCGTTTGGTTTGAAAATTTCGTCTAACAGTTTTCAACGAATGCTAACTGTTGCACTAAGTGGGTTGGATCATGAAGCTTTCCTATATGTTGATGACATTATAGTATTTGGATGCAGTATCAAGCATCACAACGACAATCTTAGCAAAATATTAAGCAGACTGCGTAAGTACAATTTGAAGTTAAATCCTGCGAAATGTCAATTTATGAGATCGGAAGTGGTGTTCTTAGGGCATTTGATCACGGATGAAGGTATCAAAACCAACCCATCAAAGTACGAAGTCATCAAAAACTACCCGATACCATGGAACGCGGATGAAGTGCGAAGGTTTGTAGCTTTCTGCAATTACTACAGGCAATTCATCCCGAATTTTGCGCAAACGGCCAAATGTCTTAATTCTCTGTTAAAGAAAAATGTTACCTTCAATTGGACTGAGGATTGTCAAAAAGCGTATGAGACTTTAAAAGCAAAACTCATTGAACCACCTATGTTGCAATACCCAAATTTCGAAAAACCATTTATTCTCACTACGGACGCATCCAATTATGCATTGGAAGCAGTTCTGTCACAAGGTGAAATTGATTCTGACTTACCGATATCTTACGCTAGCAAGTCGTTAGCAAAACACGATGATTGAAAAAGAGTTACTAGCAATACATTGGGCGATAAACTTCTTCAGACCTAACCTTTACGGTAGAAGATTTATAGTGGTAACTGACCACAGACCACTTGTATCACTGTTCAGTCACGAAAATCCATCTTCAAAATTAACGAGGATACGTGTAGATTTATCCGACTATGATTTCACGATAGTCTACAAGAAAGGCAGCATGAATACCAATGCAGACGCCTTGTCTAGAATCGAATTGGATTCAGACATATTAAAATCAATGATACCTCCAAATACTGATGAGAGTGTTAAACGAAAGTTACTAGTTGTAACAAGGGGCATGGCGAAAAGTACAAAGAATGAGAAGAAAGTCGACAACGGTGGCACCCACACCAAAATAGAATCTGATCAACCCTATTGTTGGGATTGTACAAGTCTGTCTGACATTACCGGTATACCAAAACTAAATTCATAATGCTGCACGATACAAATAATGAAAATAAAATGGTACGTGCTAAAAACTATATAAAAGCACGTTATAGCGATAAATTTGGTAAGAAACACGTTTCTACCAATGCTAAGCTCTTAACGAAAAGTACTAATATATATTCAGAAGAGAGCAATAGCAATAAGTCTAATTTGAGATTCGTTTCAATATTAGAAAAGCTGTTGGAATTCTCTTTATCTGGAAATGATGAAATATTTAAATCCATGGATAAAAACAAATTCAAAAGAATTTTTAATACGTTGCAACAAGAAAGTACGCGTACGAAGTTGAAAATATTAATTTAAAAGCCGCCCAAAATAATAACTGATGTGAACACACAAAAGAAATGGATTGAGGAGTATCACGATACACCTCATGGAGGACATTTCGGAGTACGCAATAACATGGTCAAGACTTGTCGCATGAGCAAGCAGGTCAGACACACAACTGAAAAAATGCTAAAAACAGATACGCCATCTGCAAGTTTTCAAACGATAGAAGTTGACACAGTGGGTCCACTTCGAATATCTAATGGTTACAGATATATACCTATATATATCGACGCTACAATGTGAATTAACTAAATTTGTAGTAGCATTCCCCATAGAAAATAAAGAAGCACATACTATAGTAGTAGGTATAGTTAATCAATTTATCTTAAAATTTGGACACTTTAGTTGGCTAAAAACTGATTTGGGAACTGAATTTTCAAATAAACTCATGTCTGAAATATGTAAACTACTACACATTGAATAGATCTTCTCAACTCCTTACCACCACCAAACCTAAGGAACAGTCGAACGCAATCATCGAGTACTTAACGAATATATGCAATCATTTGCCGATGATTACGAATGGGACAAATGGGTACCATACTACGCATTCGCATACAATACAACACCCCATGTCGACACGGAATATACTCCTTATGAGCTTATATTTGGAAAACTTCCATGTCTTCCCAAAGAGATTATCGAATATAATGACAGAATCTATGACTTAGATCAATACGCGAATGAGCTGAGAATGAGGTTGAGAACATCGCTACTGAAAGCACGCCATATCATAGAAAAAGTAACAACTACACGCGTGAGTAGTCAAAAGTATACAAACCTATAAACTTAAATATTGGAGACTTAATTCTATTAAAGCATGAGAACCGTAAGAAACATCAAAAACCATATAAAGGTCCTTACAAAGTCCTAGACATAAGAGATAGTAATATTCTTATAGAATTAGATGGAAAATCAAAATATGTACACAAAAATAACGCTAAGCTATATATAAATGAAAATAAATATGTTATAAGTTAAAACAAAAAATATAGATATACATAAAAAAAAATTTTATTAATGAGAATTAATAATAAATTTTATGTGATTCAACTTATATATGCATAAATTCATTCCTTAGTTTAATCAAAAAAAGGTTGGAGGTGTAATACCTATTTAAAACCCATATTACGTACTAACCTAAATTTTACCATTCTCAATAAATTCACCTGAAACATACTTACGTAATCCAAAACAAAAGCATTTGCATTCCATTGCTTTCTATTTACATTCATTAATGAAGAACAATAACATATCGTTCATTCTTGAATATGTGCATATGCACGTATAGCACGCTGTCTATGCAAAGCAATAAATTATCTGACACACTTAACTTTCATGTGTTGATTCATGTTTCAGATAATTTGTGTGCATGAAGAAAGGTCGCGTGCGAATGGACAATGCATATGCATAGGGAAATGTACGATGACTCGAGTGCAATGTGAGTATCCTAGGTCAGGGAAGTTGCACGATGAAAATTTATTGGGTCATAAACAAACATATGGCACCAATGGATTTTCCGAGTGTGTGGAAAAGTCATATATTTTTTAATTGATATTTTTAAGAATTTATTCGGTCATAAATTGTTTTGATATTTTTGTAGGTCGTTAAGAATAAGAAATTTTTGTATAAATAGTTGAGGCGAATGTAAAATAAATTCAATTCTGATTTAGACATGCAAGAGTTGACTTTTGATTTTCTGTGAAGAATTCATAGTCGCGAAGTTTAATATTCGCTCGACTAATCATGGCGTCCTGGGCTTTAGTTTCTCGCCACTCTATCTGCGGAGAATTTTCGCTTGTTAGGTAAAATTTGTCAATCCTTATACTTTGAACTTATAAATTTATATTAGCGAAACCCAGGATAGAGATCTTGCATCACTTCAGTACAATAGCAGCGCAATTTTGATATTCAGGCACTTCCGACTCCCGTTTCCGATGATATTACAGCTCTATGGTTTCAGAATCAAAAGTATCCCAACCACGCAAAAAACTGCAATTGCAGGTATCGCGAAGCTGCCTGAATGCACTTTTATTGAATTCTACTCATCAATAGCTTTCGTTTGACACCCCATGTATTGAAATTGGAGAAAGTATGAACAACGGCCGTTTTTCCAGCAGCGCACTCCTTGTAATCCGATCGTTTTCCGAGAAACTCCAGAATATCGTTGTAGTGAATATCTTTAATTTTTTATGTTGCTGAGTACAACAACAGCGCGATTTTGATATTCAGGCACTTCCGACTCCCGTTTCCGATGATTTTACAGCTGTATGGTTTCGGGATCAAAAGTATTTCAACCACGCAAAAAACTGCAATTGCAGGTATCGCGAAGCTGCCTGAATGCACTTTTATTGAATTCGACTCATCACTAGCTTTCGTTTGACACCGCATATACTGAAATTGGAGAGAGTATGAAAAACGGCCGTTTTTCCAGCAACGCACTCCTTTTAATCCGATCGTTTTCCGAGGAACTCCAGAATATCGTTGTAGTGAAGATCTTTGATTTTTTTATGTTCCTGAGTACAACAACAGCGCGATTTGGATATTCAGGCACTTTCGACTCCCGTTTCCGATGATTTTACAGCTGTATGGTTTCGGAATCAAAAGTATCCCAACCACGCAAAAAACTGCAATTGCAGGTATCGCGAAGCTGCCTGAATGCACTTTTATTGAATTCTACTCATCACTAGCTTTCGTTTGGCACCCCATATATTGAAATTGGAGAAGGTATGAAAAACGGCCGTTTTTCCAGCAACGCAGTCCTTCTAATCCGATCGTTTTCAGAGGAACTCCAGAATATCGTTGTAGTGAAGATTTTTAATTTTTATGTTCCTGAGTACAATAACAGCGCGATTTTGATATTCAGGCACTTCTGACTCCCGTTTCCGATGATTTTACAGGTGTATGGTTTCGGAATCAAAAGTATCCCAACCACACAAAAAACTGCAATTGTAGGTATCGCGAAGCTGCCTGAATGCACTTTTATTGAATTTGACTCATCACCAGCTTTCGTTTGACACCCCATATATTGAAATTGGAGAAAGTATGAACAAAATCCGTTTTTCCAGCAACGCATTCCCTGCAATCCGATCGTTTTCCGAGGAACTCCAGAATATCGATGTAGTGAAGATCTTGAATTTTGTTATGTTCCTGACTACTGTAATACCTATGTAAAACCCATATTACGTACTCACCTAAATTTTACCATTCTAAATAAATTCACCTGAAACATACTTACGTAATCCAAAACAAAAACACTTGCATTCCATTGCTTTCCATTTACATTCATTAATGAAGAACAATAACATATCGTACATTCTTGAATATGTGCATATGCACGTGTAGCTCACTGTCTATGCAAAGCAATAAATTATCTGACACACTCAACTCTTCATGTGTGGATTCATGTTGCAGATAATTTGTGTGCATGAAGGAAGGTCGCGTGCGAATGGACAATGCATATGCATAGGGAAATGTACGATGACTCGAGTGCAATGTGAGTATCCTAGGTCAGGGAAGTTGCACGTTGAAAATTTATTGGGTCATAAACAAACATATGACACCAATGGATTTTCCGAGTGTGTGAAAATGCACATATTTTGTAATTGATATTTTTAAGAATTTATTAGATCATAAATTATTTTGATATTTTTGTAGGTCGTTAAGAATAAAAAATTTTTTTTTAAATAGTTGAGGCGAATGTAAAATAAATTCAATTCTGATGTAGACATTCAAGAGTTGACTTTTGATTTTCTGTGAAGAATTCATAGTTGCGAAGTTTAATATTCGCTCGACTGAAATAATCATGGTTTCATGGGCTTTAGTTCCTCGCCACTCTATCTGCGGAGCATTCCCGCTTGTTAGGTAAAATTTGTCAATCCTTATCCGAAATACTTTGAACTTATAAATTTATATTAGCAAAACCCAGGATAGAGATCCTGCATCACTTCATGGCGGTCCTCCGAACTACGCCGAGGGACCGAAAAATCAATCAACGAAGCCGTTTATAGAAGAAGAACTCGACGTTGATTTTTTAGAACTGCACCCAGAAGATAATTTTGACACTATCTTTGATAGATGCTGCAACCTGGCGGAGAAAAAGTTGGAATACGTGTCAAAAGCGTCAGCAAACAACGTGGTGCCGAGATATATTCCCACAAAGATTAAGGGTTTGAAGCATATTGGCCAAAAACCTCGACACATCTGCGAATTTGTGAAGCGACCGAATGAAAAGGACTTAACTGCGAAACCAAGAAAAAGGCGTGCAAGGGGAGGAGTGAAGACGAAGCTAAAGAAAGCCCGTAAGGAATTACACCGTGTGATCAGGTTGACGCATGGTGAATCGAAGAAACTTTTACAGAAGCAACTAGACAATCTGCGACCAGATTATTGGAAGCATCGTTAAGACGGGTAACGAATGTTCCACAAACAACAATGTTGGAATTGTTGAGGAGTACCGGCAATCTATTATCACTTCAACAATTTTTGTAGTGGCCATAGTTTTATTCTACCTTTATGATAAGTACAATAAAGAATACGTAGTTAAGAGATTTAATAGAACTGTAAATGTATAAAAAAATAATATTTTAAGTATATCCCTTTAAAATAATTTCCTGCACCTTATATTGAAATTATCTTTCTAATTAAACAATTCAGCTTATGGACAGGATTAAAGATATTGTTGATGACAACGAAAGGACCCTTAGGAACTTAAAGAAAAACGGGAAGAATTTGTATACCGTTGAAACTCTTACCGAAAAGCTAGATATTTTGAAAAAACAAAGAGAATTATTTAACTCTTTGTCATCCAGTATTTCAGAAAGCGATTCCAATCTCTTAGATTTAAAGTTAAAATTTAGGGCAGAAGCCGCAACTCTGGAGAGAGAACTTTGGCTTCAATTGACCCAGCAAGGATATACTGGTCAGGATATCAAAGTTTCCGATACTGAAAATATCGGTCTTAAAAGAGAATTTCAGAATGGCAGAATGTTCATTAGAAACTGCGTTAAAGGTTATTCCTGTCTTTGAGGGTAAGTATAAAGAATTAGAATCATTCCTTAAGATTGTAGAGCTTCTAAACGCATCTCTAACACCAACTGGCAAAGAATTATTGATAGATTTTGTAAAGAATGTTAAATTAAGCGCATCTGTTAAACTTTCTATTACTGACAGTAATATAGTCTCATTTGAGAACCTGAAAGATGTCCTGTTGAGTAAATTTAAAAGCAACAAGACTATACCTCAATTATTTACCCAGCTTAGCAGCACGGTACAAAAGAAGTCAACCGTCACTGCTTATAAAGATAAAGTCACTTCCTTAATTTGTGAATTGAATCAACTACAAATTCAGGAACTAGGCATTTCAGCAGCAGCAGCTGAAAAGAAGGTTATAGCTAACATGAATGACAGTTACGCACTCACTATATTTAAGAACGGTCTGAATGATCAATTGAGAAGTACTGTTTTTTCATCTAGACCAAAGAACTTTGGATAAGCTGTATCATTGGCCTTGGAATTGGAGAATACTGAACCACCATCAGTCACAAATGTGATTCACTTTAAATGGCAACAAACGTCGTAATAGAAGAGATAACTATAGGAATAACGACAACGATCAGGACAATAGAGAAGAAAGGAACAGAAATCATGATAAGGACTATAGGGCTAATAATTATAATAGCAGGAACAACTATAGTCAAGGAAACAATAGTAATAATCAGCTAGGTAGAAATTATAATAATGAACGAGGTTCTAGCAACGGAAGTTACAGAAGAAATAAGGATTCTGGTAATCAACGTAGCAACTATAGAAACGATCAGAACCGAAACAATAGAAGATACGTAAATGTTGTTACGGATCAGGGAAACTGCCAAGTAGCCGACGAGGTCGAGGATGTACAGGACAACCTCCCGGTGTAGACCACAAGATCTATAGAATTACTAATACCTGCGCAAATTTTGTTACAATTTAGAAACCTTAATTTTCTTGTAGATATAGGTGCAGACGTGTCTATCTGTAAAAATGACGTTCATAAAAATGTAGAATATGAGATTAGATCTAATGAAAAAATCAAGCTCTCAGGAATAACTGAAGAGGTTACTAGTTCATTATGGACTTGAGACTTAAATTTACAGATTGGGGAGTATAATTTAAAACATTCGTTTCATATCGTAACCGAAAAATTTCCGATAACCACCGATGGCATCTTGGGAAGAGATGTACTAGTCAAATACATGTGCAAAATTGACTACGAGACATACACTATTTTATTTAACATAAAGGATGATGAAGTTATATTACCTATGAGCGCAAGAAGACCCAGTAGTTACCAAATAAACATATCTGCAAGAACCGAAGCGATAGTTTCGGTAAATTTAGAGCTAAATGAAGACTGCATTTTATTCCAGTCAGAAATCCAAAAAGGTATTTTCGTAGGGAATACTATTGTACCCGCGAAAGGAGTCCAACATGTGAAAATTCTGAACACAACAAACAACGATGTTATCATCAAGGAATTCAGAGCACAAGTTGAACCCTTGAGCGATTACAGTATCCTTGCAATACATAAGAGTGACAAAAGACATCAAGAAAGTCAGAGGTCGGAAAGTAAGCGTTTCGAAAAATTGCTAGAAACGATTAACAAGGATAATTTGGATAAACCATCCATGAAGAATCTATTGAACATCATTCGAGAATTTCAAGATGTATTCTATCTAGAGGGAGAGAAATTGACTACAAACAACTTTTACAGACAAAAAACCGGTATACACAAAAAATTATAGGTTGCCTCAAGCCCGAAACGAGAAAATTCTGCAACAAGTTAAAGACTTGGAATCGAATGACATCATAGAGCCGTCTATTAGCCCTTATAATTCACCGCTATTGGTAGTGCCAAAAAAGTCGGGTAATGGGGAGCGGAAATGGCGATTGGTGGTAGATTTCTGCAGACTTAACGATAAAATCGTTAACGACAAATTTCCATTGACAAGACTAGAGGACGTTTTGGACAAACTTGGAAGGGCAAAGTATTTCTCTACTTTGGATATGACTAGCTCCTTTCATCAAATTGAACTTGAGAAAGAGTCTAGGCCACTAACAGCATTCTCAACAAACGATGGTCATTATCAATTTAAAAGATTACCGTTTGGTTTGAAAATTTCGTCTAACAGTTTTCAACGAATGCTAACTGTTGCACTAAGTGGGTTGGATCATGAAGCTTTCCTATATGTTGATGACATTATAGTATTTGGATGCAGTATCAAGCATCACAACGACAATCTTAGCAAAGTATTAAGCAGACTGCGTAAGTACAATTTGAAGTTAAATCCTGCGAAATGTCAATTTATGAGATCGGAAGTGGTGTTCTTAGGGCATTCGATCACGGATAAAGGTATCAAAACCAACCCATCAAAGTACGAAGTCATCAAAAACTACCCGATACCATGGAACGCGGATGAAGTGCGAAGGTTTGTAGCTTTCTGCAATTATTACAGGCAAGTCATCCCGAATTTTGCGCAAACGGCCAAATGTCTTAATTCTCTGTTAAAGAAAAATGTTACCTTCAATTGGACTGAGGATTATCCAACTATGATTTCACGATAGTCTACAAGAAAGGCAGCATGAATACCAATGCAGACGCCTTGTCTAGAATCGAATTGGATTCAGACATATTAAAATCAATGATACCTCCAAATACTGATGAGAGTGTTAAACGAAAGTTACTAGTTGTAACAAGGGGCATGGCGAAAAGTACAAAGAATGAGAAGAAAGTCGACAACGGTGGCACCCACACCAAAATAGAATCTGATCAACCCTATTGTTGGGATTGTACAAGTCTGTCTGACATTACCGGTATACCAAAACTAAATTCATAATGCTGCACGATACAAATAATGAAAATAAAATGGTACGTGCTAAAAACTATATAAAAGCACGTTATAGCGATAAATTTGGTAAGAAACACGTTTCTACCAATGCTAAGCTCTTAACGAAAAGTACTAATATATATTCAGAAGAGAGCAATAGCAATAAGTCTAATTTGAGATTCGTTTCAATATTAGAAAAGCTGTTGGAATTCTCTTTATCTGGAAATGATGAAATATTTAAATCCATGGATAAAAACAAATTCAAAAGAATTTTTAATACGTTGCAACAAGAAAGTACGCGTACGAAGTTGAAAATATTAATTAACAAGCCGTCCAAAATAATAACTGATGTGAACACACAAAAGAAATTGATTGAGGAGTATCACGATACACCTCATGGAGGACATTTCGGAGTACGCAAAACGTTACTCAAATTAAAGCAAAAATTTTGTAGGAAAAACATGAATAACATGGTCAAGACTTGTCGCATGAGCAAGCAGGTCAGACACACAACTGAAAAAATGCTAAAAACAGATACGCCATCTGCAAGTTTTCAAACGATAGAAGTTGACACAGTGGGTCCACTTCGAATATCTAATGGTTACAGATATATACCTATATATATCGACGCTACAATGTGAATTAACTAAATTTGTAGTAGCATTCCCCCTAGAAAATAAAGAAGCACATACTATAGTAGTAGGTATAGTTAATCAATTTATCTTAAAATTTGGACACTTTAGTTGGCTAAAAACTGATTTGGGAACTGAATTTTCAAATAAACTCATGTCTGAAATATGTAAACTACTACACATTGAATAGATCTTCTCAACTCCTTACCACCACCAAACCTAAGGAACAGTCGAACGCAATCATCGAGTACTTAACGAATATATGCAATCATTTGCCGATGATTACGAATGGGACAAATGGGTACCATACTACGCATTCGCATACAATACAACACCCCATGTCGACACGGAATATACTCCTTATGAGCTTATATTTGGAAAACTTCCATGTCTTCCCAAAGAGATTATCGAATATAATGACAGAATCTATGACTTAGATCAATACGCGAATGAGCTGAGAATGAGGTTGAGAACATCGCTACTGAAAGCACGCCATATCATAGAAAAAGTAACAACTACACGCGTGAGTAGTCAAAAGTATACAAACCTATAAACTTAAATATTGGAGACTTAATTCTATTAAAGCATGAGAACCGTAAGAAACATCAAAAACCATATAAAAGTCCTTACAAAGTCCTAGACATAAGAGATAGTAATATTCTTATAGAATTAGATGGAAAATCAAAATATGTACACAAAAATAACGTTAAGCTATATATAAATGAAAATAAATATGTTATAAGTTAAAAAAAAATATATAGATATATATAAAAAAAAATTTTATTAATGAGAATTAATAATAAATTTTATGTGATTCAACTTAAATATGCATAAATACATACCTAAGTTTAATCAAAAAAAGGTTGGAGGTGTAATACCTATGTAAAACCCATATTACGTACTAACCTAAATTTTACCATTCTCAATAAATTCACCTGAAACATACTTACGTAATCCAAAACAAAAGCATTTGCATTCCATTGCTTTCTATTTACATTCATTAATGAAGAACAATAACATATCGTTCATTCTTGAATATGTGCATATGCACGTGTAGCACGCTGTCTATGCAAAGCAATAAATTATCTGACACACTTAACTTTCATGTGTTGATTCATGTTTCAGATAATTTGTGTGCATGAAGAAAGGTCGCGTGCGAATGGACAATGCATATGCATAGGGAAATGTACGATGACTCGAGTGCAATGTGAGTATCCTAGGTCAGGGAAGTCGCACGATGAAAACTTATTGGGTCATAAACAAACATATGGCACCAATGGATTTTCCGAGTGTGTGAAAAAGTCATATATTTTGTAATTGATATTTTTAAGAATTTGTTAGGTCATAATTTGTTTTGATATTTTTGTAGGTCGTTAAGAATAACAAATTTTTGTATAAATAGTTGAGGCGTATGTAAAATAAATTCACTTCGGATTTAGACATTCAAGAGTTGACTTTTGATTTTCTGTGAAGAATTCATAGTCACGAAGTTTAATATTCGCTCGACTAATCATGGCGTCCTGGGCTTTAGTTTCTCGCCACTCTATCTGCGGAGCATTTCCGCTGGTTATGTAAGATTTGTCAATCCTTATCCGCCATACTTTGAACTTATAAATTTATATTAGCGAAACCCAGGATAGAGATCCTGCATCACTTCAGTACAATAACAGCGCAATTTTGATATTCAGGTACTTCCGACTCCCGTTTCCGATGATTTTACAGCTGTATGGTTTCGGAATCAAAAGTATCCCAACCACGCAAAAAACTGCAATTAGAGGTATCGCGAAGCTGCCTGAATGCACTTTTATTGAATTCTACTCATCATTAGCTTTCGTTTGACACCCCATATATTGAAATTGGAGAAAGTATGAAAAAAGGCCGTTTTTCCAGCAACGCACTCCTTGCAATCCGATCGTTTTCTGAGGAACTCCAGAATATCGTTGTAGTGAATATCTTTAACTTTTTTATGTTCCTGAGTACAATAACAGCGCGATTTTGATATTCAGGCACTTCCGACTCCCGTTCCGATGATTTTATAGCTGTATGGTTTCAGGATCAAAAGTATCCCAACCACGCAAAAAACTGCAATTGAAGGTATCGCGAAGCTGCCTGAATGCACTTTTATTGAATTCTACTCATCACGAGCTTTCGTTTGACACCCCATATATTGAAATTGGAGAAAGTATGAAAAACTGCCGTTTTTCCAGCAACGCACTCCTTGCAATCCGATCGTTTACCGAGGAACTCCAGAATATTGTTGTAGTGAAGATCTTTAATTTTTTTATGTTCCTGAGTACAATAATAGCGCAATTTTGATATTCAGGCACTTCCGACTCCCGTTTCCGATGATTTTACAGCTGTATGGTTTCGGAATCAAAAGTATCCCAACCACGCAAAAAACTGCAATTGCAGGTATCGCGAAGCTGCCTGCATGCACTTTTATTGAATTCTACTCATCACTAGCTTTCGTTTGACACCCCATATATTGAAATTGGAGAAAGTATGAAGAACAGCCGTTATTCCAGCAACGCACTGCTGGCAATCCGCTCGTGTTCCGAGGAACTCCAGAATATCGTTTTAGTGACGATCGTTAATTTTTTTTGATCCTGAGCACAATAACAGCGCGATTTTGATATTCAGGCACTTTCGACTCCCGTTTCCGATGGTTTCACAGCTGTACTCGTATGGTTTCGGAATCAAAAGTATCCCAACCACGCAAAAAACTGCAATTGCAGGTATCGCGAAGCTGATTGAATGCACTTTTATTGAATTCTACTCATCACTGGCTTTCATTTGACACCCAATATATTAAAATTGGAGAAAGTATGAAAAACGGCCGTTATTTCAGCAACGCACTCCTTTTAATCCGATCGTTTTCCAAAGAACTCCAGAATGTCCATGTAGTGAAGATCTTTAACTTGTTTATGTTCCTGGTACACTAACAGCACGATTTTGATATTCAGGCACTTCCGACTCCCGTTTCCGATGATTTTACAGCTGTATGGTTTCGGAATCAAAAGTATCGCAACCACGCAAAAAACTGCAATTGCGGCTATCGCAAAGCTGCCTGAATGCACTCTTATTGAATTCTACTCATCCCTAGCTTTCATTTGACACCCCATATATTGAAATTGGAGAAAGTATGAAAACCGGCCGTTCTTCCAGCAACGCACTCCTTGCAATCCGATCGTTTTCCGAGGAACTCCAGAATATGGTTGTAGTGAAGATCTTTAATTTTTTATGTTCCTGAGTACAACAACAGCGCGATTTTGATATTCAGGCACTTCCGACTCCCGTTTCCGATGATTTTACAGCTGTATGGTTTCGGAATCAACAGTATCCCAACCACGCACAAAACTGCAATTTCAGGTATCGCGAAGCTGCCTGAATGCACTTTTATTGAATTCTACTCATCACTAGCTTTCGTTCGACACCCCATATATTGATATTGGAGAAGGTATGAAAAACGGCCGTTTTTCCAGCAACGCACTCCTTTTAATCCGATCGTTTTCCGAGGAACTCCAGAATATCGTTGTAGTGAAGATCTTTAATTTTTTTATGTTCCTGAGTACAATGACAGCGCGATTTTGATATTCAGGCACTTCCGACTCCCGTTTCCGATGATTTTACAGCTGTATGGTTTCGGAATCAAAAGTATCCCAACCACGCAAAAAACTGCAATTGCAGGTATCGCGAAGCTGCCTGAATGCACTTTTATTGAATTCTACTCATCACTAGCTTTCGTTCGACACCCCATATATTGATATTGGAGAAAGTATGAAAAACGGCCGTTTTTCCAGCAACGCACTCCTTTTAATCCGATCGTTTTCCGAGTAACTCCAGAATATCGTTGTAGTGAAGATCTTTAATTTTTTTTATGTTCCTGAGTACAATAACAGCGCGATTTTGATATTCAGGCACTTCCGACTCCCGTTTCCGATGATTTTACAGCCGTATGGGTTCGGAATCAAAAGTATCCCAACCACGCAAAAAACTGCAATCGCAGGTATCGCGAAGCTGCCTGAATGCACTTTTCTTGAATTCTACTCATCACTAGCTTTCGTTTGACACCGCATATATTGAAATTGGAGAAGGTATGAAATATAGCAGGTTATCCAGCAACGCACTCCTTTTAATCCGATCGTTTTCCGAGGAACTGCAGAATATCGTTGTAGTGAAGATCTTTAATTTTTTTATGTTCCTGAGTACGATAACAGTGCGATTTTGATATTCAGGCACTTCCGACTCCCGTTTTCGATGATTTTACAGCTGTATGGTTTCGGTATCAAAAGTATCCCAACCATGCAAAAAACAGAAATTGCAGCTATCGCGAAGCTGCCTGAATGCACTTTCATTGAATTTTACTCATCATTAGCTTTCGTTTGACACCCCAAATATTGAAATTGGAGCAAGTATGAAAAATGGCCGTTTTTCCAGCAAGGCACTCTTTTTAAACCGATCGTTTTCCGAGGAACTCCAGAATATGGTTGCAGTGAAGATCTTTAATTTTTTTATGTTCCTGAGTACAATAACTGTGCGATTTTGATATTCAGGCACTTCCGACTCCCGTTTCCGATGATCTTACAGCTGTATGGTTTCGGAATCAAAAGTATCCCAGCCACGCAAAAAACTGCAATTGCAGGTATCGCGAAGCTGCCTGAATGCACTTTTATTGAATTCTACTCATCACTAGCTTTCGTTTGACACCCCATATATTGAAATTGGAGAAAGTATGAATAACAGCCGTTTTTCCAGCAACGCACTCCTTTTAATCCGATCGTTTTCCCAGGAACTCCAAAATATCGTTGTAGTGAAGATCTTTAATTTTTTTATGTTCCTGAGTACAATAACAGCGTGATTTTGATAGTCAGGCATTTCCGACTCCCGTTTCCGATGATTTTACAGCTGGTTGGTTTCGGAATCAAAAGTATCCCAACCACGCAAAAAACAGCGCTTGCAGCTATCGCGAAGCTGCCTGAATGCACTTTCATTGAATTCTACTCATCACTAGCTTTCGTTTGAAACCCCATATATTGAAATTGGAGAAATTATGAAAAACGGCCATTTTTCCAGCAACGCACTCCTTGCAATCCGATCGTTTTCCGGGGAACTCCAGAATATCGTTGTAGTGAAGATCTTTAATTTTAGGTGAATTTCTCGAGAGAAATTTACCTATTGCGGAGAGCATCATTTATATATATATATATATATATATATATATATATATATATATATATATATATATATATATATATATATATATATATATATATATATATATATATATATACGGGATATAACGGAATTTGTGACCACGCTAGAGGTTGCAATTTTGCTTCGATTTTCACCAAATTTTGAGGAAAGGTGTATTCGGTAATTATCTCGGCTAAGTTCGTGAACCAGCTATATCGGCCGGGCAAAAACAAAATGGTGGCCATTTTAGACGAAAAATCGTGATTTCTGTTCTAACCAAAGCGTAGCTCCGATTTGAATGAAATTTGGTACAAAGGTTCATTGAAGTATGTGATGAATCTCACAATAAAAATCCAAAGTCGGTACGGCAGAAACAAAATGGCGGCCGCTCAAAAGTCGAAAAACGTGCAAAATTTTGTTGTTGTAATAGTTGTCTGTCTGTCCGTCCCTCCGCCCGTTTGTTCGTGCTTCATAACAAGTTTTCTCGAAACCACATGAGCTAGAATGAGGAAATTTTCTACGTAGGTCAAAAGTGGTGCCTCTTGAAATTTGCAGTCCAAGAAAATATTATAAGGTATTTAAGGGGGGTCTCCCCATACAGGCGGATGGCATCCAATTTTTTTTATTTCTGTAGCCCTCTAGCAGCCAAGATTCTCAACAGATTCCGTTGAAACTTGAAATTATAAGTTATTAAGGCAAGTTTATTTAATTTGATTATGCAAATCGAATGACAAATAAAACAGTCGAAAATTTACAGCTTAATATTTTTAGCAGCCGATTTCAATAAAAATCGAAATGACGGCCCTCACAGTTCAGAAAAAAATTGAAATGTATATATTTATGGCAATGCAAGTGCTGAATAAATTTTTCTGGAAATCTTTCGAAATTAACTAATCGAGCTATTTAAGCCTTTGTGTGGTTACCACTGTGAACTGTGTAAACAGCAGATGCGAGAAGGTTGAAACCGGTATTTATATGTTTGGAACAATATGTAATCCATACGCGTGCAACTCAATTTAATAAGCAAAATATTTGCGCCCCGATAAAAGGTTTCTAAAAACGAACGTGGCCACATTTTTTTTTAATGTTAATAAATACCCATGTGGTACTACGAAAAATGCAGAAAGAAGTTTAATAGTAGGCAAGCCAAATTCTTTTTCGAAACTTTACGCTACATACGAGAAATTTACCTTTCCGGCTGGTGCTGCGAACGGGGATTTTTTTATGTTCCTGAATACAATAACAGCGCGATTTTGAAATTCAGGCACTTCCGACTCCCGTTTCCGATGATTTTACAGCTGTATGGTTTCGGAATCAAAAGTATCCCAACCACACAAAAAACTGCAATTACAGGTATCGCGAAGCTGCTTGAATGCACTTTTATTGAATTCTATTCATCACTAGCTTTCATTTGACACCCCATATATTGAAATTGGAGAAAGTATGAAAAACGGATTGTTTTCCGAGGAACTCCAGAATATCCTTGTAGTGAAGATCTTTAATTTTTTATGATCCTGAGTAAAATGACAGCGCGATTTTGATATTCAGGCACTTCCAACTCCCGCTTCCGATGATGTTACAGCTGTATGGTTTCGGAATCAAAAGTATCCCAACCACGCAATAAACTGCAATTGCAGGTATCGCGAAGCTGCCTGAATGCACTTTTATTGAATTCTACTCATCACTAGCTTTCGTTTGACATCCCATATATTGAAATTGGAGAAAGTATGAAAAACGGCCGTTTTTCCAGCAACGCACTCCTTGCAATCCGACCGTTTTCCGAGGAACTCCAGAATATTGTTGTAGTGAAGATCTTTAATTTTTTTATGTTCCTGAGTACAAGAACAGCGCGATTTTGATATTCAGGCACTTCCGACTCCCGTTTCCGATGATTTTACAGCTGTATGGTTTCGGAATCAAAAGTATCCCAACCACGCAAAAAACTGCAATTGCAGGTATCGCGAAGCTGCCTGAATGCACTTTTATTGAATTCTACTCATCACTAGCTTTTGTTTGACACCCCATATATTGAAATTGCAGAAAGTATGAAAAACGGCCGTTTTTCCAGCAACGGACTCCCTTTAATCCGATCGTTTTCCGAGGAACTCCAGAATATCGTTGTAGTGAAGATCTTTAATTTTTTTATATTCCCGAGTACAATAACAGCGCGATTTTAATATTCAGGCACTTCCGACTCCCGTTTCCGATGGTTTTACAGCTGTAAGGTTTCGGAATCAAAAGTATCCTAACCACGCAATAAAGTGCCATTGTAGGTATCGCGAAAATGCCTGATTGCACTTTTATTGAATTCTACTCATCACTAGCTTTCGTTTGACACCCCATATATTGAAATTGGAGAAAGTATGAAGAACGGCCAATTTTCCAGCAACGCACTCCTTTTAATCCGATCGTTTTCTGAGGAACTGCAGAATATCGAGGTAGTGGACATCTTTAATTTTTTTATGTTCCTGAGTACAATAACAGTGCGATTTTGATATTCAGGCACTTCCGACTCCCGTTTTCGATGATTACACAGCTGTATGGTTTCGGAAACAAAAGTATTCCAACCACGCAAAAAACTGCAATTGCAGGTATCGCGAAGCTGCTTGAATGCACTTTAATTGAATTCTACTCATCACTGGCTATCGGTTCACACCCCATATATTGAAATTGGAGAAAGTATGAAAAACGGCCGTTTTTCTAGCCACGCACTCCTTGTAATCCGATCGTTTTCCGAGGAACTCCAGAATATCGTTGTAGTGAGGATCTTTAATTTTTTATGTTCCTGAGTACAATAACAGCGCGATTTTGATATTCAGGCGATTCCGATTCCCGTTTCCGATGATTTTACAGCTCTATGGTTTCGGAATCAAAAGTATCCCAACCACGCAAAAAACTGCAATTGCAGGTATCGCGAAGCTGCCTGAATGCACTTTTTTGAATTCTACACATCACTAGCTTTCGTTTGACACCCCATATGTTGAAATTGGAGAAAGTATGAAAAACGGCCGTTTTTCCAGCAACGCACTCCTTTTAATCCGATCGTTTTCCGAGGAACTCCAGAATATCGTTGTAGTGAAGATCTTTAATTTTTTTATGTTCCTGAGTACGATAACAGCGCGATTTTGATATTCAGGCACTTCCGACTCCCGTTTCCGATGATCTTATAGCTGTATGGTGTCGGTATCAAAAGTATCCCAACCACGCAATAAACTACAATTGCAGGTATCGCGAAGCTGCCTGAATGCACTTTCATTGAATACTACTCATCATTAGCTTTCGTTTGACACCCCATTTATTGAAATTGGAGCAAGTATGAAAAACGGCCGTTTTTCCAGCAAGGCACTCCTTTTAAACCGATCGTTTTCCGAGGAACTCCAGAATATGGTTGTAGTGAAGATCTTTAATGTTTTATGTTCCTGAGTACAATAACTGTGCGATTTTGATATTCAGGCACTTCCGACTCCCGTTTCGGATGATCTTACAGCTGTATGGTTTCGGAATCAAAAGTATCCCAACCACGCAAAAAACTGCAATTGCAGGTATCGCGAAGCTGCCTGAATGCACTTTTATTGAATTCTACTCATCACTAGCTTTCGTTTGACACCCCATATTTTGAAATTGGAGAAAGTATGAATAACAGCCGTTTTTCCAGCAACGCACTCCTTGCAACCCGATCGTTTTCCGAGAAACTCCAGAATATCGTTGTAGTGAAGATCTGAGTACAATACCAGCGCGATTTTGATATTCAGGCACTTTCGACTCCCGTTTCCGATGATTTTACAGCTGTATGGTTTCGGAATCAAAAGTATCCCAACCACGGAAAAAACTGCAATTGCAGGTATCGCGAAGCTGCCTGAATGCACTTTTATTGAATTCTACTCATCACTAGCTTTCGTTTGACACCCCATTTATTGAAATTGGAGAAAGTATGAAAAACGGCCGTTTTTCCAGCAACGCACTCCTTTTAATCCGATCGTTTTCCCAGGAACTCCAAAATATCGTTGTAGTGAAGATCTTTAATTTTTTATGTTCCTGAGTACAATAACAGCGTGATTTTGATAGTCAGGCACTTCCAACTCCCGTTTCCGATGATTTTACAGCTGTTTGGTTTCGGAATCAAAAGTATCCCAACCACGCAAAAAACAGCAATTGCAGCTATCGCGAAGCTGCCTGAATGCACTTTCATTGAATTCTACTCATCATTAGCTTTCGTTTGACACCCCATTTATTGAAATTGGAGAAAGTATGAAAAACGGCAGTTTTTCCAGCAAGGCACTCCTTTTAATCCGATCGTTTTCCGAGGAACTCCAGAATATGGTTGTAGTGAAGATCTTTAATTTTAGGTGAATTTCTCGAGAGAAATTTACCTATTGCGGAGAGCATCATATATATATATATATATATATATATAGATATATATATATATATATATATATATATATATATATATATATATATATATATATATATATCTATATATATATATATATATATATATATATATATATATATATATATATATATATAGATATATATATATATATATATATATATATATATATATATATATATATATATATATATATATATATATATATATATATATATATATATATATATATATATATATATATATATGGGATATAACGGAATTTGTGACCACGCTAGAGGTTGCAATTTTGCTTCGATTTTCACCAAATTTTGAGGAAAGGTGTATTCGGTAATTATCTCGGCTAAGTTCGTGAACCAGCTATATCGGCCGGGCAAAAACAAAATGGCGGCCATTTTAGACGAAAAATCGTGATTTCTGTTCTGACCAAAGCGTAGCTCCGATTTGAATGAAATTTGGTACAAAGGTTCATTGAAGTATGTGATGAATCTCACAATAAAAATCCAAAGTCGGTACGGCAGAAACAAAATGGCGGCCGCTCAAAAGTCGAAAAACGTGCAAAATTTTGTTGTTGTAATAGTTGTCTATCTGTCCGTCCCTCCGCCCGTTTGTTCGTGCGTCATAACAAGTTTTCTCGAAACCACATGAGCTAGAATGAGGAAATTTTCTACGTAGGTCAAAAGTGGTGCCTCTTGAAATTTGCAGTCCAAGAAAATACTATAAGGTATTTAAGGGGGTCTCCCCATATAGGCGGATGGCATCCAATTTTTTTTATTTCTGTAGCCCTCTAGCAGCCAAGATTCTCAACAGATTCCGTTGAAACTTGAAATTATAAGTTATTAAGGCAAGTTTATTTAATTTGATTATGCAAATCGAATGACAAATAAAACAGTCGAAAATTTACAGCTTAATATTTTTAGCAGCCGATTTCAATAAAAATCGAAATGACGGCCCTCATAGTTCAGAAAAAAATTGAAATGTATATATTTATGGCAATGCAAGTGCTGATTAAATTTTTCTGGAAATCTTTCGAAATTAACTATTCGAGCTGTTTAAGCCTTTGTGTGGTTACCACTGTGAACTGTGTAAACAGCAGATGCGAGAAGGGCGATTCCGGTATTTATATGTTTGGAACAATATGTAATCCATACGCGTGCAACTCAATTTAATGAGCAAAATATTTGAGCCCTGATAAAAGGTTTCTAAAAACGAACGTGGCCACATTTTTTTTTAATGTTAATAAATACCCATGTGGTACTACGAAAAATGCAGAAAGAAGTTTAATAGTAGGCAAGCCAAATTCTTTTTCGAAACTTTACGCCACATACGAGAAATTTAACCTTTCCGGCTGGTGCTGCCAACGGGGATTTTTTATGTTCCTGAATACAATAACAGCGCGATTTTGATATTCAGGCACTTCCGACTCCCGTTTCGGATGATTTTAAAGCAGTATGGTTTCCGAATCAAAAGTATCCCAACCACGCAAAAAACTGCAATTGCAGGTATCGCGAAGCTGCCTGAATGCACTTTTATTGAATTCTACTCATCACTAGCTTTCGTTTGACACCCCATATATTGAAATTGGAGAAAGTATGAAAAACGGCCGTTTTTCCAGCAACGCACTCCTTGCAATCCGATCGTTTTCCGAGGAACTCCAGAATATCGTTGTAGTGAAGATCTGTAATTTTTTTATGTTCCTGAGTACAATAACAGCGCGATTTTGATATTCAGGCACCAACGACTCCCGTTTCCGATGATGTTACAGCTGTATGGTTTCGGAATCAAAAGTATCCCAACCACACAAAAAACTGCAATTACAGGTATCGCGAAGCTGCTTGAATGCACTTCTATTGAATTCTATTCATCACTAGCTTACATTTGACACCCCATTTATTGAAATTGGAGAAAGTATGAAAAACGGATTGTTTTCCGAGGAACTCCAGAATATCGTTGTAGTGAAGATCTTTAATTTTTTTATGTTCCTGAGTAAAATCACAGCGGGATTCTGATATTCAGGCACTTCCGACTCCCATTTCCGATGATTTTACAGCTGTACTCGTATGGTTTTGGAATCAAAAGTATCCCAACCACGCAAAAAACGCAATTGCAGGTATCGCGAAGCTGCTTGATTGCACTTTTATTGAATTCTACTCATCACTAGCTTTCGTTTGACACCCCATATATTGAAATTGGAGAAAGTATGAAAAACGGCCGTTATTCCAGCAACGCACTCATTTTAATCCGATCGTTTTCCGAGGAACTCCAGAATATCGTTGTAGTGAATATCTTCTTTTTTTATGTTCCTGAGTACAATAACAGCGCGGTTTTGATATTCAGGCACTTTCGACTCCAGTTTCCGATGATTTTACAGCTGTATGGTTTCGGAATCAAAAGTATTCCAACCACGCAAAAAACTGCAATTGCAGGTATCGCGAAGCTGCCTGAATGCACTTTTATTGAATTCTACTCAGCACTAGCTTTCGTTTGACACCCCAAATATTGAAATTGGAGAAAGTATGAAAAACGGCCGTTTTTCCAGCAGCGCACTCCTTGTAACCCGATCGTTTTCCAAGGAACTCCAGGATATGGTTGTAGTGAAGATCTTTAATTTTTTATGTTCCTGAGTACAATAACAGCACGATTTTGATATTCAGGCACTTCCGACTCCCGTTTCCGATGATTTCACAGCTGTATGGTTTCGGAATCAAAAGTATCCCAACCACGCAAAAAACTGCAATTGCAGGTATCGCGAAGCTGCCTGAATGCACTTTTATTGAATTCTACTCATCACTAGCTTTCGTTTGACAACGCATATATTGAAATTGGAGAAAGTATGAAATATGGCCGTTTTTCCACCAACGCACTCCTTTTAATCCGATCGTTTTCCGAGGAACTCCAGAATATCGTTGTAGTGAAGATCTTTAATTTTTTTATGTTCCTGAGTACAATAACAGCGCGATTTTGATATTCAGGCACTTTCGACTCCCATTTCCGATGATTTTACAGCTGCACTCGTATGGTTTTGGAATCAAAAGTATCCCAACCACGCAAAAAACGCAATTGCAGGTATCGCGAAGCTGCTTGAATGCACTTTTATTGAATTCTACTCATCACTGGCTATCGGTTCACACCTCACATATTGAAATTGGAGAAAGTATGAAAAACGGCCGTTTTTCTAGCCACGCACTCCTTGTAATCCGATCGTTTTCCGAGGAACTCCAGAATATCGTTGTAGTGAGGAGCTTTAATTTTTTATGTTCCTGAGTACAATAACAGCGCGATTTTGATATTCAGGCCATTCCGACTCCCGTTTCCGATGATTTTACAGCTCTATGGTTTCGGAATCAAAAGTATCCCAACCACGCAAAAAACTGCAATTGCAGGTATCGCGAAGCTGCTTGAATGCACTTTTATTGAATTCTACTCATCACTGGCTATCGGTTCACACCCCATATATTGAAATTGGAGAAAGTATGAAAAACGGCCGTTTTTCTAGCCACGCACTCCTTGTAATCCGATCGTTTTCCGAGGAACTCCAGAATATCGTTGTAGTGAGGAGCTTTAATTTTTTATGTTCCTGAGTACAATAACAGCGCGATTTTGATATTCAGGCCATTCCGACTCCCGTTTCCGATGATTTTACAGCTCTATGGTTTCGGAATCAAAAGTATCCCAACCACGCAAAAAACTGCAATTGCAGGTATCGCGAAGCTGCCTGAATGCACTTTTTTTGAATTCTACACATCACTAGCTTTCGTTTGACACCCCATATATTGAAATTGGAGCAAGTATGAAAAACGGCCGTTTTTCCAGCAACGCACTCCTTTTAATCCGATCGTTTTCCGAGGAACTCCAGAATATCGTTGTAGTGAAGATCTTTAATTTTTTTATGTTCCTGAGTACAATAACAGCGCGATTTTGATATTCAGGCACTTCCGACTCCCGTTTCCGATGATTTTACAGCTGTATGGTTTCGGAATCAAAAGTATCCCAACCACGCAAAAAATTGCAATTGTAGGTATCGTGAAGCTGCCTGAATGCACTTTTATTGAATTCCTCTCATCACTAGCTTTCGTTTGACTTCGCATATATTGAAATTGGAGAAAGTATGAAAATCGGCCGTTTTTCCAGAAACGCACTCCTTTTAATCCGATCGTTTTCCGAGGAATTCCAGAATATCGTTGTAGTGAAGATCTTTAATTTTTTATGTTCCTGAGTACAATAACAGCGCAATTTTGATATTCAGGCCCTTCCGACTTCCGTTTCCGATGATTTTACAGCTGTATGGTTTCGGAATCAAAAGTATCCCAACCACGCAAAAAACTGCAATTGCAGGTATCGCGAAGCTGCCTAAGTGCACTTTTACTGTATTCTACTCATCATTAGCTTTCATTTGACACCCCATATATTGAAATTGGAGAAAGTATGAAAAACGGCCGTTTTTCCAGCAACGCACTCCTTATAATCCGATCGTTTTCCGAGGAACTCCAGAATATCGTTGTAGTGAAGATCTTTCATTTATTTATGTTCCTGAGTACAATAACAGCGCGATTTTGATATTCAGGCACTTCCGACTCCCGTTTCCGATGATTTTACAGCGGTATGGTTTCGGAATCAAAAGTATCCCAACCACGCAAAAAACTGCGATTGCAGGTTTCGCGAAGCTATCTGAATGCACTTTTATTGAATTCTACTCATCACTAGCTTTCGTTTGACACCCCATTTATTGAAATTGGAGAAGGTATGAAAAACGGCCGTTTTTCCAGCAACGCACTCCTTTTAATCCGATCGTTTTCCGAGGAAATCCAGAATATCGTTGTAGAGAAGATGTTTATTTTTTTATGTTCCTGAGTACAATAACAGCGTGATTTTGATATTCAGGCACTTCCGACTCCCGTTTCCGATGAATTTACAGCTGTATGGTTTCGGAATCAAAAGTATTCCAACCATGCAAAAAACTGCAATTGCAGGTATCGCGAAGCTGCCTGAATGCACTTTTATTGAATTCTACTCATCACTAGCTTTCGTTTGACACCCCAAATATTGAAATTGGAGAAAGTATGAAAAACGGCCGTTTTTCTAGCAACGCACTCCTTGTAATCCGATTGTTTTCCATGGAACTCCAGAATATGGTTGTAGTGAAGATCTTTAATTTTTTATGTTCCTGAGTACAACAGCAGCGCGATTTTTATATTCAGGCACTTCCGACTCCCGTTTCCGATGATTTTACAGCTGTATGGTTTCAAAATCAAAAGTATCCCAACCACACAAAAAACTGCAATTGCAGGTATCGCGAAGCTGCCTGAATGCACTTTTATTGAATTCTACTCATCACTAGCTTTCGTTTGACACCCCATATATTGAAATTGGAGAAAGTATGAAATATGGCCGTTATTCCAGCAACGCAAACCTTTTCATCCGATCGTTTTCCGAGGAAGTCCAGGATATCGAGGTAGTGGAGATCTTTAATTTTTTATGTTCCTGAGTACAATAACAGCGCGATTTTGATATTCAGGCACTTCCGACTCCCGTTTCCGATGATTTTACAGCTGTATGGTTTTGGAATCAAAAGTATCCCAGCCACGCAAAAAACTGCAATTGCAGGTATCGCGAAGCTGCCTGAATGCACTTTTATTGAATTCTACTCATCACTAGCTATCGTTTGACACCCCATATATTGAAATTGGAGAAAGTATGAAAAACGGCCATTTTTCCAGCAACGCAGTCCTTGTAATCCGATCGTTTTCCGAGGAACTCCAGAATATCGTTGTAGTGAAGATCTTTAATTTTTTTATGTTCCTGAGTACAATAACAGCGCGATTTGATATTCAGGCACTTCCGACTCCCGTTTCCGATGATTTTACAGGTGTATGGTTTCGGAATCAAAAGTATCCCAACCAAGCAAAAAACTGCGGGTGCAGCTACCGCCAAGCTGCCTGAATGCACTTTTATTGAATTCTTCTCATCACTAGCTTTCGTTTGACACCCCATATATTGAAATTGGAGAAAGTATGAAAAACGGCCGTTTTTCCAGCAACGCACTCCTTGCAATCTGATCGTTTGCCGAGGAACTCCAGAATATCGTTCTAGTGAAGATCTTTGATTTTTTTATGTTGCTGAGTACAATAACAGCGCGATCTTGATATTCAGGCACTTCCCACTCCCGTTTCCGATGATCTTACAGCTGTATGGTTTCGGGATCAAAAGTATCACAACCACGCAAAAAACTGCAATTGCAGGTATCGCGAAGCTGCCTGAATGCACTTTTATTGAATTCTACTCATCACTAGCTTTCGTTTGACACCGCATATATTGAAATTGGAGAAAGTATGAAAAACGGCCGTTTTTCCAGCAACGCACTCCTTTTAATCCGATCGTTTTCCGAGGAACTCCAGAATATCGTTGTAGTGAAGATCTTTAATTCTTTTATGTTCCTGAGTACAATAACAGCGCGATTTTGATATTCAGGCACTTCCGACTCCCGTTTCCGATGATTTTACAGCTATATGGGTTCGGAATCAAAAGTATCCCAACCACGCAAAAAACTGCAATTGCAGGTATCGCGAAGCTGCCTGAATGCACTTTTATTGAATTCTACTCATCACTAGCTTTCGTTTGACAATCCATATATTGAAATTGCAGAAAGTATGAAAAACGGCCGTTTTTCCAGCAACGCACTCCTTGTAATCCGATCGTTTGCCGAGGAACTCCAGAATATTTTTGTAGTGAAGATCTTTAATCTTTTTATTTTCCTGAGTACAATAACAGCGCGTCTTTGTTATACAGCACTTCCGACTCCCGTTTCCGATGATTTTACAGCTGTATGGTTTCGGAATCAAAAGTATCCCAGCCACGCACAAAACTGCAATTGTAGGTATCGCGAAGCTGCCTGAATGCACTTTTATTGAATTCTACTCATCACTAGCTTTCGTTTGACACCCCATATATTGAAATTGGAGAAAGTAGGAAAAACGGCCGTTTTTCCAGCAACGCACTCCTTTTAATCCGATCGTTTTCCGAGGGACTCCAGAATATCGTGGTAGTTATGATCTTTAATTTTAGGTAAATTTCTCGAGAGAAATTTACCTATTGCGGAGAGCATCATATATATATATATATATATATATATATATATATATATATATATATATATATATATATATATATATATATATATATATATATATATATATATATATATATATATATATGGGGTATAACGGAATTTGTCACCAAATTTCCAGGAAAGGTGTATTGGGTAATTATCTCGGCTAAGTTCGTGAACCAGCTATATCGGCTGGGCAAAAACAAAATGGCGGCCATTTTAGACGAAAAATCGCGATTTCTGTGCTGACCAAAGTCTAGCTCCGATTTGGATGAAATTTGGTACAAAAGTTAACTGATGTATGTGATGAATCTCACAATAAAAAATCCAAAGTCGGTACGGCAGAAACAAAATGGCGGCCGCTCAAAGGTCGAAAAACGTGCAGAATTTTGTTGTTGTAATAGTGGTCAAAGCTTTCAACAGATTTTCATAAAATTCAGTAGTTTGATAGAAATTATAAGTATCTATAGAATTACGTAAAAAACCTGGAGGTAAGGTTGCAAAAAACAAAATGGCGGCCAGTTGAATGTCGAAATTTCAAAGGCTTTTAAAAGTCGCAATTTTGATCCGACATTTACGAAACTTGAATTCAAGATAGACATTACTTTTACCTATAGTCTTTGGTATTTTGGTGATCATGTATGCGCAAATTTCAAAATGGCGGTCGTTTATATATGCGTTATTTTCATGTTTTTGTGGCCCTCTAGCGGTCACATTTTCCAACGGATTTAGATGAAACCTGAGATTATGAACCTCTGTACTATGTTCTTATATTTTACAGGAAATTATTAAAATTGAATGAAAAATAAAAAAAGTCAAAAATTTAAAGCCTAATATTTTTAGCTGCGATTTTCTTTAAAAATTGAGTTAGTTTGCCCTGTCTAGAGTGAACCTCCTATTTGAACGAGATAGTACATTGATTGATGAGGTCCTAGCATACAAAGATTTAAAATAATCCAAAATCAAATGCATGCATTCAAAATGGCGGTCCCCAAAAGTCTGAAGGCAAGTGCAATTCGCTATTTTAGTGCCAACTGAAATAATGAATATTATTCATGGAAACGTTTTAAATGACTTTACTTGAAAGAACTTATAAACCAGATCATTTTTAAGATATTGTAAAATATTTTTAACAATACCCTAAAAAATTTATAAAATCGCGACTTGTCTGTCTGTCCGTCCCTCCGCCCGTTTGTTCGTGCGTTATAACAAGTTTTCTCGCAAACCGCATGGGCTAGAATGAGGAAATTTTCTACGTAGGTCAAAAGTGGTGCCTCTTGAAATTTGCAGTGCAAGAAAATATTTTAAGGTATTTAAGGGGGGTCTCCCCATACAGGCGGGTCTCCCCATACAGGGGGGTGGCATACAATGTTTTTTATTTCTGTAGCCCTCTAGCAGCCAAAGTTCTCAACAGATTCCATTGAAACTTGAAATTATAAGTTATTAAGGCAAGTTAATTTAATTTCATTATGCAAAACGAATGACAAATAAAACAGTCGAAAATTTACAGCTTAATATTCTTAGCAGCTGATTTCAATAAAAATCGAAATGACGGCCCTCATAGTTCAGAAAAAAATTGAAAATGTATATATTAATGGCAATGCAAGTGCTGATTAAACTTTTCTGGAAATCTTTTGAAATTAACTATTCGAGCTATTTAAGCCTTTGTGTGGTTACTACTGTAAACTGTGTAAACAGCAAATGCGAGAAGGGCGAAACCGGTATTTATATGTTTACAACAATTTATGATCCGCCGATTTTCAATATGTAATCCATACGCGTGCAACTCAATTTAATTAGCAAAATATTTGCGCCCGATAAAAGGACTCTAACAACGAACGTGGCCAGATTTTTTTTATGTTAATAAATACTCATGTGGTACTACAAAAATTGCAGAAAGAAGTTTAGTAGTAGGCAAGCGAAATTCTTTTTCGAAACTTTACGCTACATACGAGAAATTTACCTTTCCGGCTGGTGCTGCCAACGGGGATTTTTTTATGTTCCTGAGTACAATAACAGCGCAATTTTGATATTCAGGCACTTCTGACTCCCGTATCCGATGATTTTACAGCTGTATGGTTTCGGAATCAAAAGTACCCCAACCACGCAAAAAACTGCAATTGCAGGTATCGCGAAGCTGCCTGAATGCACTTTTATTGAATTCTACTCATTACTAGCTTTCTTTTGACACCCCAAATATTGAAATTGGAGGAAGTATGAAAAACGGCCGTTTTTCCAGCAACGCACTCCTTGCAATCCGATCGTTTTCTGAGGAACTCCAGAATATCGTTGTAGTGAAGATCTTTAATTTTAGGTGAATTTCTCGAGAGAAATTTACCTATTGCGGAGACCATTATATATATATATATATATATATATATATATATATATATATATATATATATATATGGGATATAACGGAATTTGTGACCACGCTAGAGGTTGCAAGTTTGCTTCGATTTTCACCAAATTTTGAGGAAAGGTATATTGGGAAATAATCTCGGCTAAGTTCGTGAACCAGCTATATCGGCCGGGCAAAAACAAAATGGCGGCCATTTTAGACGAAAAATCGCGATTTCTGTTCTGACCAAAGCGTAGCTCCGATTTGGGGACAAATTTGGTACAAAGGTTCATTGAAGTATGTGATGAATCTCACAATAAAAAATCCAAAGTCGGTACGGCAGAAACAAAATGGCAAATTTTTTTTGTTGTAATAGTGGTCAAAGCTTTCAACAGATTTTCATAAAATTCAGTAGTTTGATAGAAATTATAAGTATCTAAAGAATTACGTAAAAAAACTGGAGGTCGGGTTGCAAAAAACAAATTGGCGGCCAGTTGAATGTCGAAATTTCAAAGGCTTTTAAAAGTCGCAATGTTGATTCGACATATATGAAACTTGGTTTCAAGATAGACATAACTTACACCTACAGTCTTTGATATTTTGGTGATCATGCATGTGCAAATTTCAAAATGGCGGCCGTTCAAATATGCGTTTTTTTCATGTTTTTGTGGCCCTCTAGCGGTCACATTTTCCAACGGATTTTGATGAAACTTGAGATTATGAATCCCTGTACTATTCTTGTATTTTGCAGGAAATTATTAAAATTGAATGAAAAATAAAAAAGTCAAAAATTTAAAGCCTAATATTTTTAGCTGCGATTTTCTTTAAAAATTGAATTAGTTTGCCCTGTCTAGAGTGAAACTCCTATTTGAACGAGATAGTACATTGATTGATGAGGTTCTAGCATACAAAGATTTAAAATAATCCAAAATCAAATGCATGCATTCAAAATGGCGGTCCCCAAAGGTCTGAAGGCAAGTGCAATTCGCTATTTTAGTGCCAACTGAAATAATGAATATTATTCATGGAAACGTTTTAAATGACTTTACTTGAAAGAACTTATAAACCAGATCATTTTTAAGATATTGTAAAATATTTTTAACAATACCCTAAAAAATTATAAAATCGCGACTTGTCTGTCTGTCCGTCCCTCCGCCCGTTTGTTCGTGCGTCATAACAAGTTTTCTCGCAAACCACATAAGCTAGAATGAGGAAATTTTCTACGTAGGTCAAAAGTGGTGCCTCTTGAAATTTGTAGTCCAAGAAAATATTTTAAGGTATTTAAGGGGGTTTCCCCATACAGGCGGATGGCATACAATTTTTTCTAATTTCTGTAGCCCTCTAGCAGGCAAGATTCTCAACAGATTCCGTTCAAACTTGAAATTGTAAGTTATTAAGGCAAGTTAATTTAGCTTGATTATGCAAATCGAATGACAAATAAAACAGTGGAAAATTTACAGCTAAATATTTTTAGCAGCCGATTTCAATAAAAATCGAAATGACGGCCCTCATAGTTAAAAAAAAATTGAAATGTATATATTAATGGCAATGCAAGTGCTGATTAAACATTTCTGGAAATCTTTTGAAATTAACTATTCGAGCTATTTAAGCCTTTGTGTGGTCACCACTGTGATCTGTGTAAACAGCAGATGCGAGAAGGGCGAAACCGGTATTTATATGTTTACAACAATATGTAATCCAAACGCACGCAACTCAATTTAATTAGCAAAATATTTGCGCCCCGATAAATGGCTTCTAAAAACGAACGTAGCCAGATTTTTTAATGTTAATAAACACCATTGTGGTACTACGAAAATTGCAAAAAGAAGTTTAGTAGTAGGCAAGCCAAATTCTTTTTCGAAACTTTACGCTACATACGAGAACTTTACCTTTCCGGCTGGTGCTGCCAACGGGGATTTTTTTATGTTCCTGAGTACAATCACAGCGCGATTTTGATATTCAGGCACTTCCGACTCCCGTTTCCGATGATTTCACAGCTGTATGGTTTCGGAATCAAAAGTATCCCAACCACGCAAAAAACTGCAATCGCAGGTATCGCGAAGCTGCCTGAATGCACTTTTATTGAATTCTACTCATCACTAGCTTTCGTTTGACAACGCATATATTGAAATTGGAGAAAGTATGAAATATGGCCGTTTCGAAAAAGAATTTCGCTTGCCTACTACTAAACTTCTTTCTGCAATTTTTGTAGTACCACATGAGTATTTATTAACATAAAAAAAATCTGGCCACGTTCGTTGTTAGAGTCCTTTTATCGGGCGCAAATATTTTGCTAATTAAATTGAGTTGCACGCGTATGGATTACATATTGAAAATCGGCGGATCATAAATTGTTGTAAACATATAAATACCGGTTTCGCCCTTCTCGCATTTGCTGTTTACACAGTTTACAGTAGTAACCACACAAAGGCTTAAATAGCTCGAATAGTTAATTTCAAAAGATTTCCAGAAAAGTTTAATCAGCACTTGCATTGCCATTAATATATACATTTTCAATTTTTTTCTGAACTATGAGGGCCGTCATTTCGATTTTTATTGAAATCGGCTGCTAAGAATATTAAGCTGTAAATTTTCGACTGTTTTATTTGTCATTCGTTTTGCATAATGAAATTAAATTAACTTGCCTTAATAACTTATAATTTCAAGTTTCAAAGGAATCTGTTGAGAACTTTGGCTGCTAGAGGGCTACAGAAATAAAAAACATTGTATGCCACCCCCCTGTATGGGGAGACCCGCCTGTATGGGGAGACCCCCCTTAAATACCTTAAAATATTTTCTTGCACTGCAAATTTCAAGAGGCACCACTTTTGACCTACGTAGAAAATTTCCTCATTCTAGCCCATGCGGTTTGCGAGAAAACTTGTTATAACGCACGAACAAACGGGCGGAGGGACGGACAGACAGACAAGTCGCGATTTTATAAATTTTTTAGGGTATTGTTAAAAATATTTTACAATATCTTTAAAATGATCTGGTTTATAAGTTCTTTCAAGTAAAGTCACCAAAATACCAAAGACTATAGGTAAAAGTAATGTCTATCTTGAGTTCAAGTTTCGTAAATGTCGGATCAAAATTGCGACTTTTAAAAGCCTTTGAAATTTCGACATTCAACTGGCCGCCATTTTGTTTTTTGCCACCTGACCTCCAGTTTTTTTACGTAATTCTATAGATACTTATAATTTCTATCAAACTACTGAATTTTATGAAAATCTGTTGAAAGCTTTGACCACTATTACAACAACAAAATTCTGCACGTTTTTCGACCTTTGAGCGGCCGCCATTTTGTTTCTGCCGTACCGACTTTGGATTTTTTATTGTGAGATTCATCACATACATCAGTTAACTTTTGTACCAAATTTCATCCAAATCGGAGCTAGACTTTGGTCAGCACAGAAATCGCGATTTTTCGTCTAAAATGGCCGCCATTTTGTTTTTGCCCAGCCGATATAGCTGGTTCACGAACTTAGCCGAGATAATTACCCAATACACCTTTCCTGAAAATTTGGTGACAAATTCCGTTATACCCCATATATATATATATATATATATATATATATATATATATATACATATATATATATATATATATGATGCTCTCCGCAATAATAAAAATTAAAGATCATCACTACCACGATATTCTGGAGTCCCTCGGAAAACGATCGGATTAAAAGGAGTGCGTTGCTGGAAAAACGGCCGTTTTTCATACTTTCTCCGATTTCAATATATGGGGTGTCAAACGAAAGCTAGTGATGAGTAGAATTCAATAAAAGTGCATTCAGGCAGCTTCGCGATACCTACAATTGCAGTTTTGTGCGTGGCTGGGATACTTTTGATTCCGAAACCATACAGCTGTAAAATCATCGGAAACGGGAGTCGGAAGTGCCTGTATAACAAAGACGCGCTGTTATTGTACTCAGGAAAATAAAAAGATTAAAGATCTTCACTACAAAAATATTCTGGAGTTCCTCGGCAAACGATCGGATTACAAGGAGTGCGTTGCTGGAAAAACGGCCGTTTTTCATACTTTCTGCAATTTCAATATATGGATTGTCAAACGAAAGCTAGTGATGAGTAGAATTCAATAAAAGTGCATTCAGGCAGCTTCGTGATACCTGCAATTGCAGTTTTTTGCGTGGTTGGGATACTTTTGATTCCGAACCCATATCTGTAAAATCATCGGAAACGGGAGTCGGAAGTGCCTGAATATCAAAATCGCGCTGTTATTGTACTCAGGAACATAAAAGAATTAAAGATCTTCACTACAACGATATTCTGGAGTTCCTCGGAAAACGATCGGATTAAAAGGAGTGCGTTGCTGGAAAAACGGCCGTTTTTCATACTTTCTCCAATTTCAATATATGCGGTGTCAAACGAAAGCTAGTGATGAGTAGAATTCAATAAAAGTGCATTCAGGCAGCTTCGCGAATCCTGCAATTGCAGTTTTTTGCGTGGCTGGGATACTTTTGATTACGAAACCATACAGCTGTAAAGTCATCGGAAACGGGAGTCGGAAGTGCTGGAATATCAAAATCGCGCTGTTATTGTACTCAGGAACATAAAAAAATTAAATATGTTCACTACAACGATATTCTGGAGTTCCTCGGAAAACGATCGGATTAAAAGGAGTGCGTTGCTGGAAAAACGGCCGTTTTTCATACTTTCTCCAATTTCAATATATGCGGTGTCAAACAAAAGCTAGTGATGAGTAGAATTCAATAAAAGTGCATTCAGGCAGCTTCGCGATACCTGCAATTGCAGTTTTTTGCGTGGCTGGGATACTTTTGATTCCGGAACCATACGAGTACAGCTGTAAAATCATCGAAAACGGGAGTCGGAAGTGCCTGAATATCAAAATCAAGCTGCTATTGTACTCAGGAACATAAAAAAAAAAAGATCTTCACTACCACGATATTCTGGAGTTCCTCGGAAAACGATCGCAATTTTATTGAATTCTATTCATCACTAGCTATCATTTGACACCCCATATATTGAAATCGGAGTAAGTATGAAAAACGGCCGTTTTTCCAGCAACGCACTCCTTTTAATCCAATCGTTTTCCGAGGACCTCCAGAATATCGTTGTAGTGAAGATCTTTAATGTTTTTATGTTCCTGAGTACACCAACAGCGCGATTTTGATATTCAGCCACTTCCGACTCCCGTTTCCGATGATTTTACAGCTGTTTGGTTTCGGAATCAAACGTATCCCAACCACGCAAAAAACTGCAATTGCAGGTATCGCGAAGCTGCCTGAATGCACTTTTATTGAATTCTACTCATCACAAGCTTTCGTTTGACACGCCATATATTGAAATTGGAGAAATTATGAAAAACGGCCGTTTTTCTAGCAACGCACTCCTTGCAATCCGATCATTTTCCGAGGAACTGCAGAATATCGTTGTTGTGAAGATCTTTAATTTTTTATGTTCCTGAGTACAATAACAGTGCGATTTTCATATTCAGGCACTTCCGACTCCCAGTCCCGATGATTTTACAGCTGTATGGTTTTGGAATCAAAAGTATCCCAACCACGCAAAAAACCGCAATTGTACCTATCGCGAAGCTGTCTGAATGCACTTTTATTGAATTCTACTCATCACTAGCTTTTATTTGACATCCCATATATTGATATTGGAGAAAGTATGAACAACGGCCGTTATTCCAGCAACGCACTCCTTGCAATCCGATCGTTTTCCGAGGAACTTCAGAATATCGTTGTAGTGAAGATCTTTAATTTTTTATGTCCTGTGTACAATAACAGTGCGATTTTGATATTCAGGCACTTCCGACTCCCGTTCCCGATGATTTTACAGCTGTATGGTTTCGGAATCAAAAGTATCCCAACCACGCAAAAACCTGCAATTGCAGGTATCGTGAAGCTGCCTGAATGCAATTTTATTGAATCCTTCTCATCACTAGCTTCCGTTTGACACCCCATAGATTGAAATTGGAGGAAGTATGAGGAACGGCCGTTTTTCCAGCAATGCACTCCCTTTAATCCGATCGTTTTCCGAGAAGCTCCAGAATATCGTTATGGGAAGATCTTTAATTTTTCTATGTTCGTGAGTACAATAACAGCGCGATTTTGATATTCAGGCACTTCCGACTCCTGTTTTTGATGATTTTACAGCTGTATGGTTTCGGAATCAAAAGGTTCCCAACCACGCAAAAAACTGCAATTGCAGGTATCGCGAAGCTGCCTAAATGCACTTTTATTGAATCCTACTCTTCACTAGCTTTCACTTCACATCCCATATATTGAAATTGGAGAAAGTATGAAAAACGGCCGTTTTTCCAGCAACGCACTCCTTTTAATCCGATCGTTTTCCGAGGAATTGCAGGATATCGTTGTAGTGAAGATCTTTAATTTTTTTATGTTCCTGAGTATAATAACAGCGTGATTTTGATATTCAGGCACTTCCCACTCCCGTTTCCGATGATTTTACAGCTGTATGGTTTCGAAATCAAAAGTATCCCAACCACGCAAAAAACTGCAATTGCAGGTATCGCGAAGCTGATTGAATGCACTTTCATTGAATTCTACTCCTCACTAGCTTTCGTTTGACACGCCATATATTGAAATTGGAGAAAGTATGAAAAACAGGCGTTTTCCCAGCAACGCACTCCTTTTAATCCGATCGTTTTCCGAGGAACTCCAGAAATCGTGTTAGTGAAGATCTTTAATTTTTTATGTTCCTGAGTACAATAACAGCGCGATTTTGATATTCAGGCACTTTCGACTCCCGTTTCCGATGATTTTACAGCTGTATGGTTTCGGAATCAAAAGTATCCCAACCACGCACGTAACTGCAATTGTATCGCGAAGCTGCCTGAATGCACTTTTATTGAATTCTACTCATCACTAGCTTTCGTTTGACACCCCATATATTGAAATTGGAGAAAATATTAAAAACGGCCATTTTCCCAGCAACGCACTTCTTGCTATCCGATCGTTTTCCAAGGAACTCCAGAATATCGTTGTAGTGGAGATCTTGAGTTTTTAATGTTCCTGAGTACAATAACAGCGCGATTTTGATATTCAGGCACTTCCGACTCCCGTTTCCTATGATTTTACAGCTGTAGGGTTTCGGAATCAAAAGTATCCCAACCACGCAAGAAACTGCAATTGCAGGTATCGCGAAGCTGCCTGAATGCACTTTTATTGAATTCTACTCATCACTAGCTTTCACTTCACATCCCATATATTGAAATTGGAGAAAGTATGAAAAACGGCCGTTTTTCCAGCAAGGCACTCCTTTTAATCCGATCGTTTTCCGAGGAATTGCAGGATATCGTTGTAGTGAAGATCTTTAATTTTTTTATGTTCCTGAGTACAATAACAGCGCGATTTTGATATTCAGGCACTTCCCACTCCCGTTTCCGATGATTTTACAGCTGTATGGTTTCGAAATCAAAAGTATCCCAACCACGCAAAAAACTGCAATTGCAGGTATCGCGAAGCTGATTGAATGCACTTTCATTGAATTCTACTAATCACTAGCTTTCGTTTGACACCCCATATATTGAAATGGGAGAAAGTATGAACAAAATCCCTTTTTCCGGCAACGCAGTCCTTGTAATCCGATCGTTTTCCGAGGAACTCCAGAATATCGTTGTAGTGAAGATCTTGAATTTTTTATGTTCCTGAGTACAATAACAGCACAATTTTCATATTCAGGCACTTCCGACTCCCGTTTCCGATGATTTTACAGCTGTATGGTTTCGGAATCAAAAGTATCCCAACCACGCAAAAAACTGCAATTGCAGGTATCTCGAAGCTGCCTGAATGCACTTTTATTGAATTCTACTCATCACTAGCTTTCGTTTCACACCCCGTATATTGAAATTGGAGAAATTTTGAAAAACGGCCGTTTTTCCAGCAACGCACTCCTTTTAATCCGATCGTTTTCCGAGGAATTGCAGGATAGCGTTTCAGTGAAGATCTTTAATTGTTTTTAATGTTCCTGAGTACAATAACAGTGTGATTTTGATATTCAGCCACTTTCGACTCCCGTTTCCGATGATTTTACAGCTGTATGGTTTCGGAATTAAAAGTATCCCAACGACGCAAAAAACTGCAATTGTAGGTATCGTGAAGCTGCCTGAATCCACTTTTATTGAATTCTACCCATCACTAGCTTTCGTTTGACACCCCATATATTAAAATTGGAGTAAGTATGAAAAACGGCCTTTTTTTCAGCAACGCAATCCTTGCAATCCGATCGTTTTCCGAGGAACTCCAGAAGATCGTTGTGGTGAAGATCTTTAATTTTTTATGTTCCTGAGTACAATAACAGCGCAATTTTGACATTCAAGCACCTCCGACTCCCGTTTCCGATGATTTTACAGCTGTATGGTTTCGGAACCAAAAGTATCCCAACCACACAAAAAACTGCAATTGCAGGTATCGCGAAGCAGCCTGAGTGCACTTTTATTGAATTCTACTCATCACTAGCTTTCGTTTGACACCCCATATATTGAAATTGGAGAAAGTATGAACAACAGCCGTTTCTCCAGCACCGCACTCCTGTTAATCTGATCGTTTTCCGAGGAACTCCAGAATATCGTTGTAGTGAAGATCTTTAATTTTTTATGTTCCTGAGTACAATTACAGCACGATTTTGATATTCAGGCACTTTTGACTCCTGTTTCCGATGATTTTACAGCTGTATGGTTTCGGAATCAAAAGTATCCCAACCACGCAAAAAACTGCAATTGCAGGTATCGCAAAGCTGCCTGAATGCACTTTTATTGAATTCTACTCATCACTAGCTTTCGTTTGACACCCCATATATTGAAATTGGAGAAAGTATGAACAACTGCCGTTATTCCAGCAACGCACTTCTTGCAACACGATCGTTTTCCGAGGAACTCCAGAATATCGTTGTAGTGAAGTTCTTTAATTTTTTTATGTTCCTGAGTACAATAACAGCGCGATTTTGATATTCAGGCACTTCCGACTCCCGTTTCCGATGATTTTGCAGCTGTATGGATTCGAAATCAAAAGTATCCCAACCACGAAAAAAACTGCAATTGCAGCTATCGCAAAGCTGCCTGAATGCACTTTTATTGAATTCTACCCATCACTAGCTTTCGTTTGACACCCCATATATTGAAATTGGAGAAAGTATGAAAAACGGCCATTTTTTCAGCAACGCAATCCTTGCAATCCGATCGTTTTCCGAGGAACTCCAGAATATCGTTGTGGTGAAGATCTTTAATTTGTTATGTTCCTGAGTACAATAACAGCGCAATTTTGACATTCAAGCACTTCCGGCTCCCGTTTCCGATGATTTTACAGCTGTATGGTTTCGGAATCAAAGGTATCCTAACCACGCAAAAATCTGCAATTGCAGGTATCGCGAAGCTGCCTGAAAGCACTTTTATTGAATTCTACTCATCATTAGCTTTCGTTTGACACCCCATATATTGAAATTGGAGAAAGTATGAAAAACGGCCGTTTTTCCAGCAACGCACTCCTTGCAATCCGATAGTTTTCCGAGGAACTCCAGAATATCGTTGTACTGAAGATCTTTAATTTTTTTATGTTCCTGAGTACAATAACAGCGCGATTTTGATATTCAGGCACTTCCGACTCCCGTTTCCGATGATATTACAGCTGTATGGTTTCGGAATCAAAAGTATCCCAACCAAGCAAAAAACTGCAATTACAGGTATCGCGAAGCTGCCTGAATGCACTTTTATTGAATTCTACTCATCACTAGCTTTCGTTTGACACACCATATGTAGAAATTGGAGAAAGTATGTAAAACGGCCGTTTTTCCAGCAACGCACTCCTTTTAATTCGATCGTTCTCCGAAGAACTCCAGAATATTGTTGTAGTGAAGATCTTTAATTTTTTTATGTTCCTGAGTACAATAACAGCGCGATTTTGATATTCAGGCGCTTCCGACTCCCGTTTCCGATGATTTTACAGCTGTATGGTCTCGACATCAGAAGGATCCCAACCTCGCAAAAAACTCTAATTGCAGGTATCGCGAAGCTGCCTGAAAGCAATTTTATTGAATTCTACTCATCACTAGCTTTCGTTTGACACCCCATATATTGAAATTGGAGAAAGTATGAAAAACGGCCATTTTTCCAGCAACGCACTCTTTGCAATCCGATCGTTTTCCGAGGAACTCCACAATATCGTTGTAGTGAAGATCTTTAATTTGTTGATGTTCCTGAGTACAATAACAGCGCGATTTTGATATTCAGACACTTCCGACTCCCGTTTCCGATGATTTAACAGCTGTATGGTTTCGGCATCAAAAGTATCCCAACCACGCAAAAACCTGCAGTTGCAGGTATCGCGAAGCTGCCTGAATGCACTTTTATTGAATTCTACTCATCACTAGCTTTAGTGTGACATCCCATTTATTGAAATTGGAGAAAGTATGAAAAACGCCTGTTTTCCAGCAACGCACTCCTCTTAATCCGATCGTTTTTCGAGGAACTCCAGAATTTCGTTGTAGCGAAGATCCTTAATTTTTTATGTTTCTGAGTACAATGACAGCGCGATTTTGATATTCAGGCACTTCCGACTCCCGTTTCCGATGATTTTAGAGCTGTATGGTTTCGGAATCAAAAGTAACCCAACCACGCAAAAAACTGCAATTGCAGGAATCGCGAAGCTAGCTGAATGCACTTTCATTGAATTCTACTCATCACTAGCTTTCGTTTGACACCCCATATATTGAAATTGGAGAAAGTATGAAAAACCGCCGTTATTCCAGCAACGCACTCCTTGCAATCCGCTCGTTTTGCGAGGAACTCCAGAATATCGTTGTAGTGAAGATCTCTAATTTTTTCATGTTCCTGAGTGCTATTAGCGATTTTGATATTCAGGCACTTCCGACTCCCGTTTCCCATGATTTTACAGCTGTATGGTTTCGGAATCAAAAGTATCCCAACCACGCAAAAAACTGCAATTGCAGGAATCGCGAAGCTACCTGAATGCACTTTTAATGAATTCTACTCATCACTAGCTTTCGTTTGACACCGCATATATTGAAATTGGAGAAAGTATGAAAAACGGCCGTCTTTCCAGCAACGCACTCGTCTTAATCCGATCGTTTTCCGAGGAACTCCAGAATATCGTTGTAGTGAAGCTCTTTAATTTTTTTATGTTCCTGAGTGCAATAACAACGCAATTTTGATATTCAGGCACTTCCGACTCCCGTTTCCGATGGTTTTACAGCTGTATGGTTTCGGAATCAAAAGTATCCCAACCACGCAAAAAATGCAATTGCAGGTATCGCGAAGCTGCCCGAATGCACTTTTATTGAATTCTACTTATCACTAGCTTTCGTTTGACACCCCATATATTGAAATTGGAGAAAGTATGAAAAACGGCCGTCTTTCCAGCAACGCACTCGTCTTAATCCGATCGTTTTCCGAGGAACTCCAGAATATCGTTGCAGTGAAACTCTTTAATTTTTTTATGTTCCTGAGTGCAATAACAACGCGATTTTGATATTCAGGCACTTCCGACTCCCGTTTCCGATGATTTTACAGCTGTATGGTTTCGGAATCAAAAGTATCCCAACCACGCAAAAAACTGCAATTGCAGGTATCGCGAAGCTGCCTGAATGCACTTTTATTGAATTCTACTCATCACTAGCTTTCGTTTGACACCCCATATATTGATATTGGAGAAAGTATGAAAAACAGCCGTCTTTCCAGCAACGCACTCGTCTTAATCCGATCGTTTTCCGAGGAAGTCCAGTATATCGTTGTAGTCAAGCTCTTTAATTTTTTTATGTTCCTGAGTGCAATAACAAGGCGATTCTGATATTCAGGCACTTCCGACTCCCGTTTCCGATGATTTTACAGCTGTATGGTTTCGGAATCAAAAGTATCCCAACCACGCAAAAAACTGCAATTGCAGGTATCGCGAAGCTGCCCGAATGCACTTTTATTGAATTCTACTTATCACTAGGTTGCGTTTGACACCCCATATATTGAAATTGGAGAAAGTATGAAAAACGGCCATTTTTCTAGCAACGCACTGGTTGCAATCCAATTGTTTTCCGAGGAGCTCCAGAATATCGTTGTAGTGAAGATCTTTAATTTTTAGGGTTTTGTACTAAAATACAAAACCCTATTGCAATCACGACCTGTGTCCGTCTGTCCGTCTGTCCGTCCGTCCGTCCGTCCGTCCGTCCGTCCGTCCGTCCGTCCGTCTGTATGTCACAGCACTTTTTCTCCGAAACCATAAGGGCTACAGCCATGAAACTTTGTAGAAAGGTCAGAAGTGGTGACCTCTTGAAATTCAATGGTGAAAAAAATTTTCAAAGGGATTTAAGGGGGGTCTCCCCATATAAGGGGGTGACCCCTCAAAAAAAAATTTTCACCATTGATAGTCGAGTAGGGTGTCATTGGAAAGCTCTCAATGAGATCTTTTCAAAATAAGTCTCTAAATTGCCTTATAAGTACCGAGGGGGGCAGGGGAAGGAGAAATGTACGAACTTTTCGCGTACCCCCCCCCCTCGCGATTGGACACCTTCCATCCGAAAAATCTGAAAAAAATCATGAATGTAGGCCTTAATGAGTACAACAACAACAAATACATGAGAAGTCGAAATTCACTCAACTTTGTTAGTAATAGTATGATTTATCGATTTTATATTTTCTTGAATAAAATCTAAACGGTACCCTTAAACTCAATAAAATTTAGTAAAGAGATGATTATTTATAAGATTGATCTTTTCTGAAAGTTTCATAAAGATCGAATAGTATTTGCCGAAGTTATAGCGATTTGAATTTTCGTGAATTACTATGGAGCAATATGCCCTGTATTACTATGGAAACATATTGCTATGGAGCCATATGCGCTTTTTACCGACTAAGACACTACAGCTTTGCTAGAATTTGCATGAAAATTTCAGGAGTGGTAGGTATCATGAAGATGAGTACATACAATTGAAACAAGTCGAAGAGGCAGGAGAGAGCTCCTAGCAAAAGGGCTTTGTAACCATTCTAGGATTCGAAAAAATAGGCCATGAATCGATGATTACAGTACAGAGGAGTGGCCCCTGAAAAAAAATGTCATGAAGGGTAGCCGATATGAGTATCAACTGAAAGTTCTCTATGAGAGCTTTTCAAAACAGTTCTTAAACTGACAGTTTTTGCTTCAGTGGGAGCACAGGGGGGGAAATACATGAAAAATGTGTTTTCTCCCTCGCGAATGGACACCAGTGATCTAAAAAATCTGAAAAAAAATATCGAAGGAGATATTTATGGGTAGAATTATAACAAATACCTCAGAAGACAAAATTCGTTCAACTTTGTTAAAAATAATATGATCCTCGAATTTCACATTTTCTCCAATTAAATCGTCTTTGACATGTTACTTGATTTTATTCGTTGCTGGTTACTGCATTTTGTAAGTTGAGTACAAAACCCTTCTGACATGAGCATAGGTCTGTCTACCCAACTTGTTTTATGTTCCTGAGTATAATAACAGCGCGGTTTTGATATTCAGGTACTTCCGACTCCCGTTTCCGATGATTTTACAACTGTATGGTTTCGGAATCAAAAGTATCCCAACCACGCAAGAAACTGCAATTGCAGGTATCGCGAAGCTGCCTGAATGCACTTTTATTGAATTTTACTCATCACTGGCTTTCGTTTGACGCGCCATTTATTGAAATTTGAGAAAGTAGGAAAAAGGGCCGTTTTCCCAGCAACGCACTCCTTGTAATCCGATCGTTTTCCGAGGAACTCCAGAATATCGTTGTAGTGAAGATCTTTAATTTTTTTATGTTCCTGAGTACAATAACAGCGCGATTTTTATATTCAGGCACTTCCGACTCCCGTTTCCGATGATTTTACAGCTGTATGGTTTCGGAATCAAAAGTATCCCAGCCACGCACAAATCTGCAATTGCAGGTATCGCGAAGCTGCCTGAATGCACTTTTATTGAACTCTACTCATCACCAGCTTTCGTTTGACACCCCATATATTGAAATTGGAGAAAGTATGGAAAACGGCCGTTTTTCAGCAACGCACTCCTTTTAATCCCATCGTTTTCCGAGGAACTCCAGAATATCGTGGTAGTGTAGATCTTTAATTTTTTATGTTCCTGAGTATAATAACAGCGCGATTTTAATATTCAGGTTTTTCCGACTCCCGTTTCCGATGATTTTACAGCTGTATGGTTTCGGAATCAAAAGTATCCCAACCACGCACATAACTGCAATTGTATTGCGAAGCTGCCTGAATGCACTTTGATTGAATTCTACTCATCACTAGCTTTCGTTTGACACCCCATTTATTAAAATTGGAGAAAGTATGAAAAGCGGCCGCTTTTCCAGCAACGTACCCCTTGTCATCTGATCGTTTTCCGAGGAACTCCAGAATATCGTTGTAGTGAAGATCTTTAATTTTTTATTGTTCCTGAGTACATTAACAGCGCGATTTTGATATTCAGGCACTTCCAACTCCCGTTTCCGATGATTTTGCAGCTGTATGGTTTCGGAATCAAAAGTATCCCAACCACGCAAAAAACTGCATTTGCAGGTATCGCGAAGCTGCCTGAGTGGACTTTTATGGAATTCTACTCATCACTAGCTTTCGTTTGACACCCCATATATTGAAATTGGAGAAGGTATGAAACACGGCCGTTTTACCAGCAACGCACCCCTTTTAATCCGATCGTTTTCCGAGGAACTCCAGAATATCGTTTTGGTGAAGATCTTTGATTTTTTTTATGTTCCTGAGTACAATAACAGTGCGATTCTGATATTCAGGCACTTCCAACTCCCGTTTCCGATGATTTTATAGCTGTATGGTTTCGGAATCAAGAGTATCCCAGCCACGCAAAAACTGCAATTGCAGGTATCGCGAAGCTGCCTGAATGCACTTTAATTGAATTCTATTCATCACTAGCTTTCGTTTGACACCCCATATATTGAAATTGGAGAAAATATTAAAAACGGCCATTTTTCCAGCAACGCACTCCTTGCAATCCGATCGTTTTCCAAGGAACTCCAGAATATCGTTGTAGTGTAGATCTTGAGTTTTTAATGTTCCTGAGTACAATAACAGCGCGATTTTGATAGTCAGGCACTTCCACTCCCGTTTCCAATGATTTTACAGCTGTATGGTTTCGGAATCAAAAGTATCCCAACCACGCAAAAAACTGCAATTGCAGGTATCGCGAAGCTGCCTGAATGCACTTTTATGGAATTCTACTCATCACTAGCTTTCACTTCACACCCCATATATTGAAATTGGAGAAAGTTTGAAAACGGCCGTTTTTCCAGCAACGCACTCCTTTTAATCCGATCGTTTTCCAAGGAATTGCAGGATATCGTTGTAGTGAAATCTTTAATTTTTTTATGTTCCTGAGTACAATAACAGCAAGATTTTGATATTCAGGCACTTCCCACTCCCATTTCCGATGATTTTACAGCTGTATGGTTTCGATATCAAAAGTATCCCAACCACGCAAAAAACTGCAATTGCAGGTATCGCGAAGCTGATTGAATGCACTTTCATTGAATTCTGCTCATCACTAGCTTTCGTTTGACACCCCATATATTGAAATGGGAGAAAGTATGAACAAAATCCCTTTTTCCAGCAACGCACTCCTTTTAATCCGATCGTTTTCTGAGGAACTCAAGAATATCGTTGTAGTGAAGATCTTGAATTTTTTATGTTCTTGAGTACAATAACAGCACAATTTTTATATTCAGGCACTTCCGACTCCCGTTTCCGATGATTTTACAGCTGTATGGTTTCGGAATCAAAAGTATCCCAACCACGCAAAAAACTGCAATTGCAGGTATCGCGAAGCTGCCTGAATGCACTTTTATTGAATTCTACTCATCACCAGCTTTCGTTTCACACCCCATATATTGAAATTGGAGAAAGTATGAAAAACGGCCGTTTTTCCAGCAACGCACTCCTTTTAATCCGATCGTTTTCCGAGGAATTGCAGGATATCGTTATAGTGAAGATCTTTAATTTTTTCATGTTACTGAGTACAATAACAGCGCGATTTTGATATTCAGGCACTTCCGACTCCCATTTCCGATGATTTTCCAGCTGTATGGTTTCGAAATCAAAAGTATCCCAACCACGCAAAAAACTGCAATTGCAGGTATCGCGAAGCTGCCTGAATGTACTTTTATTGAATTCTACTCATCACTAGCTTTCGTTTGACACCCGATATAATGAAATTGGAGAAAGTATGAAAAACGGCAGTTTTTCCAGCAACGCACTCTTTGCAATCCGATCGTTTTCCGAGGAACTCCAGAATAGCGTTTTAGTGAAGATCTTTAATTTTTTTTAATGTTCCTGAGTACAATAAAAGTGTGATTTTGATATTCAGCCACTTTCGACTCCCGTTTCCGATGATTTTACAGCTGTTTGGTTTCGGAATTAAAAGTATCCCAACCAAACAAAAAACTGCAATTGCAGGTATCGTGAAGCTGCCTGAATCCACTTTTATTGAATTCTACCCATCACTAGCTTTCGTTTGACACACCATATGTTGAAATTGGAGAAAGTATGAAAAACGGCCATTTTTTCAGCAACGCAATCCTTGCAATCCGATCGTTTTCCGAGGAACTCCAGAATATTGTTGTTGTGAAGATCTTTAATTTTTTATGTTCCTGAGTACAATAACAGCGCAATTTTGACATTCAAGCACTTCCGACTCCCGTTTCCGATGATTTCACAGCTGTATGGTTTCGGAACCAAAAGTATCCCAACCACACAAAAAACTGCAATTGCACGTATCGCGAAGCTGCCTGAGTGCACTTTTATTGAATTCTACTCATCACTAGCTTTCGTGTGACACCCCATATATTGAAATTGGAGAAAGTATGAACAACAGCCGTTTTTCCAGCACCGCACTCCTGTTAATCTGATCGTTTTCCGAGGAACTCCAGAATATCGTTGTAGTGAAGATCTTTAATTTTTTATGTTCCTGAGTACAATTACAGCACGATTTTGATATTCAGGCACTTTTGACTCCTGTTTCCGATGATTTTACAGCTGTATATTTTCGGAATCAAAAGTATCTCAACCGCCCAAAAAACTGCAATTGCAGGTATCGCAAAGCTGCCTGAATGCACTTTTATTGAATTCTACTCATCACTAGCTTTCGTTTGACACCCCATATATTGAAATTGGAGAAAGTATGAACAACTGCCGTTATTCCAGCAACGCACTTCTTGCAACCCGATCGTTTTCCGAGGAACTCCAGAATATCGTTGTAATGAAGATCTTTAATTTTTTTTATGTTCCTGAGTACAATAACAGCGCGATTTTGATATTCAGGCACTTCCGGCTCCCGTTTCCGATGATTTTACAGCTATATGGATTCGGAATCAAAAGTATCCCAACCACGCAAAAAACTGCAATTGCAGCTATCGCAAAGCTGCCTGAATGCACTTTTATTGAATTCTACTCATCACTAGCTTTCGTTTGACACCCCATATATTGAAATTGGAGAAAGTATGAAAAACGGCCATTTTGTCAGCAACGCAATCCTTGCAATCCGATCGTTTTCCGAGGAACTGCAGAATATCGTTGTGGTGAAGATCTTTAATTTTTTATGTTCCTGAGTACAATAACAGCGCAATTTTGACATTCAAGCACTCCCGACTCCCGTTTCCGATGATTTTACAGCTGTATGGTTTCGGAATCAAAGGTATCCTAACCACGCAAAAACCTGCAATTGCAGGTATCGCGAAGCTGCCTGAAAGCACTTTTATTGAATTCTACTCATCACTAGCTTTCGTTTGACACCCCATATATTGAAATTGGAGAAAGTATGAAAAACGGCCGTTTTTCCAGCAACGCACTCCTTGCAATCCGATCATTTTCCGAGGAACTCCAGAATATCGTTGTAGTGAAGATCTTTAATTTTTTTTATGTTCCTGAGTACAATAACAGCGCGATTTTGATATTCAGGCACTTCCGACTCCCGTTTCCGATGATATTACAGCTGTATGGTTTCGGAATCAAAAGTATCCCAACCACGCAAAAAACTGCAATTACAGGTATCGCGAAGCTGCCTGAATGCACTTTTATTGAATTCTACTCATCACTAGCTTTCGTTTGACACCCCATATGTTGAAATTGGAGAAAGTATGAAAAACGGCCGTTATTCCAGCAACGCACTCCTTTTAATTCGATCGTTCTCCGAAGAACTCCAGAATATCGTTGTAGTGAAGATCTTTAATTTTTTTATGTTCCTGAGTACAATAACAGCGCGGTTTTGATATTCAGGCGTTTCCGACTCCCGTTTCCGATGATTTTACAGCTGTATGGTCTCGGAATCAGAAGGATCCCAACCTCGCAAAAAACTCTAATTGCAGGTATCGCGAAGCTGCCTGAATGCACTTTTATTGAATTCTACTCATCACTAGCTTTCGTTTGACACCCCATATATTGAAATTGGAGAATGTATGAAAATCGGCCATTTTTCCAGCAGTGCACACTTTGCAATCCGATCGTTTTCCGAGGAACTCCACAATATCGTTGTAGTGAAGATCTTTAACTTTTTGATGTTCCTGAGTACAATAACAGCGCGATTTTGATATTCAGACACTTCCGACTCCCGTTTCCGATGATTTTGCAGCTGTATGGTTTCGGAATCAAAAGTATCCCAACCACGCAAAAACCTGCAGTTGCAGGTATCGCGAAGCTGCCTGAATGCACTTTTATTGAATTCTACTCATCACTAGCTTTCGTGTGACCCCCCATTTATTGAAATTGGAGAAAGTATGAAAAACGCCTGTTTTCCAGCAACGCACTCCTTTTAATCCGATCGTTTTTCGAGGAACTCCAGAATATCGTTGTAGTGAAGATCTTTAATTTTTTATGTTTCTGAGTACAATAACAGCGCGATTTTGATATTCAGGCACTTCCGACTCCCGTTTCCGATGATTTTACAGCTGTATGGTTTCGGAATCAAAAGTAACCCAACCACGCAAAAAAGTGCAATTGCAGGAATCGCGAAGCTACCTGAATGCACTTTTATTGAATTCTACTCATCACTAGCTTTCGTTTGACACCCCATATATTGAAATTAGAGAAAGTATGAAAAACCGCCGTTATTCCAGCAACGCACTCTTTGCAATCCGCTCGTTTTCCGAGGAACTCCAGAATATTGTTCTAGTGAAGATCTTTAATTTTTTCATGTCCCTGCGTGCTATTAGCGATTTTGATATTCAGGCACTTCCGACTCCCGTTTCCGATGATTTTACAGCTGTATGGTTTCGGAATCAAAAGTATCCCAACCACGCAAAAAACTGCAATTGCAGCTATCGCGAAGCTGCCTGAATGCACTTTTATTGAATTCTACTCATCACCAGCTTTCGTTTGACACCGCATCTATTGAAATTGGAGAAAGTATGAAAAACGGCCGTCATTCCAGCAACGCATTCCTTGCAATCCGATCGTTTTCCGAGGAACTCCTGAGTATCGTTGTAGTGAAGATCTTTAATTTTTTTATATTCCTGAGTACAATAGCAGCGCGATTTTGATATTCAGGCACTTCCGACTCCCGTTTCCGATGATTTTACAGCTGTATGGTTTCGAAATCAAAAGTATCTCAACCACGCGCAAAACTGCAACTGCAGGTATCGCGAAGCAGCCTGAATGCACTTTTATTGAATCCTACTCATCACTAGCTTTCGTTTGACACCCCATATATTGAAATTGGAGAAAGTATGAAAAACGGCCATTTTTCCAGTAACGCACTCCTTACAATCCGATCGTTTTCCGAGGAACTCCAGAATATCGTTGTCGTGAAGATCTTTAATTTTTTTATGTTCCTGAGTACAATAACAGCGCGATTTAGATATTCAGCCCCTTACGACTCCCGTTTCCGATGATTTTACAGCTGTATGGTTTCGAAATCAAAAGTATCTCAACCACGCGCAAAACTGCAACTGCAGGTATCGCGAAGCTGCCTGAATGCACTTTTATTGAATCCTACTCATCACTAGCTTTCGTTTGACACCCCATATATTGAAATTGGAGAAGGTATGAAAAACGGCCATTTTTCCAGTAACGCACTCCTTGCAATCCGATCGTTTGCCGAGGAACTCCAGAATATTGTTGTGGTGAAGATCTTTAATTTTTTTATGTTCCTAAGTACAATAACAGTGCGATTTTGATATTCAGCCACTGCCGACTCCCGTTTCCGATGATTTTACAGCTGTATGGTTTCGGAATCAAAAGTATCCCAACCACGCAAAAACCTGCAGTTGCAGGTATCGCGAAGCTGCCTGAATGCACTTTTATTGAATTCTACTCATCACTAGCTTTCGTGTGACCCCCCATTTATTGAAATTGGAGAAAGTATGAAAAACGCCTGTTTTCCAGCAACGCACTCCTTTTAATCCGATCGTTTTTAGAGGAACTCCAGAATATCGTTGTAGTGAAGATCTTTAATTTTTTATGTTTCTGAGTACAATAACAGCGCGATTTTGATATTCAGGCACTTCCGACTCCCGTTTCCGATGATTTTACAGCTGTATGGTTTCGGAATCAAAAGTAACCGCACCACGCAAAAAAGTGCAATTGCAGGAATCGCGAAGCTACCTGAATGCACTTTTATTGAATTCTACTCATCACTAGCTTTCGTTTGACACCCCATATATTGAAATTGGAGAAAGTATGAAAAACCGCCGTTATTCCAGCAACGCACTCCTTGCAATTCGCTCGTTTTCTGGGGAACTCCAGAATATCGTTGTAGTGAAGATCTTTAATTTTTTCATGTCCCTGAGTGCTATTAGCGATTTTGATATTCAGGCACTTCCGACTCCCGTTTCCGATGATTTTACAGCTGTATGGTTTCGGAATCAAAAGTATCCCAACCACGCAAAAATTTGCAATTGCAGCTATCGCGAAGCTGCCTGAATGCACTTTTATTGAATTCTACTCATCACTAGCTTTCGTTTGACACCGCATCTATTGAAATTGGAGAAAGTATGAAAAACGGCCGTCATTCCAGCAACGCATTCCTTGCAATCCGATCGTTTTCCGAGGAACTCCTGAGTATCGTTGTAGTGAAGATCTTTAATTTTTTTATATTCCTGAGTACAATAGCAGCGCGATTTTGATATTCAGGCACTTCCGACTCCCGTTTCCGATGATTTTACAGCTGTATGGTTTCGAAATCAAAAGTATCTCAACCACGCGCAAAACTGCAACTGCAGGTATCGCGAAGCAGCCTGAATGCACTTTTATTGAATCCTACTCATCACTAGCTTTCGTTGGACACCCCATATATTGAAATTGGAGAAGGTATGAAAAACGGCCATTTTTCCAGTAACGCACTCCTTGCAATCCGATCGTTTTCCGAGGAACTCCAGAATATCGTTGTGGTGAAGATCTTTAATTTTTTTATGTTCCTAAGTACAATAACAGTGCGATTTTGATATTCAGCCACTTCCGACTCCCGTTTCCGATGATTTTACAGCTGTATGGTTTCGGAATCAAAAGTATCCCAACCACGCAAAAACCTGCAGTTGAAGGTATCGCGAAGCTGCCTGAATGCACTTTTATTGAATTCTACTCATCACTAGCTCTCGTGTGACACCCCATTTATTGAAATTGGAGAAAGTATGAAAAATGCCTGTTTTCCAGCAACGCACTCCTTTTATTCCGATCGTTTTTCGAGGAACTCCAGAATATCGTTGTAGTGAAGATCTTTAATTTTTTATGTTTCTGAGTACAATAACAGCGCGATTTTAATATTCAGGCACTTCCGACTCCCGTTTCCGATGTTTTACAGCTGTATGGTTTCGGAATCAAAAGTAACCCAACCACACAAAAGACTGCAATAGCAGGTATCGCGAAGCTGCCTGAATGCACTTTTATTGAATTCTACTCATCACTAGCTTTCGTTTGACACCCCATATATTGAAATTGGAGAAAGTATGAAAAACGGCCGTTGTTCCAGCAACGCATTCCTTTTAATCCGATCGTTTTCCGAGGAACTCCAGAATATCGTTGTAGTGAAGATCTTTAATTTTTAGGGTTTTGTACTAAAATACAAAACCCTATTGCAATCACGACCTGTGTCCGTCTGTCCGTCTGTCCGTCTGTCCGTCCGTCCGTCCGTCCGTCCGTCCGTCCTTCCGTCTGTATGTCACAGCAGTTTTTCTCCGAAACTATAGAGGCTGCAGCCATGAAACTTTTTAAAAAGGTCAGAAGTGTTGACCTCTTGAAAGTTTAAGGTTGGAAAAATTTTTCAAAGGGGTTTAAGAGGGGTCTCCCCATACAGGGAGGTGACCCCTCAAAAAAAAATTTTCACCATTGGTAGTTGAATAGTGTCATTGAAAAGGTCTCAATAGGATCTTTTCATTACAAGTCTTAAAATTATCCTATAAGTAACGAGGGGAGCAGGGGAAGGGGAAATGTACGAACTTTTCGCGTACCCCCCTCGCGATTGGACACCTTCCTTCCGAAAAATCTGAAAAAAAATCATGAATGTAGGCCTGTATGGGTACAACCACAACAAATACATGAGAAGTCAAAATTCACTCAACTTTGTTAGTAATAGTATGATTTATCGATTTTCTGTTTTCTTGAATAAAATCTAAACGGTACATTTAAACTCAATAAAATTTAGCAAAGAGATGACTATTTATAAGATTGATCTTTTTGGAAAGTTTCATAAAGATCGATTTTTATTTTTTACCGAAGTTATAGCGATTTGAATTTTCGTGTATTACTAGGGAGCAATATGCCCTGTTTTACTACGGAAACATATTGCTATGGAGCCATATGCGCTTTTTACCGACTTAGACACTACAGCTTTGCTAGAATTTGCATGAACATTTCAGGAGTGATAGGTATCATGAAGATGAGTATATACAATTGACACAAGTGAAGAGGCAGGAGAGAGCTCCTAGCAAAAGGGCTTTGTAACCATTCTAGGATTCGAAGAAACCGGCCATGAATCGATGATAACAGTACAGAGGAGTTGCCCCTGAAAATAAGTTTCATGAAAGGTAGCCGATATGAGTATCTATGAGAGCTTTTCAAAACAGTTCTTAAACTGACAGTTTTTGCTTCAGTGGGAGCACAGGGGGGGGGGAATACATGAATAATGTGTTTCCTTCCTCACGAATTGACACCCGTCATCTAAAAAAGCTGAAAAAATTATCAAAGGAGATATTTATGGGTATAACTATAACAAACACGTCAGAAGTCAATATTCGTTCAATTTTGTTAATAATAGTATGATCCTAAAATTGCAAATTTTCTCCAATAAAATCGTCTTTGACATGTTTCTTGATTTTATTCGTTGCTGGTTACTGCATTTTGTAAGTTGAGTAAAAAACCCTTCTGACATGAGCATAGGTCTGTCTACACAACTTGCTTTGTGTTCTTGAGTACAATAACAGCGCGATTTTGATATTCAGGCACTTCCGACTCCCGTTTCCGATGATTTTACAGATGTATGGTTTCGGAATCAAAAGTATCCCAACCACGCAAAAAACTGCAATTGCAGCTATCCCGAAGCTACCTGAATACACTTTTATTGAATTCTACTCATCACTAGCTTTCGTTTGACACCCCATATACTGAAATTGGAGAAGGTATAAACAACGGCCATTTTTCCAGCAACGCACTCCTTTTAATCCGATCGTTTTCCGAGGAACTCCAGAATATCGTTGTAGTAAAGATCTTTAATGTTTTTATGTTCCTGAGTACAATAACAGCGCGATTTTGATATTCAAGCACTTCCGACTCCCGTTTGCGATGATTTTACAGCTGTATGGTTTCGGAATCAAAAGTATCCCAACCGTGCAAAAAAACTGCAATTGCAGGTATCGCGAAGCTGCCTGAATGCACTTTTATTGAATTTTACTCATCACTAGCTTTCGTAAGACACCCCATATATTGAAATTGGAGAAAGTATGAAAAACGGCCGTTTTCCTAGCAACGCTTTCCTTGCAATCCGATCGTTTTCCGAGGAACTCCAGAATATCGTTGTAGTGATGATCTTTAATTTTTTATGTTCCTCAGTACAATACCAGCGCAATTTTGATATTCAGACACTTCCGACTCCCGTTTCCGATAATCTCACAGCTGTATGGTTTCGGAATCAAAAGTATCCCAACCACGCAAAAAACTGCAATTGCAGGTATCGCGAAGCTGCCTGAAACACTTTATTGAATTCTACTCATCACTAGCTTTCGTTTGACACCCCATATATTGAAATTGGAGAAAGTATGAAAAACTGCCATTTTTCCAGTAACCCACTCCTTGCAATCCGATCGTTTTCCGAGGATCTCGAGAATAACGCTGTAGTTAAGATCTTTAATTTTTGATGTTCCTGAGTACAATAACAGCGCGATTTTGATATTCAGGCACTTCCGACTCCCGTTTCCGATGATTTTACAGCTGTATGGTTTCGGAGTCAAAAGTATCCAAACCACGCAAAAAACTGCAATTGCAGGTAACGCGAAGCTGCCTGAATGCACTTTTATTGAATCCTAATCACCACTAGCTTTCGTTTGACACCCGATATATTGAAATTGGGGAAGGCATGAAAAACGGCCATTATTCCAGTAACGCACTCCTTGCAATCCGATCGTTTTCCGAGGAACTCCAGAATATCGTTGTAGTGAATATCTTTAATTTTTTTATGTTCCTGAGTACAATAACAGCGCGGTTTTGATATTGAGGCACTTTCGACGCCCGTTTCCGATGATATTGTAGCTCTATGGTTTCGGAATCAAAAGTATCCCAACCACGCAAAAAACTGCAATTGCAGGTATCGCGGAGCTGCCTGAATGCACTTTCATTGAATTCTACTCATGACTAGCTTTCGTTAGACACCCCATATATTGAAATTGGAGAAAGTATGAATAACGGCCATTTTCCTAGCAACGCACTCCTTGCAATCCGATCGTCTTCCGAGGAACTCCAGAATATCGTTGTGGTGAAGATCTTTAATTTTTTTATGTTCCTGAGTACAATAACAGCGCGATTTTGATATTCAGGCACTTCCGACTCCCGTTTCTGATAATTTTAAAGCTGTATGGTATCGGAATCAAAAGTATTCCAACCACGCAAAAAACTGCAATTGCAGGTATCGCGAAGCTGCCTGAATGCACTTTTATTGAATTCTACTCATCACGAGCTTTTGTTTGACACCCCATATATTGAAATTGGAGGAAGTATGAAAAACGGCCATTTTTCCAGTAACGCACTCCTTGCAATCCGATCGTTTTCCGAGGAACTCCAGAATATCGTTGCAGTGAAGGTCTTTAATTTTTTTATGTTCCTGAGTACAATAACAGCGCGATTTTGATATTCAGGCACTTCCGACTCCCGGTTCAGATGATTTTACAGCTGTATGGTTTCGGAATCAAAAGTATCCCAACCACGCAAAAAACTGCAATTGCAGGTATTGCGAAGCTGCCTGAATGCTTTTTAATTGAATTCTACCCATCACTAGCTTTCGTTTGACACCCCATATATTGAAATTGGAGAAAGTATGAAAAACGGCCATTTTTCCAGCAACGCACTTTTTGCAATCCGATCGTTTTCCGAGGAACTCCAGAATATCGTTGTAGTGAAGATCTTTAAATTTTTTATGTTCCTTAGTACAATGACAGCACGGTTTTCATATTCAGGCACTTCCGACTCCCGTTTCCGATGATTTTACAGTTGTATGGTTTCGGAATCAAAAGAATCCCAACCACGCAAAGAAATGCAATTGCAGTTATCGCCAAGGCTGCCTGAATGCTCTTTTATTGAATTCTACTCATCACTTGCTTTCGTTTGACACCCCATATATTGAAATTGGAGAAAGTATGAAAAACGGCCGATTTTCCAGCAACGCACTCCTTTTAATCCGATCGTTTTCCGAGGAACTCCAGAATATGGTTGTAGTGAAGATCTTTAATTTTTTGATGTTCCTGAGTACAATAACAGCGCGATTTTGATATTCAGGCACTTCCGACTCCCATTTCCGATGATTTTACAGCTGTGTGGTTTCGGAATCAAAAGTATCCCAATCACGCAAAAAACTGCAATTGCAGCTATCCCGAAGCTGCCTGAATGCACTTTTATTAAATTCTACTCATCACTAGCTTTCGTTTGACACCCCATATATTGAAATTGGAGAAAGTATGAAAAACGGCCGTTCTTCCAGCAACGCACTCCTTGCAATCCGATCGTTTTCCGAGGAACTCCAGAATATCGTTGTAGTGAAGATCTTTAATTTTTTATGTTCCTGAGTACAATAGCAGCCCGAATTTGATATTCAGGCGCTTCCGACTCCCGTTTCCGATAATTTTACAGCTGTATGGTTTCGGAATCAAAAGTATCCCAACCACGCAAAAAACTGCAATTGCAGCTATCGCGAAGCTGCCTGAATGCATTTTTATTGAATCCTACTCATCACTAGCTTTCGTTTGACACCCCATATATTGAAATTGGAGAAAGTATGAATAACGGCCATTTTTCCAGCAACGCACTCCTTGCAATCCGATCGTTTTCCGAGGAACTCCAGAATATCGTTGTAGTGAAGATCTTTAATTTGTTTATGTTCCTGAGTGCAATAACAGCGCGATTTTGATATTCAGGTACTTCCGACTCCCGTTTCCGATGATTTTACAGCTGTATGGTTTCGGAATCAAAAGTATCCCAACCACGAAAAAAACCGCAATTGCAGGTATCGCGAAGCTTCCTGAATGCACTTTTAATGAATTCTACTCATCACTAGCTTTCGTTTGACACCCCATATATCGAAATTGGAGAAAGTATGAAAAACGGCCGTTTTTGCAGCAACGCACTCCTTGCAATCCGATCGTTTTCCGAGGAACTCCAGAAGTTGTAGTGAAGATCTTTGATTTTGTTATGTTCCTGAGTACAATAACAGCGCGATTTTGATATTCAGGCACTTCCGACTCCCGTTTCCGATGATTTTACAGCTGTATGGTTTCGGAATCAAAAGTATCCCAACCACGCAAAAAACTGCAATTGCAGGTATCGCGAAGCTGCCTGAATGCAATTTTATTGAATCCTGATCATCACTAGCTTTCTTTTCACACCCCATATATTGAAAATGGAGAAAGTATGAAAAACGGCCGTTCTTCCAGCAACGCACTCCTTGCAATCCGATCGTTTTCCGAGGAACTCCACAATATCGTTGTCGTGAAGATCTTTAATTTTTTCATCTTCCTGAGTACGATAACAGCGCGATTTTGATATTCAGGCACTTCCGACTCCCGTTTCCGATGATTTAACAGCTGTTTGGTTTCGGAATCAAAAGTATCCCAACCACGCAAAAAACCGCAATTGCAGGTATCGCGAAGCTGCCTGAATGCACTTCTATTGAATTCTACTCATCACTAGCTTTCGTTTGACACCCCATATATTGAAATTGGAGAAAGTATGAAACACGGATCGTTTTTCCAGCAACGCACTCTTTGCAATCCGATCGTTTTCCGAGGAAATCCAGAATATCGTTGTAGTGAAGATTTTTAATTTTTTTATGTTCCTGAGTACAGTAACAGCACGATTTGATATTCAGGCACTTCCGACTCCCGTTTCCGATGATTTGACAGCTGTATGGGTTCGGAATCAAAAGTATCCCAACCACGAAAAAACTGCAATTGCAGCCATTGCGAAGCTGCCTGAATGCACTTCTATTGAACTCTACTCATCACTAGGTTTCGTTTGACACCCCATATATTGAAATTGGAGAAAGTATGAATAACGGCCATTTTCCTAGCAACGCACTCCTTGCAATCCGATCGTCTTCCGAGGAACTCCAGAATATCGTTGTAGTGAAGATCTTTAATTTTTTTATGTTCCTGAGTACAATAACAGCGCGATTTTGATATTCAGGCACTTCCGACTCCCGTTTCTGATAATTTTAAAGCTGTATGGTATCGGAATCAAAAGTATTCCAACCACGCAAAAAACTGCAATTGCAGGTATCGCGAAGCTGCCTGAATGCACTTTTATTGAATTCTACTCATCACTAGCTTTTGTTTGACACCCCATATATTGAAATTGGAGAAAGTATGAAAAACGGCCATTTTTCCAGTAACGCACTCCTTGCAATCCGATCGTTTTCCGAGGAACTCCAGAATATCGTTGCAGTGAAGATCTTTAATTTTTTTATGTTCCTGAGTACAATAACAGCGCGATTTTGATATTCAGGCACTTCCGACTCCCGGTTCAGATGATTTTACAGCTGTATGGTTTCGGAATCAAAAGTATCCCAACCACGCAAAAAACTGCAATTGCAGGTATGGCGAAGCTGCCTGAATGCTTTTTAATTGAATTCTACCCATCACTAGCTTTCGTTTGACACCCCATATATTGAAATTGGAGAAAGTATGAAAAACGGCCATTTTTCCAGCAACGCACTTTTTGCAATCCGATCGTTTTCCGAGGAACTCCAGAATATCGTTGTAGTGAAGATCTTTAAATTTTTTATGTTCCTTAGTACAATAACAGCACGGTTTTCATATTCAGGCACTTCCGACTCCCGTTTCCGATGATTTTACAGTTGTATGGTTTCGGAATCAAAAGAATCCCAACCACGCAAAGAAATGCAATTGCAGTTATCGCCAAGGCTGCCTGAATGCTCTTTTATTGAATTCTACTCATCACTTGCTTTCGTTTGACACCCCATATATTGAAATTGGAGAAAGTATGAAAAACGGCCGATTTTCCAGCAACGCACTCCTTTTAATCTGATCGTTTTCCGAGGAACTCCAGAATATGGTTGTAGTGAAGATCTTTAATTTTTTGATGTTCCTGAGTACAATAACAGCGCGATTTTGATATTCAGGCACTTCCGACTCCCATTTCCGATGATTTTACAGCTGTGTGGTTTCGGAATCAAAAGTATCCCAATCACGCAAAAAACTGCAATTGCAGCTATCCCGAAGCTGCCTGAATGCACTTTTATTAAATTCTACTCATCACTAGCTTTCGTTTGACACCCCATATATTGAAATTGGAGAAAGTATGAAAAACGGCCGTTCTTCCAGCAACGCACTCCTTGCAATCCGATCGTTTTCCGAGGAACTCCAGAATATCGTTGTGGTGAAGATCTTTAATTTTTTATGTTCCTGAGTACAATAGCAGCCCGAATTTGATATTCCGGCGCTTCCGACTCCCGTTTCCGATAATTTTACAGCTGTATGGTTTCGGCATCAAAAGTATCCCAACCACGCAAAAAACTGCAATTGCAGCTATCGTGAAGCTGCCTGAATGCATTTTGATTGAATCCTACTCATCACTAGCTTTCGTTTGACACCCCATATATTGGAATTGGAGAAAGTATGAATAACGGCCATTTTTCCAGCAACGCACTCCTTGCAATCCGATCGTTTTCCGAGGAACTCCAGAATATCGTTGTAGTGAAGATCTTTAATTTGTTTATGTTCCTGAGTGCAATAACAGCGCGATTTTGATATTCAGGTACTTCCGACTCCCGTTTCCGATGATTTTACAGCTGTATGGGTTCGGAATCAAAAGTATCCCAACCACGAAAAAAACTGCAATTGCAGGTATCGCGAAGCTTCCTGAATGCACTTTTAATGAATTCTACTCATCACTAGCTTTCGTTTGACACCCCATATATCGAAATTGGAGAAAGTATGAATAACGGCCGTTTTCGCAGCAACGCACTCCTTGAAATCCGATCGTTTTCCGAGGAACTCCAGAAGTTGTAGTGAAGATCTTTGATTTTGTTATGTTCCTGAGTACAATAACAGCGCGATTTTGATATTCAGGCACTTCCGACTCCCGTTTCCGATGATTTTACAGCTGTATGGTTTCGGAATCAAAAGTATCCCAACCACGCAAAAAACTGCAATTGCAGGTATCGCAAAGCTGCCTGAATGCAATTTTATTGAATCCTACTCATCACTAGCTTTCGTTTCACACCCCATATATTGAAAATGGAGAAAGTATGAAAAACGGCCGTTCTTCCAGCAACGCACTCCTTGCAATCCGATCGTTTTCCGAGGAACTCCACAATATCGTTGTCGTGAAGATCTTTAATTTTTTCATCTTCCTGAGTACGATAACAGCGCGATTTTGATATTCAGGCACTTCCGACTCCCGTTTCCGATGATTTAACAGCTGTTTGGTTTCGGAATCAAAAGTATCCCAACCACGCAAAAAACCGCAATTGCAGGTATCGCGAAGCTGCCTGAATGCACTTCTATTGAATTCTACTCATCACTAGCTTTCGTTTGACACCCCATATATTGAAATTGGAGAAAGTATGAAACACGGCCGTTTTTCCAGCAACGCACTCTTTGCAATCCGATCGTTTTCCGAGGAAATCCAGAATATCGTTGTAGTGAAGATTTTTAATTTTTTTATGTTCCTGAGTACAGTAACAGCACGATTTGATATTCAGGCACTTCCGACTCCCGTTTCCGATGATTTGACAGCTGTATGGGTTCGGAATCAAAAGTATCCCAACCACGAAAAAACTGCAATTGCAGCCATTGCGAAGCTGCCTGAATGCACTTCTATTGAACTCTACTCATCACTAGGTTTCGTTTGACACCCCATATATTGAAATTGGAGAAAGTATGAAAAACGGCCGTTTTTCCAGCAACGCACTCCTTGCAATCCGATCGTTTTCCGAGGAACTCCAGAATATCGTTGTAGTGAAGATCTTTCATTTTTTCATTACTGAGTTCAATAGCAGCGCGATTTTGATATTCAGGCACTTCCGACTCCCGTTTCCGATGATTCTACAGCTGTATGGTTTCGGAATCAAAAGTATCCCAACCACGCAAAAAACTGCAATTGCAGGTATCGCGAAGCTGCCTGAATGCCCTGTTATTGAATTCTACTCTTCACTAGCTTTCGTTTGACACCCCATATATTGAAAATGGAGAAAGTATGAAAAACGGCCGTTTTTCCAGCAACGCACTCCTTGCAATCCGATCGTTTTCCGAGGAACTCCAGAATATCGTTATCGTGAAGATCTTTAATTTTTTCATCTTCCTGAGTACAATAACAGCGCGATTTTGATATTCAGACACTGCCGACTCCCGTTTCCGATGATTTTGTAGCTGTATGGTTTCGGAATCAAAAGTATCCCAACCACGCAAAAAACTGCAATTGCAGGTATCGCGAAGCTGCCTGAATGCACTTTTATTGAATTCTACTAATCACTAGCTTTCGTTTGACACCCCATATATTGAAATTGGAGAAATTATGAAAAACGGCCGTTTTTCCAGCAACGCACTCCTTTTAATCCGATCGTTTCCCGAGGAACTCCAGAATATCGTTGTAGTGAAGATCTTGTAATGAATCTTGTGAAGCCGTTGGCGGCTCACTAACACACCTTGCCACCAAGTGGCTTGGCATCTCATGTCGGTTGTGGCGGCTGCACATCCCACGTCAATTTTGTCGTGGGATGTCAAAAGGAAAAATTGACAGCCACATGGCGGCAGAGTGTGGTTGTGAGTCGCGCGGTTACTATTTTCGCATATTGCTAAAATCGCGGACTTAAGTTACGCAGCCGATTTCGTTAAGCAGCCACTCCAGAAGCAGAAAGTTTGTATGCGGACACAAGGTTTGATGTTCAGTTCGATTCAAACTATAACCAAATCTAACCAAATGCATCCACCGCAGTCGCCATCGTTGCAAGCTGGATGTATGTGGAAGCAGTGGCCGCCACCCAGGAGTATGTCCCGGTGAAAATAGATGTTGACGAGATTGGAAACGAGAAGCCAGATGGAAACTCATCAGCGTCGGTGAATGAAAATCAAGAAAATACAATTCCAACCAATCAGAACAGTAGTGGTGGCGAAAACACTGAAAACGAGGATGCGCGGGAAAAGCGCACAAATTGCAGAAAAATCGGTAAAGATGAACTCCTTGAGAATCCTCTGCTGCCAATATCAATAACCGAGCCCCGTATTACAATTATGGAAACGGAAGAAGTGAAGTAAGTAAGCGACACGATAGATTTCCCACTTTGTGGTCAGTTGGTGCTCCTTCCTCTACATTAACCTCAAACTTACTTTCAATCTATTAAGATAAAGCCTAAGCGGTATTGTGTATTTATCTTTGTGAGAATGAGGTTGAAAGAAGTCATTCATTCCAAAGAAACTGAATTCCAATTTTCTCGCAAAATATTACAACAAAAGCACACTTAGCACAAAATCCCAAATTGAAAGCACAATAAGTTATTTAATAAAAGTAATTGAAATAAATTTCAACAAGAGACGTTTCATAGTATATGCTATTACATAAGCGAAATAATCTTGGGAGGAATAGGATCACTAATGACATTTCTGTCGCATTTATTAACAGTAAAACTTACAAAGCTGTGTTCCACTCGGCTAATTTCTCTGAATGAGCGTCGTCAGTAATTTTTATTTATCTGCTTGTGCCTCCGACTGTTACGTAATCCTTTAAGTAAAGAAAAACTAAGGAAATTGTTCTTAAACACATTCGTGCGACTTTATACGTATATAAGACTACAGAAAAGGACATTTTTTGATTGAATGAATAAAATCCTGTAGAACAACTTTTGAATTATAAGACCTATATTTTATTGCTTAACTTATTTAAAGGATAAACATTAGCAGGAAAATTTAGAAGCGTTATATATTTTATTTTAGAGCCAGACTAATTTTTACAATATACTTAGAAAAATAAGACTCAAAATTCCTGAATATGACTTATTACAAACTATTGTGAGAATTGAATTGCTAACTAGAACATTAGGATTTGCTTTGTTACCAATGTAACTGTCAGGAGGCATATTCATGTTTTTCGTAGTTAGGGAATTGTTCTTAGATCATTCCAGTTTATGAAATTTATAAAAAAAAAATCTTTTGAAAACTATGAAAAGCGATCAAAGTTCACACTTTTCCCATTAGAAGTTTACAATGTTGCTATGTGCCTTTAAGAGTAACTTTAGGTTAAGCTTTTCGTTTAAGTTAAACTCCTTGTTGAAAGAAATTATTTTTTTTGTTGTACTTTGTTTGATTATCGATACGAAATCAATGTACTTTCTACAAAAACAATGAAATAGGAAACGCAAACATTTAAAACTTTGCGTTAAAAGTTGAACAAACGAGTAACGTCAGGAGAAGAAAAATTAATTAAATTTTTTTTATCAATTTTTTTTATCTATTTATGAGTTAAGGAAGCATTGATTCGCATTTATAAAGGTTGTAACTCATTGCGCAAAGCAAGAAAAATTTTCTCAATATTTTGTCATGGGTATAAGTGAATTATGTATTTCTTACATTCAATTACGTAAAACACAAATAACCCATGAAATACCCAGAAAATATTATAAATCATGATTTAATTTACTAAATCTTTCCCCTGGCACCTTTCACTCCTTGTGATATCTTTTCCAGTCTGTCATAATGTATTCAGTTTATTAAACTATAAAATAAATCATTCAAACGTTTGAATCATAAATACACATTTGAAATGAATAGTTACACTTTGTTGTAAATTAATAAAATTTAATTAACTAAGAAACTTCAAATATTAACTTCAAGGAACCTTCCCGAAATATACCTTCCATTTAGTATAGTAAATCCTTCCCATTTGCTTCCCGCACCGTTGTAATCATTTGAATGAAAACATACTGATCACAACCCTATTGTACTTTGGAAACAAATCGGCCTGATTAATTAATGTAGAAAGCAAAATAGGTCTGAAAATCTATCCAACATAATTAATTTAATCTTCTCGACTATCTAGACGGCCAAACTGCTCTTTGATAATTTCGAAAAAAATAATAAGCAATTATATAAAAATTAATAAATAATTAACTTCCAATTGTCACTATGAACATTTCAATATGCTTTAACGATTGTTTCTTTTTTTTCTGATTAAACATTTTAAATTTTGAGCTTTCATCTTTTCACGCCTTACAAAAATCACTTCACTCACAATAAGCATCTTCAATAAGATTAAACTTAAATGTATTACATAAATAAAATAAATGCAACCAAATCAGTACAAGTTGTATATAAAATCATAAATTTAAAATAAACTACATTAATACTTTAGAATTCTTAATATCATATTTATATTTATGAAAGAACATTTATATGACATGAATTGCTAACGAAAAACACGACTTTCCTTTCCAGTAGTTCTGCTTTTCAGCGGGAAATGAGGTGCAGGGTAAGTATGCCGTCGGGAGGGTAGGGTTTGAGAAAATCCGCTGAAGTCGGTTTCGCGTTGCGCGCGGTACGCGGTACCTTTGTTGTTTTGCCGTTTTGTTAGAGTAGCTTTCGTCGGGATGAGTTAACGTAGCATACTTTTCTGTACCACGTCGAAAATTCGGGAACGCGAAATAAAAATTAGATTTTGTACTTTTGACTGGTTAATGAAGAAATACGGAGTAACGTAGAATAGGTTTCCTCTCCGTATGGTTTTGTTTTTGTAACGCGTTTGAAAACGGGCGTGTACAGGTGGCTGAATATTGTAAATGAGCGTAACCCATTCGGAGACCCGCGACCGAAATCCTCTCCGATCTAGCTGGCCGACAAGCAGCCACCGCGTGAATGGGTTACGGTGCACGGATTGGTTGACCGGTTGGTACCATCCGTTGGCACTACTCAGACTTAACGTCTAGAACCGATTAGAGGTCGTTCGCCCGAAATTTTACAAACCTTACAAATGGCACCCAACGTGGGGCCCAAACATCCTAAGGGGATAACAGATTCGCGTCTTCTGACGAGTTGGTCCTTTACGGAGGATGTAAGGTACTTTGGTACTCGAGCTTCACAAACAGGAGCAGTGGAGTTGTGTGATACACACTAGCAGTCGCTTCACGTGAGCTGTAGCTTCCGCTCTCCTTTGTTTGATTTTTTTTTTTCGCGACAGAATCCTTCCGATGTGTTGTCCCAGGTTAACCCCTGTAAGGACCTTCTATTTTCTTGATGGAACTGTCAGCCAGATGGGGTTTCTCCTGTCGGCCTGGACTCTCAAGAAAATAGAAGGCTACCTTGCCTTTATGTCACGGAAGGAATCTACCTATTTCGCATGCGTGATAGACGAGTGGTATCGGTTCAACGTTCGGTGGCGTATGCTGGAGTTGCGGAGCCCGGAATGCTTCCACGCGTCGGGAATTTCAACCACGTACAAAACCATCACGGTAGCTCTAAAACTTGTCTCGTCGAGTCATTTAACGTAGTTTAGAGACGGTTTTTGTGATGTATGTGGGTTTAATTATTGTAAATCGGCCGAAAGCACCCTTTCTTCGGCAGACTACCATGCACTCTCATTTCCCTTTGGAGGAGTCGACTGCTGGAAAGGAAAGAGTGTAGTAAATAAATCTTTTTTTTCCATTTGACCCCAATAGCTCGCCACTATCGGCCACTGAATCAGTCTTAAGCGAATAGATATACATATAGTTTACATATATTAGAGTAGGCGTAGTTTACATTTTTTTTCCTCTTTTCTCTCTATTTTAGCTACACATAGAATCAAACACACCCAGCAAAACAAATATGGCAACGAAGCGGACCCCAGATAAGCGTTGGATCAGATCCAAAACGGTCCAACCAGCTAACTGCGGGATCTGCTTCGAAGACGTAGTGGAGGGCGTACACAGCGTGCGATTGGATTGTAGACACCTTTTCCATCGTGCCTGTGTCCACCAGCTCCTCCTCACGTCCGAGCATTGCCCACTATGCCGGCGACCCATAGATCGGTCCGCCGTAGACGTCCCCCTCGGAACGCCCGTCCCCACGCGTGGAGCAGTGGCGAAAGGGGTTCCAGATGCCGAACCGCCCCAATCACTGATGGACTTTCAAGGAGCCGTAGGTGGTGAAGTTTCGGCTGCAGTTGTCGCGTCCGAGGTTACAACCGCGCCTTCCACCCACTCCATTAACACCCTCGTGGCGTTAATGCGAGATATATCGGAAGGGATTGGCAACTTGGAGGGAAGGCTCCAGAACCTCCCGATGAGCCAACCACCCAGCCGCGTGAGAACTCCACTTGGCTGGGAGCCCAATCCCAGTGTGGCTATGCCCCACTCTCGACCATCTGATCAATGGGCCCTACCTCCAAGAAACTCGGGAATGGATCCCAGCGCGCCCGAGTATAGACCACGACACAGCACCGCACCTCCGTTGGTACCTCCAGTCCCCGAGGCAGTCCCTTACAACAGGTCAATCAAGGATGCGATTCCCCCCAGGAACGCATGGACACCTTTCCGAGACCCAACGCCTCGTATCATGGAGAGTTGGCGCCTGAACTTCACGGGTTTCAAGGATATGATATCAGCGGACCGGTTCCTTTTCCGGATTCAGGCGTTAGTATTCAGCACCCTGGGAGGTGATTTCTCGGCCTTCCTCCGGCATGCACATCTTTTGTTCAGCGGGGATGCTGCCGACTGATACTGGAGTTTTAAGGAATCGACGCCACGTCCCACTTGGAACTCTTTCAGTGCAGCCTTCCGCAATCGATTTGATGATGGCTTCACTGAGAGAGAACTAAGGGAACAGATAAAGAAACGGAAACAAGGCGCTCACGAACCGTTCGACCAGTACTACACAAGTATAGTGAGATTGAGCACTCGCTTGCGAACAACCATGCCCGAGGACGAACTGGTAGAAATTATCAGAGAGAATATGCGTTGGGAGCTCCAGAACAGCCTTCTGCATTTTCCCATCAACACCATACAGAGATTGCGCCTCCATGCCCGTAGGCAAGAACAATTGGATGAGCGGCGAGGTACCTTCCGTCCACAACCTCGCATAACGGGACCAAATCCCCGAAATCATCACACCGCGGAGTTGATGGCAGCGGACCACCTACTTGCTGATCCAGTACCAGTACTGAGGAGCGGAGCACCACAGGAGCTTGAGGACCCAGCAATGATTGATAGACCCTCCCTGGAAGCAATTACAAGCCCGACGGTCTGTTGGAACTGCCGACAAACGGGGCATCGGTTCTATGCATGTCCAGCGGAACCGACGCTTTTCTGTTACCGATGCGGGAAGGCCGACACATACGCACCTGATTGCGCGAATTGCAAACTGCGAAAAAACTTGCCAGCGAGTGCCGCGACCACCCGTCGGCACTCCTAAAACCCGGACGAACCAAGGCTGACCCCATCACTAGCTATGACCAAGCCCCCGACATGACTCCGATTCTGCTGACTCGCACCGCCAAACACAGTTCTCCCGAAGTTCCACAACCGATGCCATCCTTTGTCGACGCAAACGCGCAGGGAAATAATAGCGAGGCGAAAGTTCCTTGGCATGTCAAACCTTTCCACGTCAGACTGCGGAATTATTTGGCTACCCGACAGCGCATCTTCCATGAGGAGTTGGCTACAACTGTCCCACCGCGAAGAAAGTGAGCACGCGTCGGATGCGGAGCTTCTGGAGAAGGGTCAGGCAGTCGAGGAAGGTGCTGAAGGACATACACTTAGACGAATTATTGAGGGATGACGTTCGACCATATGCGTCAGTACACCTCCTGCAAAAACGATTGTCAGGTTTAGTCGATACGGGAGCCAGTGTGAATTGCATATCAGCCGATTTTGCAGGGGAGGTACTGACAATGCACGCGGACCAAATTCACCATTTCACCACCTGGTTAAGCACAGCGGACGGAACTCGTCACTCTGTAGTGGGAAAAATTACGACGGATGTTACCTTTAAGGGAGTAACTAAACCTCTGGAATTTTACATCATACCTCAATGAACCCAGAATCTTTATCTAGGAGTGGATTTCGTTCGAAAATTTAACTTGGCCCCGGCACTGTTTTCCGGCACGACCCTGGAGTCCGTCACCACAGTTCCTGACCAAACTCAAACCACTCACTTATTACGACATACACTGGATGTGAATCAGCAAGTGAGACTTGACTCGGCTATATCGGCTTTTCCATCGCATGAGAAGGAAGGTCTCGGGCGAACGGCACTGGTGTCACACACTATAGATGTGGGGGATGTTAAACCCATAAAACAGAGACATTTTGCCATATCTCCGGCGAAGGAAAAGTTGTTATATGCCGAAGTTGATCGAATGCTAGCATTAGGCGTGATCGAAGAATCACAGAGCGCGTGGGCTTCCCCAGTTACCTTAGTTGTCAAGCCGAACAAGGTCCGGCTATGCTTAGATGCCAGACGCTTGAACGCCGTCATTGTCAAGGACGCATATCCTCTACCGTTGATTGAAGGCATTTTGAGTCGGTTGCCTAAAGCCCATTTCATCACGAGCTTAGACCTCAAGGACGCCTTCTGTCAAATTCCTTTAGACCCTGGCTCAAAGGAAAAAACAGCCTTCACAGTCCCAGGTCGGCCCCTATATCAATTCGTGACCATGCCATTCGGATTGTGCAATGCCCCTCAAACAATGACGCGCCTTATGGATAAGGTGATACCACCTCATTTACGGCACCAAGTTTTCGTGTACTTGGACGACCTGCTGCTTATAACCGAGACCTTTAACGAACACATCGACCTGCTTCAGGAGGTGGCTCTACACATCCGGAGGGCAGGGTTAACCATCAACATACAGAAGAGTCAGTTCGTGATGACGGAGGTGAAGTATCTAGGTCACATCATTGGGCATGGCAATATCAAAACCGACCCGGACAAGACTCAAGCGATTGACGTTTTTCCATTAACCAAGACCACCAAGCAGTTACGCCGATTTCTAGGCTTATGCGGATGGTATCAGCGTTTCGTACGTGACTATGCCACCATTACCACTCCTTTGACCGACATGCTGCGTAAGGGACGTAAGTTCGTCTGGGAAGAGCCCAGCTTGTGAGCCTTTGAAGAGCTAAAGAAGAGTCCCCCGTACTGCACAGCCCGGACTTTGACAAACCGTTCTCAATCCATTGTGACGCGAGTCAACATGGGTTGGGAGCAGTCTTAGTCCAGGTTGCGCAAGACGGCGAGGTAAGACCTATAGCCTTCATGTCCCACAAGCTGAACCAGGTCCAGCGGAACTACATGGTCTCGGAGCAGGAATGCCTAGCGGCTGCGCTGACAGTGAAACGTTTTCAAGCTTATGTAGAAGGACATCCTTTTGAAATCGTCACTGATCATGCGTCACTGAAATGGCTGATGAGCCAAACTGATCTCCACGGCCACTTGGCCAGATGGACCTTGAAATTACAGGCGTTTGACTGCACGATAAGACACCGCAAAGGAAGTCAGCACGTGGTACCGGACACACTATCAAGGAGGTTCGCCCCTGAAGGAGCCGAGTTGGCCCAGGAAGACGACAGCCCCCTATGGATCGACTTGGACCATTCCGCCTTCAAGTCAGCATGTTATGCCCAGCTGATGAATACGATTCAGAACCAGTTGCCACAGCTGCCAGAACTATGGGTGACGGAGGGATTTATGTACAAGCGGACGAGACACGCCTCCGGGGACCCCATTCAAGAAGAGGAACAGTGGAAGTTATGGGTGCCCGAAGAACTGACTTGCGAATTGATTAAGTGGGCTCATGACCACCCATTGAGTGCACACGGCGGTTATGGTCGTACGCTTCGGTGACTAAAGACTTACTTCTTTTGGCCTAAGATGGCGCAGCAAGTGAAAAAGTACGTAGCCGCTTGTGAGCTGTACAAATGCACTAAAGCGCCCAATTCTGTTCATCGGCCCCCGATGGGAAAATTCGAACTACCGGAGCGGGTGTTCCAGCGCCTGTATATAGATCTCATCGGTCCGTACCCTCGCTTGACTTCGGGATACACGGGAGCTGTTGTGGTCCTGGACCACTTGTCCAAATTTCCGATTGTGGAAATTCTTCGAAACCTGCACACCGGCTCCATAGTCAGTTTTCTGGAAAATCGCGTTTTCCATATATTTGGAGTACCGGAGAAGCTGGTCTCCGATAACGGAGTTCAGTTCACCTCATCCAGATTTCGAGAATTAATGGAGAAGTATGGCATTACGCATCAGCGGACTGCCGTTTATTCTCTGCAAGCCAACGCGTCCGAGCGATTGAACCGCACCCTTATAGCCGCCTTTCGGGCATACGTCCAGCCGGATCAGAAGGATTGGGACCGCAGGATTTCCGCCATCACCTGTGCCCTGCGTTCGTCTAACCACTCCACCATAGGCATCTCCCCATACTTTGCCGTGTTCGGCCAGCATATGATTTGCCACGGAAACTCGTACCGGCTATTGTGGCAGTTGAAGGGGTTGGAAGACCCAAAAGTGGTGCTGGAGCCACACGAGAAACTCCAAATTCTACGAGAAAAAATCCAGGAGAGGATTGAAGACAGTAGACGGGTGGGGGAGGAGCGGTACAATCTGCGATCCCATCCTTCTGGCTTCAAGGCACGCGACGAAATCTACCGACGGAATTTTAGACAAAGTGAAGCAGGTCGGCACTACACTGCCAAGCTAGACAAGAAGGCTGTGAAGTGTCGAGTCTTACAAGTTTTAAGTCCCACGCGGAACCTCATTGCGGACATGTCCGGAAGGAAGCTGGGAGTCTACCATGCCAAAGACCTACGACGCTGAGAGAGAAGAAAAAAAAAGAAAAATCCCCGTTGGCAGCACCAGTAATTCCCCATTGAACATATATGTCACCTTTTTTAATGAACTGGTTAACTATATTCTAACTAATTTTCCTCAAGACTTTCTTCTCTTATGCGGTGATTTTAATGCACCAGTCATTACCTGGAACCTCACTGAATTTACAAGTATTATGTCAAATAGTTAACTTTCTAGTTCTTTTGCGTCATTTCTGTCTTATTGCTCCCTCAATCAAATAAATTGCTTCCCTAATATACATAATCGGTTCCTTGATCTTATCTTCATTAGCTCTTCCCTTTCAAATAATATGTCTATTTCTTCCGCTGATCCATATGTTCCGTCTGACCTCCATCATCCTCCTTTGAGTATTGAGTTGTATTTTCCCGATATTCGGTGCAAAAAATCAACCCTCCCTCTGTCTTTTAATTTTAAGAAAGCTAACTTTGAAGCCATATCTAATGCCCTCAGCTCGGTAATTTGGTCAGATTTTTTCTCTGGCCTATCCTGTGATGACGCTACTTCCAAGTTTTATCATCTTCTGAATCAATTAATAACTGATTTCACACCGGTCCGTCATCAAAAAAAACTGTCAGACGCTCCTTGGCTAACCTCTGAGATTTGTCGTGCTATAAAAAGCAAAGAGAGAGCCAGAATGAAGTTTAAATCAGATGGGTCTGCTGAAGCTCGCGATGATTATTTTAAACTACGCTCCATCTCCAAAACCGAGATTAAACGAGCTCTCCATAATTATTATGCTTCAATCGAGCAATCCTTGTGCAGCAATCAACCTAAACCATTCTGGTCGTACATTCGCTCTCTTAAGTCCTCTCCCTGTATACCTGACAATGTTTTCTTTGGCAACTTAACAAGCTCCACTCTGGAGTCTGTTCTTCAACTATTTGCAAACTTCTTCTCCTCTTCATTTAATACTCCACCAGCCGTGTGTAACTTTTCTCCCAACTTTTCCCATCCTAAAATCCTGTCTAGCTTTTTGATAAGTCCCTCTGAAACCGAGACGGTCATCAACAGTTTAAATGGATGCATTGGCCCTGGCCCTGATGGAATTCCCTGCTTTTTCATTAAATCCCTTTCCTCTGAACTGTCTCTTCCCCTTTCAATTTTGTTCAACTTGAGCTTATCTTCAGGCGAACTCCCTGGCTGTTGGAAAGTAGCATATATCACCCCAATTTTAAAGTCCGGTGATCCCCGTGATGTCTCCCATTATAGACCTATATCTATTCTGTCTGGTTTTCCCAAAATCCTTGTAAGAATTTTGCACGCCAAACTTATCCCTATTTTATCTCCTTTACTTTGTAATCAGCAACATGGTTTCATTCCAGAAAAATCAACTACCACTAACTTATTGGAGCTCTTGGATTTTGTTGCCAGAGCGCTTGACTCTCACGCGCAAACGGATGTCATATATACTGATTTTCGCAAGGCTTTTGATACAGTGCCACATTTTATACTACTAACTAAGCTGAAATATTATGGTTTCCCTGATAATTTGCTTTCCTGGTTCGAATCTTACTTAACTTCCCGTTCTTGTTGCGTTCGTTTGCAAAAATAAAACTCTTCTTACTTCTGCCCAATTTCTGGTGTTCCTCAGGGTTCTATTCTTGGTCCACTCCTGTTTGTTTTATTCATAAATGACCCCTTTTGTTCAACTATTCTATTAATGACTTAACCCTCTCTCGTGTCACCCAAACTAAAGATCTTGGAGTTATTTTTGATTCCAAACTCAAATTTGACATTCATATTCAGCACATCACGAATAAAGCAGCGAAGATGTCTGGCTTCATTCTTCGACATGTTCACATATTTCATGATTTTCATTCTGCTACTTTACTATACGTCTCCCTTGTTCAAAGTATCTTAGAATATGCTTCCCAAGCCTGGACGCCTCACCAAGATTATCTTATTTCTTCTCTTGAGACTGTCCAGAGGAGATTTACTAAATTTTTGTTTCATAAATTCAATTTTCCTTATTATTCCTATCCTGATTGACTCTCCATTCTTAATTTACCCACCTTGTGTTCTCGTCGTATTTATTTAGATGAATGTTTTCTATTTAAACTTCATCATCGTCTGGTTAATTTGCGGCTAGCAAATAATATTCAATGGCGGATCCCTGTTAGGAATACTCGCACCAGTCAGTTACTAATTACTCCTTTCGCAAGAACTGACATTTATTATCACTCAGCCATGGTGCGTCTTCCCAGAGTGCATAATAATCTGGAACTTGGTTCATTTCCTCATTCAATTTTCATTTTTAAATCGCTACTTAAATTTAAAATTCTTAACATGTAATTCTTTTTAAAACTCAAATTTTTTTCTATTTTGCTATCTTTCATATTAGTTTACGTTCTGAATTTTTCTATATCTTTCTTTTGTCTTTTGTTACTCTGTTTATATTTTTTGATTTTAAACTTTGTTAGTGGGCCTCTGGCCTGTTAGGCTTGTTTTGTAAAAATAAAATAAAATAAAATAAAACAACATTTTGCACGTTTTTCGACCTTTGAGCAGCCGCCATTTTGTTTCTGAAGTACCGACTTTGGATTTTTTATTGTGTGATTCATCACATACATCAATGAACCTTTGTACCAAATTTCATCCAAATCGGAACTATACTTTAGTCAGCACAGAAATCAGGATTTTTCGCCTAAAATGGCCGCCATTTTGTTTTTGCCCGGCTGATATAGCTGGTTCACGAACTTAACCGAGATACTTACCCAATAGACTTTCCCTGAAAATTTGGTGAAAATCGAAGCAAACTTGCAACCTCTAGCGTGGTCACAAATTTCGTTATATCCCACATATATATATATATATATATATATATATATATATATATATATATATATATATATATATATATATATAATATATGATGCTCTCCGCAATAGGTAAATTTCTCTCGAGAAATTTACTTAAAAAAAAAAATCCCCGTTGGCAGCACCAGCCGGAAAGGTAAATTTCTCGTATGTAGTATAAAGCTTCGAAAAAAAATTTGGCTTGCCTACTACTCAACTTCTTTCTGCAATTTTCGTAGTACCACATGGGTATTTATTAACATAAAAAAAATCTGGCCACGTTCGTTCTTAGAGACCTTTTATCGGGGCGCAAATATTTTGCTAATTAAATTGAGTTGCATACGTATGGATTACATATTGAAAATCGGCGGATCATAAATTGTTGTAAACATATAAATACCGGTTTCGCCCTTCTCGCATTTGCTGTTTACACAGTTCACAGTGGTAACCACACGAAGGCTTAAATAGCTCGAATAGTTAATTTCAAAAGATTTCCATGAAAGTTTAATCAGCACTTGCGTTGCCATTAATATATACATTTTCAATTTTTTTCTGAACTATGAGGGCCGTCATTTCAATTTTTATTGAAATCGGCTGCTAAAAATATTAAGCTGTAAATTTTCGACTTTTTCATTTGTCATTCGATTTGCATAATTAAATTAAATTAACTTGCGTTAATAACTTATAATTTCAAGTTTCAACGGAATCTGTTGAGAATCTTGGCTGCTACAGAAATAAAAAAAATTGTATGCCACCCCCCTGTATGGGGAGACCCCCCTTAAAATACCTTAAAATATTTTCTTGCACTGCAAATTTCAAGAGGCACCACTTTTGACCTACGTAGAAAATTTCCTCATTCTAGCTCATGTGGTTTGCGAGAAAACTTGTTTTGACGCACGAAAAAACGGACGGACAGACAGACAAGTCGCGATTTTATAATTTTTTTAGGGGATTGTTAAAAAGATTTTACAATATCTTAAAAATGGTCTGGTTTATAAATTCTATCAAGTAAAGTCATTTAAAACGTTATCATGAAAAATATTCATTATTTCAGTTGGCACTAAAATAGCGAATTGCGCTTGCCTTCTGACCTTTGGGGGCCGCCATTTTGAATGCATGCATTTTATTTTGGATTATTTTAAATCTTTGTATGCTAGGAACTCATCAATCAATGTACTATCTCGTTCAAATAGAAGTTTCACTCCAGACAGGGCAAAATAATTCAATTTTTAAAGAAAATGGCAGCTAAAAATATTAGGCTTGAAATTTTCGACTTTTTTATTTTTCATTCAATTTTAATAATTTCCTGCATAATACAAGAACATAGTACAGAGATTCATAATCTCAAGTTTCATCAAAATCCGCCGGAAAATGTGACCGCTAGAGGGCCACAAAAACCTGAAAAAAACGCATATTTAAACGGCCGCCATTTTGAAATTTGCTCATGCATGATCACCAAAATATCAAAGACTGTAGGCCTAAATAATGGCTATCTTGAAACCGAATTTCGTATATGTCGGATCAAAATTGCGACTTTAAAAAGCCTTTGAAATTTTGACTTTTAACTGGCCGCCATTTTGTTTTTTGCAACCTGACCTCCAATTTTTTCACCTAATTCTTTAGATACCTATAATTCCTATCAAGTTATCAAATTTCATGAAAATCTGTCGAAAGCTTTGACCACTATTACAACAACAAAATTTTGCACGTTTTTCGACATTTGAGCGGCCGCCATTTTGTTTCTGCCGTACCGACTTTGGATTTTTTATTGTGAGATTCATCACATATAGCAATGAACCTTTGTACCAAATTTCATCCAAATCGGAGCTATACTTTGGTCAGAACAGAAATCACGATTTTTCGTCTAAAATGGCCGCCATTTTGTTTTTGCCGGGCCGATATAGCTGGTTCACGAACTTAACCGAGATAATTACTCAATACACCTTTCCTGAAAATTTGGTGAAAATCGAAGCAAAATTGCGACCTCTATCGTGGTCACAAATTTCGTTATATCCCATATATATATATATATATATATATATATATATATATATATATATATATATGATGCTCTCCGCAATAGGTAAATTTCTCTCGAGAAATTTACCTAAAAACGTCCTAGGGCCAAGCAGCGTTTCCTTCAGTCTCCCCATGCCTCGTAGGCATCTTGGACACTGCCCTGTAATGAATCTTGTGACGCCGCTGGCGACTCACTAACACACCTTGCCACCAAGTGGCTTGGCATCTCATGTCGGTTGTGACGGCTGCACATCCCACGTCAATTTTGTCGTGGGATGAGTGTGGCAGAGTGTGGTTGTGAGTCGCGCGGTTGCTATTTACGCATATTGCTAAAATCGCGGACTTAAGTTACGCAGCCGATTTTGTTAAGCAGCCACTCCAGAAGCAGAAAGTTTGTATGCGGACACAAGGTATGATGTTCAGTTCGATTCAAACTATAACCAAATCTAACCAAATGCATCCACCACAGTCGCCATCGTCGCAAGCTAGATGTATTTGGAAGCAGTGGCCGCCACCCAGGAGGATGTCCCGGTGAAATTAGATGTTGATGAGATTGGAAACGAGACGCCAGATGGAAGCTCATCAGCGTCGGTGAATGAAAATCAAGAAAATACAATTCCAACCAATCAGAACAGTAGTGGTGGCGAAAACACTGAAAACGAGGATGCGCGGGAAAAGCGCACAAATTGCAGAAAAATCGGTAAAGATGAACTCCTTGAGAATCCTCTGCTGCCAATATCAATAGCCGAGCCCCGTATTACAATTATGGAAACGGAAGAAGTGAAGTAAGTAAGAGTCATGATAGATTTCCCACTTTGTGGTCAGTTGGTGCTCCTTCCTCTACTCTAACCTCAAACTTATTTTCAATCTATTAAGATAAAGCCTAAGCGGTATTGTGCATTTATCTTTGTGAGAATGAGGTTGAAAGAAGTCATTCATTCCAAGGAAACTGAATTCCAATTTTCTCGCAAAATATTACAACAAAAGCACACTTAGCACAAAATGCCAAACTGAAAGCACAATAAGTTATTTAATAAAAGTAATTGAAATAAATTTCAACAAGAGACGTTTCATAGTATATGCTATTATATAAGCGAAATAATCTTGGGAGGAATAGGATCACTAATGACATTTCTGTCGCATTTATTAACAGTAAAACTTACAAAGCTGTGTTCCACTCGGCTAATTTCTCTGAATGAGCGTCGTCAGTAATTTTTATTTATCTGCTTGTGCCTCCGACTGTTACGTAATCCTTTAAGTAAAGAAAAACTAAGGAAATTGTTCTTAAACACATTCGTGCGACTTTATACGTATATAAGACTACAGAAAACGACATTTTTTGATTAAATGAATAAAATGCTGTAGAACAACTTTTGAATTATAAGACCTATATTTTATTGCTTAACTTATTTAAAGGATAAACATTAGCAGGAAAATTTAGAAGCGTTATATATTTTATTTTAGAGCCAGACTAATTTTTACAATATACTTAGAAAAATAGGGCTCCAAATTCCTGAATATGACTTATTACAAACTATTGTGAGAATTGGATTGCTAACTAGAACATTAGGATTTGCTTTGTTACCAATGTAACTGTCAGGAGGCATATTCATGTTTTTCGTAGTTAGGGAATTGTTCTTAGATCATTCCAGTTTATGAAATTTATAAAAAAAAAATCTTTTGAAAACTATGAAAAGCGATCAAAGTTCACACTTTTCCCATTAGAAGTTTACAATGTTGCTATGTGCCTTTAAGAGTAACTTTAGGTTAAGCTTTTCGTTTAAGTTAAACTCCTTGTTGAAAGAAATTATTTTTTTTGTTGTACTTTGTTTGATTATCGATACAAAATCAATGTACTTTCTACAAAAACAATGAAATAGGAAACGCAAACATTTAAAATTTTGCGTTAAAAGTTGAACAAACGAGTAACGTCAGGAGAAGAAAAATTAATTAAATTTTTTTTATCAATTTTTTTTATCTATTTATGAGTTAAGGAAGCATTGATTCGCATTTATAAAGGTTGTAACTCATTGCGCAAAGCAAGAAAAATTTTCTCAATATTTTGTCATGGGTATAAGTGAATTATGTATTTCTTACATTCAATTACGTAAAACACAAATAACCCATGAAATACCCAGAAAATATTATAAATCATGATTTAATTTACTAAATCTTTCCCCTGGCACCTTTCACTCCTTGTGATATCTTTTCCAGTCTGTCATAATGTATTCAGTTTATTAAACTATAAAATAAATCATTCAAACGTTTGAATCATAAATACACATTTGAAATGAATAGTTACACTTTGTTGTAAATTAATAAAATTTAATTAACTAAGAAACTTCAAATATTAACTTCAAGGAACCTTCCCGAAATATACCTTCCATTTAGTATAGTAAATCCTTCCCATTTGCTTCCCGCACCGTTGTAATCATTTGAATGAAAACATACTGATCACAACCCTATTGTACTTTGGAAACAAATCGGCCTGATTAATTAATGTAGAAAGCAAAATAGGTCTGAAAATCTATCCAACATAATTAATTTAATCTTCTCGACTATCTAAACGGCCAAACTGCTCTTTGATAATTTCGAAAAAAAATAAGCAATTATATAAAAATTAATAAATAATTAACTTCCAATTGTCACTATGAACATTTCAATATGCTTTAACGATTGTTTCTTTTTTTTCTGATTAAACATTTTAAATTTTGAGCTTTCATCTTTTTACGCCTTACAAAAATCACTTCACTCACAATAAGCATCTTCAATAAGATTAAACTTAAATGTATTACATAAATAAAATAAATGCAACCAAATCAGTACAAGTTGTATATAAAATCATAAATTTAAAATAAACTACATTAATACTTTAGAATTCTTAATATCATGTTTATATTTATGAATGAACATTTATATGACATGAATTGCTAACGAAAAACACGACTTTCCTTTCCAGTAGTTCTGCTTTTCAGCGGGAAATGAGGTGCAGGGTAAGTATGCCGTCGGGAGGGTAGGGTTTGAGAAAATCCGCTGAAGTCGGTTTCGCGTTGCGCGCGGTACGCGGTACCTTTGTTGTTTTGCCGTTTTGTTAGAGTAGCTTCGTCGGGATGAGTTAACGTAGCATACTTTTCTGTACCGCGTCGAAAATTCGGGAACGCGAAATAAAAATTAGATTTTGTACTTTTGACTGGTTAATGAAGAAATACGGAGTAACGTAGAATAGGTTTCCTCTCCGTATGGTTTTGTTTTTGTAACGCGTTTGAAAACGGGCGTGTACAGGTGGCTGAATATTGTAAATGAGCGTAACCCATTCGGAGACCCGCGACCGAAATCCTCTCCGATCTAGCTGGCCGACAAGCAGCCACCGCGTGAATGGGTTACGGTGCACGGATTGGTTGACCGGTTGGTACCATCCGTTGGCACTACTCAGACTTAACGTCTAGAACCGATTAGAGGTCGTTCGCCCGAAATTTTACAAACCTTACAAATGGCACCCAACGTGGGGCCCAAACATCCTAAGGGGATAACAGATTCGCGTCTTCTGACGAGTTGGTCCTTTACGGAGGATGTAAGGTACTTTGGTACTCGAGCTTCACAAACAGGAGCAGTGGAGTTGTGTGATACACACTAGCAGTCGCTTCACGTGAGCTGTAGCTTCCGCTCTCCTTTGTTTGATTTTTTTTTTCGCGACAGAATCCTTCCGATGTGTTGTCCCAGGTTAACCCCTGTAAGGACCTTCTATTTTCTTGATGGAACTGTCAGCCAGATGGGGTTTCTCCTGTCGGCCTGGACTCTCAAGAAAATAGAAGGCTACCTTGCCTTTATGTCACGGAAGGAATCTACCTATTTCGCATGCGTGATAGACGAGTGGTATCGGTTCAACGTTCGGTGGCGTATGCTGGAGTTGCGGAGCCCGGAATGCTTCCACGCGTCGGGAATTTTGACTGCGTACAAAACCCCGTCACGGTAGCTCTAAAACTTGTCTCGTCGAGTCATTTAACGTAGTTTAGAGACGGTTTTTGTGATGTATGTGGGTTTAATTATTGTAAATCGACCGAAAGCACCCTTTCTTCGGCAGACTACCATGCACTCTCATTTCCCTTTGGAGGAGTCGACTGCTGGAAAGAAATTTATTTACTATAAATCTTTTTTTTTCCATTTTACCCCAATAGCTCGCCACTATCGGCCACTGAATCAGTCTTAAGCGAATAGATATACATATAGTTTACATATATTAGAGTAGGCGTAGTTTACATTTTTTTTCCTCTTTTCTCTCTATTTTAGCTACACATAGAATCAAACACACCCAGCAAAACAAATATGGCAACGAAGCGGACCCCAGATAAGCGTTGGATCAGATCCAAAACGGTCCAACCAGCTAACTGCGGGATCTGCTTCGAAGACGTAGTGGAGGGCGTACACAGCGTGCGATTGGATTGTAGACACCTTTTCCATCGTGCCTGTGTCCAACAGCTCCTCCTCACGTCCGAGCATTGCCCACTATGCCGGCGAACCATAGATCGGTCCGCCGTAGACGTCCCCCTCGGAACGCCCGTCCCCACGCGTGGAGCAGTGGCGAAAGGGGTTCCAGATGCCGAACCGCCCCAATCACTGATGGACTTTCAAGGAGCCGTAGGTGGTGAAGTTTCGGCTGCAGTTGTCGCGTCCGAGGTTACACCCGCGCCTTCCACCCACTCCATTAACACCCTCGTGGCGTTAATGCGAGATATGTCGGAAGGGATTGGCAACTTGGAGGGAAGGCTCCAGAACCTCCCGATGAGCCAACCACCCAGCCGTGTGAGAACTCCGCTTGGCTGGGAGCCCAATCCCAGTGTGGCTATGCCCCACTCTCGACCATCTGATCAATGGGCCCTACCTCCAAGAAACTCGGGAATGGATCCCAGCGCGCCCGAGTATAGACCACGACACAGCACCGCACCTCCGTTGGTACCTCCAGTCCCCGAGGCAGTCCCTTACAACAGGTCAATCAAGGATGCGATTCCCCCCAGGAACGCATGGACACCTTTCCGAGACCCAACGCCTCGTATCATGGTGAGTTGGCGCCTGAACTTCACGGGTTTCAAGGATATGATATCAACGGACCGGTTCCTTTTCCGGATTCAGGCGTTAGTATTCAGCACCCTGGGAGGTGATTTCTCGGCCTTCCTCCGGCATGCACATCTTTTGTTCAGCGGGGATGCTGCCGACTGGTACTGGAGTTTTAAGGAATCGATGCCACGTCCCACTTGGAACTCTTTCAGTGCAGCCTTCCGCAATCGATTTGATGATGGCTTCACTGAGAGAGAACTAAGGGAACAGATAAAGAAACGGAAACAAGGCGCTCACGAACCGTTCGACCAGTACTACACAAGTATAGTGAGATTGAGCACTCGCTTGCGAACAACCATGCCCGAGGACGAACTGGTAAAAATTATCAGAGAGAATCTGCGTTGGGAGCTCCAGAACAGCCTTCTGCATTTTCCCATCAACACCATACAGAGATTGCGCCTCCATGCCCGTAGGCAAGAACAATTGGATGAGCGGCGAGGTACCTTCCGTCCACAACCTCGCATAACGGGACCAAATCCCCGAAATCATCACACCGCGGAGTTGATGGCAGCGGACCACCTACTTGCTGATCCAGTACCAGTACCGAGGAGCGGAGCACCACAGGAGCTTGAGGACCTAGCAATGATTGATAGACCCTCCCTGGAAGCAATTACAAGCCCGACGGTCTGTTGGAACTGCCGACAAACGGGGCATCGGTTCTATGCATGTCCAGCGGAACCGACGCTTTTCTGTTACCGATGCGGGAAGGCCGACACATACGCACCTGATTGCGCGAATTGCAAACTGCGAAAAAACTTGCCAGCGAGTGCCGCGACCACCCGTCGGCACTCCTAAAACCCGGACGAACCAAGGCTGACCCCATCACTAGCTATGACCAAGCCCCCGACATGACTCCGATTCTGCTGACTCGCACCGCCAAACACAGTTCTCCCGAAGTTCCACAACCGATGCCATCCTTTGTCGACGCAAACGCGTAGGGAAATAATAGCGAGGCGAAAGTTCCTTGGCATGTCAAACCTTTCCACGTCAGACTGCGGAATTATTTGGCTACCCGACAGCGCATCTTCCATGAGGAGTTGGCTACAACTGTCCCACCGCGAAGAAAGTGAGCCACGCGTCGGATGCGGAGCTTCTGGAGAAGGGTCAGGCAGTCGAGGAAGGTGCTGAAGGACATACACTTAGACGAATTATTGAGGGATGACGTTCGACCATATGCGTCAGTACACCTCCTACAAAAACGATTGTCAGGTTTAGTCGATACGGGAGCCAGTGTGAATTGCATATCAGCCGATTTTGCAGGGGAGGTACTGACAATGCACGTGGACCAAATTCACCATTTCACCACCTAGTTAAGCACGGCGGACGGAACTCGTCACTCTGTAGTGGGAAAAATTACGACGGATGTTACCTTTAAGGGAGTAACTAAACCTCTGGAATTTTACATCATACCTCAATGAACCCAGAATCTTTATCTAGGAGTGGATTTCGTTCGAAAATTTAACTTGGCCCCGGCACTGTTTTCCGGCACGACCCTGGAGTCCGTCACCACAGTTCCTGACCAAACTCAAACCACTCACTTATTACGACATACACTGGATGTGAATCAGCAAGTGAGACTTGACTCGGCTATATCGGCTTTTCCATCGCATGAGAAGGAAGGTCTCGGGCGAACGGCACTGGTGTCACACACTATAGATGTGGGGGATGCTAAGCCCATAAAACAGAGACATTTTGCCATATCTCCGGCGAAGGAAAAGTTGTTATATGCCGAAGTTGATCGAATGCTAGCATTAGGCGTGATCGAAGAATCACAGAGCGCGTGGGCTTCCCCAGTTACCTTAGTTGTCAAGCCGAACAAGGTCCGGCTATGTTTAGATGCCAGACGCTTGAACGCCGTCACTGTCAAGGACGCATATCCTCTACCGTTGATTGAAGGCATTTTGAGTCGGTTGCCTAAAGCCCATTTCATCACGAGCTTAGACCTCAAGGACGCCTTCTGTCAAATTCCTTTAGACCCTGGCTCAAAGGAAAAAACAGCCTTCACAGTCCCAGGTCGGCCCCTATATCAATTCGTGACCATGCCATTCGGATTGTGCAATGCCCCTCAAACAATGACGCGCCTTATGGATAAGGTGATACCACCTCATTTACGGCACCAAGTTTTCGTGTACTTGGATGATCTGCTGCTTATAACCGAGACCTTTAACGAACACATCGACCTGCTTCAGGAGGTGGCTCTACACATCCGGAGGGCAGGGTTAACCATCAACATACAGAAGAGTCAGTTCGTGATGACGGAGGTGAAGTATCTAGGTCACATCATTGGGCATGGCAATATCAAAACCGACCCGGACAAGACTCAAGCGATTGACGTTTTTCCATTAACCAAGACCACCAAGCAGTTACGCCGATTTCTAGGCTTATGCGGATGGTACCAGCGTTTTGTACGTGACTATGCCACCATTACCACTCCTTTGACCGACATGCTGCGTAAGGGACGTAAGTTCGTCTGGGAAGAGCCCAGCTTGTGAGCCTTTGAAGAGCTAAAGAAGAGTCCCCCGTACTGCACAGCCCGGACTTTGACAAACCGTTCTCAATCCATTGTGACGCGGGTCAACATGGGTTGGGAGCAGTCTTAGTCCAGGTTGCGCAAGACGGCGAGGTAAGACCTATAGCCTTCATGTCCCACAAGCTGAACCAGGTCCAGCGGAACTACATGGTCTCGGAGCAGGAATGCCTAGCGGCTGCGCTGGCAGTGAAACGTTTTCGAGCTTATGTAGAAGGACATCCTTTTGAAATCGTCACTGATCATGCGTCACTGAAATGGCTGATGAGCCAAACTGATCTCCACGGCCACTTGGCCAGATGGGCCTTGAAATTACAGGCGTTTGACTGCACGATAAGACACTGCAAAGGAAGTCAGCACGTGGTACCGGACACACTATCAAGGAGGTTCGCCCCTGAAGGAGCCGAGTTGGCCCAGGAAGACGACAGCCCCCTATGGATCGACTTGGACCATTCCGCCTTCAAGTCAGCATGTTATGCCCAGCTGATGAATACGATTCAGAACCAGTTGCCACAGCTGCCAGAACTATGGGTGACGGAGGGATTTATATACAAGCGGACGAGACACGCCTCCGGGGACCCCATTCAAGAAGAGGAACAGTGGAAGTTATGGGTGCCCGAAGAACTGACTTGCGAATTGATTAAGTGGGCTCATGACCACCCATTGAGTGCACACGGTGGTTATGGTCGTACGCTTCGGTGACTAAAGACTTACTTCTTTTGGCCTAAGATGGCGCAGCAAGTGAAAAAGTACGTAGCCGCTTGTGAGCTGTACAAATGCACTAAAGCCCCCAATTCTGTTCATCGGCCCCCGATGGGAAAATTCGAACTACCGGAGCGGGTGTTCCAGCGCCTGTATATAGATCTCATCGGTCCGTACCCTCGCTTGACTTCGGGATACACGGGAGCTGTTGTGGTCCTGGACCACTTGTCCAAATTTCCGATTGTGGAACCTCTTCGAAACCTGCACACCGGCCCCATAGTCAGTTTTCTGGAAAATCGCGTTTTCCATATATTTGGAGTACCGGAGAAGCTGGTCTCCGATAACGGAGTTCAGTTCACCTCATCCAGATTTCGAGAATTAATGGAGAAGTATGGCATTACGCATCAGCGGACTGCCGTTTATTCTCTGCAAGCCAACGCGTCCGAGCGATTGAACCGCACCCTTATAGCCGCCTTTCGGGCATACGTCCAGCCGGATCAGAAGGATTGGGACCGCAGGATTTCCGCCATCACCTGTGCCCTGCGTTCGTCTAACCACTCCACCATAGGCATCTCCCCATACTTTGCCGTGTTCGGCCAGCATATGATTTGCCACGGAAACTCGTACCGGCTATTGTGGCAGTTGAAGGGGTTGGAAGACCCAAAAGTGGTGCTGGAGCCACACGAGAAACTCCAAATTCTACGAGAAAAAATCCGGGAGAGGATTGAAGACAGTAGAAGGGTGGGGGAAGAGCGGTACAATCTGCGATCCCATCCTTCTGGCTTCAAGGCAGGCGACGAAATCTACCGACGGAATTTTAGACAAAGTGAAGCAGGTCGGCACTACACTGCCAAGCTAGACAAGAAGGCTGTGAAGTGTCGAGTCTTACAAGTTTTAAGTCCCACGCGGTACCTCATTGCGGACATGTCCGGAAGGAAGCTGGGAGTCTACCATGCCAAAGACCTACGACGCTGAGAGAGAAGAAAAAAAAAGAAAAATCCCCGTCGGCAGCACCGGCCGGAAAGGTAAATTTCTCGTATGTAGCGTCAAGTTTCGAAAAAGAATTTGGCTTGCCTACTACTAAACTTCTTTCTGCAATTTTCGTAGTACCATATGGGTATTCATTAATATAAAAAAAATCTGGCTACGTTCGTTTTTAGAGACATTTTATCGGGGCGCAAATATTTTGCTAATTAAATTGAGTTGCACGCGTATGGATTACATATTGAAAATCGGCGGATCATAAATTGTTGTAAACATATAAATACCGGTTTCGCCCTTCTCGCATTTGCTGTTTACACAGTTCACAGTGGTAACCACACAAAGGCTTAAATAGCTCGAATAGTTAATTTGAAAAGATTTCCATAAAAGTTTTATCAGCACTTGCATTGCCATTAATATATACATTTTCAATTTTTTTCTGAACTATGAGGGCCGTCATTTCGATTTTTATTGAAATCGGCTGCTAAGAATATTAAGCTGTAAATTTTCGACTGTTTTATTTGTCATTCGATTTGCATAATGAAATTAAATTAACTTGCCTTAATAACTTATAATTTCAAGTTTCAACGGAATCTGTCGAGAACCTTGGCTGCAAGAGGGCTACAGAAATAAAAAACATTGTATGCCACCCCCCTGTATGGGGAGACCCGCCTATATGGGGAGACCCCCTTAAATACCTTAAAATATTTCCTTGCACTGCAAATTTCAAGAGGCACCACTTTTGAGCTACGTAAAAAAATTCCTCATTCTAGCTCATGTGGTTTGCGAGAAAACTTGTTATGACGCACGAACAAACGGGCGGACGGACGGACAGACAGACAAGTCGCAATTTTATAATTTTTTAGGGTATTGTTAAAAATATTTTACAATATCTTAAAAATGATCTGGTTTATAAGTTCTTTCAAGTAAAGTCATTTAGAACGTTTCCATGAAAAATATTCATTATTTCAGTTGGCACTAAAATAGCGAGTTGAGCTTGCCTTCAGACCTTTGGGGGCCGCCATTTTGAATGCATGCATTTGATTTTGGATTATTTTAAATCTTTGTATGCTAGGACCTCATCAATCAATGTACTATCTCGTTCAAATAGGAGTTTCACTCTAGACAGGGCAAAACAATTCAATTTTTAAAGAAAATGGCAGCTAAAAATATTAGGCTTTAAATTTTCGACTTTTTTATTTTTCATTCAATTTTAATAATTTCCTGCAAAATACAAGAACATAGTACAGACATTCATAATCTCAAGTTTCATCAAAATCCGTTTTAAAATGTGACCACTAGAGGGCCACAAAAACATGAAAAAAACGCATATTTAAACGGCCGTCATTTTGAAATTCGCCCATGCATGATCACCAAAATATCAAAGACTGTAGGTGTAAGTAATTTCTATCTTGAAACCAAGTTTCATACATGTCGGATCAAAATTGCGACTTTTAAAAGCCTTTGAAATTTTGACTTTTAACTGGCCGCCATTTTGTTTTTTGCAACTTGACCTCCAGTTTTTTTACGCAATTCTCTAGATACTTATAATTTCTATCAAACTACTGAATTTCATGAAAATCTGTTAAAAGCTTTGACCACTATTACAACAACAGAATGTTCTCTTGCAGATGATGATATTATTTGTATTTCGGAATCCTGGCTGAACGATTCGATGAGTGACCTTGATTTGTCTGTTGTACATAGTATCTTCCGTCGTGATCGCGATTCTAGTGTGTCTTCTAAGTCAGACGGTGGTGGAGTTCTTATTGGTGTCAAGCATTGTTTTTCGTCTACTGCATGTTGTGACTTTCTGCCCTCACCCCCGATTGAATGTATTTTGGTGAGAATTTTCCTTAGCCCTGGTTCTTACTTCCATTTATTTTCCTTGTAATTCCCCATTGAACATATATGTCACCTTTTTTAATGAACTGGTTAACTATATTCTAACTAATTTTCCTCAAGACTTTCTTCTCTTATGCGGTGATTTTAATGCACCAGTCATTACCTGGAACCTCACTGAATTTACAAGTATTATGTCAAATAGTTAACTTTCTAGTTCTTTTGCGTCATTTCTGTCTTATTGTTCCCTCAATCAAATAAATTGTTTCCCTAATATACATAATCGGTTCCTTGATCTTACCTTCATTAGCTCTTCCCTTTCAAATAATATGTCTATTTCTTCCGCTGATCCATATGTTCCGTCTGACCTCCATCAGCCTCCTTTGAGTATTGAGTTGTATTTTCCCGATATTCGGTGCAAAAAATCAACCCTCCCTCTGTCTTTTAATTTTAAGAAAGCTAACTTTGAAGCCATATCTAATGCCCTCAGCTCGGTAATTTGGTCGGATTTTTTCTCTGGCCTATCCTGTGATGACGCTACTTCCAAGTTTTATCATCTTCTGAATCAGTTAATAACTGATTTCACACCGGTCCGTCGTCAAAAAAAACTGTCAGACGCTCCTTGGCTAACCTCTGAGATTTGTCGTGCTATAAAAAGCAAAGAGAGAGCCAGAATGAAGTTTAAATCAGATGGGTCTGCTGAAGCTCGCGATGATTATTTTAAACTACGCTCCATCTCCAAAACCGAGATTAAACGAGCTCTCCATAATTATTATGCTTCAATCGAGCAATCCTTGTGCAGCAATCAACCTAAACCATTCTGGTCGTACATTCGCTCTCTTAAGTCCTCTCCCTGTATACCTGACAATGTTTTCTTTGGCAACTTAACAAGCTCCACTCCGGAGTCTGTTCTTCAACTATTTGCAAACTTCTTCTCCTCTTCATTTAATACTCCACCAGCCGTGTGTAACTTTTCTCCCAACTTTTCCCATCCTAAAATCCTGTCTAGCTTTTTGATAAGTCCCTCTGAAACCGAGACGGTCATCAACAGTTTAAATGGATGCATTGGCCCTGGCCCTGATGGAATTCCCTGCTTTTTCATTAAATCCCTTTCCTCTGAACTGTCTCTTCCCCTTTCAATTTTGTTCAACTTGAGCTTATCTTCAGGCGAACTCCCTGGCTGTTGGAAAGTAGCATATATCATCCCAATTTTAAAGTCCGGTGATCCCCGTGATGTCTCCCATTATAGACCTATATCTATTCTGTCTGGTTTTCCCAAAATCCTTGAAAGAATTTTGCACGCCAAACTTATCCCTATTTTATCTCCTTTACTTTGTAATCAGCAACATGGTTTCATTCCAGAAAAATCAACTACCACTAACTTATTGGAGCTCTTGGATTTTGTTGCCAGAGCGCTTGACTCTCACGCGCAAACGGATGTCATATATACTGATTTTCGCAAGGCTTTTGATACAGTGCCACATTTTATACTACTAACTAAGCTGAAATATTATGGTTTCCCTGATAATTTGCTTTCCTGGTTCGAATCTTACTTAACTTCCCGTTCTTGTTGCGTTCGTTTGCAAAAATAAAACTCTTCTTACTTCTGCCCAATTTCTGGTGTTCCTCAGGGTTCTATTCTTGGTCCACTCCTGTTTGTTTTATTCATAAATGACCTTCCATCTAGTTTAAATTCCTCATCCTTGCTTTATGCTGACGATATGAAACTCTTCAGGCGAATTGAAAATGTTGATAATTGCAGAATTCTCGAAGATGACTTATGTGTTCTTAATGATTGGTGTCGCTTGAATAACCTTGACTTAAACATCTCTAAATGTCTAGTTATGTCTTTTTCACTGAAACGTTGTCCCCTTTTGTTCAACTATTCTATTAATGACTTAACCCTCTCTCGTGTTACCCAAACTAAAGATCTTGGAGTTATTTTTGATTCCAAACTCAAATTTGACATTCATATTCAGCACATCACGAATAAAGCAGCGAAGATGTCTGGCTTCATTCTTCGACATGTTCACATATTTCATGATATTCATTCTGCTACTTTACTATACGTCTCCCTTGTTCGAAGTATCTTAGAATATGCTTCCCAAGCCTGGACGCCTCACCAAGATTATCTTATTTCTTCTCTTGAGACTTTCCAGAGGAGATTTACTAAGTTTTTGTTTCATAAATTCAATTTTCCTTATTATTCCTATCCTGATCGACTCTCCATTCTTAATTTACCCACCTTGTGTTCTCGTCATATTTATTTAGATGAATGTTTTCTATTTAAACTTCATCATCGTCTGGTTAATTCGCGGCTAGCAAATAATATTCAATGGCGGATCCCTGTTAGGAATACTCGCACCAGTCAGTTACTAATTACTCCTTTCGCACGAACTGACATTTATTATCACTCAGCCATGGTGCGTCTTCCCAGAGTGCATAATAATCTGGAACTTGGTTCATTTCCTCATTCAATTTTCATTTTTAAATCGCTACTTAAATCTAAAATTCTTAACATGTAATTCTTTTTAAAACTCAAATTTTTTCTATTTTGCTATCTTTCATATTAGTTTACGTTCTGAATTTTTCTATATCTTTCTTTTGTCTTTTGTTACTCTGTTTATATTTTTTGATTTTAAACCTTGTTAGTGGGCCTCTGGCCTGTTAGGCTTGTTTTGTAAAAATAAAATAAAATAAAATAAAACAACATTTTGCACGTTTTTCGACCTTTGAGCAGCCGCCATTTTGTTTCTGAAGTACCGACTTTGGATTTTTTATTGTGAGATTCATCACATACATCAATGAACCTTTGTACCAAATTTCATCCAAATCGGAACTATACTTTGGTCAGCACAGAAATCAGGATTTTTCGCCTAAAATGGCCGCCATTTTGTTTTTGCCCGGCTGATATAGCTGGTTCACGAACTTAACCGAGATACTTACCCAATAGACTTTCCCTGAAAATTTGGTGAAAATCGAAGCAAACTTGCAACCTCTAGCGTGGTCACAAATTTCGTTATATCCCACATATATATATATATATATATATATATATATATATATATATATATATATATATATATATATATATATATATATAATATATGATGCTCTCCGCAATAGGTAAATTTCTCTCGAGAAATTTACCTAAAAAAAAAAAACATCCTAGGGCCAAGCAGCGTTTCCTTCAGTCTCCCCATGCCTCGTAGGCATCGTGGACACTGCCCTGTAATGAATCTTGTGACGCCGCTGGCGACTCACTAACACACCTTGCCACCAAGTGGCTTGGCATCTCATGTCGGTTGTGACGGCTGCACATCCCACGTCAATTTTGTCGTGGGATGTCAAAAGGAAAAATTGACTGCCACATGGCGGCAGAGTGTGATTGTGAGTCGCGCGGTTGCTATTTACGCATATTGCTAAAATCGCGGACTTAAGTTACGCAGCCGATTTTGTTAAGCAGCCACTCCAGAAGCAGAAAGTTTGTATGCGGACACAAGGTATGATGTTCAGTTCGATTCAAACTATAACCAAATCTAACCAAATGCATCCACCACAGTCGCCATCGTCGCAAGCTGGATGTATGTGGAAGCAGTGGCCGCCACCCAGGAGGATGTCCCGGTGAAATTAGATGTTGACGAGATTGGAAACGAGAAGCCAGATGGAAACTCATCAGCGTCGGTGAATGAAAATCAAGAAAATACAATTCCAACCAATCAGAACAGTAGTGGTGGCGAAAACACTGAAAACGAGGATGCGCGGGAAAAGCGCACAAATTGCAGAAAAATCGGTAAAGATGAACTCCTTGAGAATCCTCTGCTGCCAATATCAATAGCCGAGCCCCGTATTACAATTATGGAAACGGAAAAAGTGAAGTAAGTAAGCGACACGATAGATTTGCCACCTTGCGGTCAGTTGGTGCTCCTTCCTGTACTCTAACCTCAAACTTACTTTTAATCTATTAAGATAAAGCCTAAGCGGTATTGTGCATTTATCTTTGTGAGAATAAGGTTGAAAGAAGTCATTCATTACAAGGAAACTGAATTCCAATTTTCTCGCAAAATATTACAACAAAAGCACACTTAGCACAAAATCCCAAATTGAAAGCACAATAAGTTATTTAATAAAAGTAATTGAAATAAATTTCAACAAGAGACGTTTCATAGTATATGCTATTATATAAGCGAAATAATCTTGGGAGGATTAGGATCACTAATGACATTTCTGTCGCATTTATTAACAGTAAAACTTACAAAGCTGTGTTCCGCTCGGCTAATTTCTCTGAATGAGCGTCGTCGGTAATTTTTATTTATCTGCTTGTACCTCGGACTGTTACGTAATCCTTTAAGTAAAGAAAAACTAAGGAAATTGTTCTTAAACACATTCGTGCGACTTTATACGTATATAAGACTACAGAAAACGACATTTTTTGATTAAATGAATAAAATGCTGTAGAATAACTTTTGAATTATAAGACCTATATTTTATTGCTTAACTTATTTAAAGGATAAACATTAGCAGGAAAATTTAGAAGCGTTATATATTTTATTTTAGAGCCAGACTAATTTTTACAATATACTTAGAAAAATAAGACTCCAAATTCCTGAATATGACTTATTACAAACTATTGTGAGAATTGAATTGCTAACTAGAACATTAGGATTTGCTTTCTTACCAATGTAACTGTCAGGAGGCATATTCATGTTTTTCGTAGTTAGGGAATTGTTCTTAGATCATTCCAGTTTATGAAATTTATAAAAAAAAAATCTTTTGAAAACTATGAAAAGCGATCAAAGTTCACACTTTTCCCATTAGAAGTTTACAATGTTGCTATGTGCCTTTAAGAGTAACTTTAGGTTAAGCTTTTCGTTTAAGTTAAACTCCTTGTTGAAAGAAATTATTTTTTTTGTTGTACTTTGTTTGATTATCGATACGAAATCAATGTACTTTCTGCAAAAACAATGAAATAGGAAACGCAAACATTTAAAATTTTGCGTTAAAAGTTGAACAAACGAGTAACGTCAGGAGAAGAAAAATTAATTAAATTTTTTTTATCAATTTTTTTTTATCTATTTATGAGTTAAGGAAGCGTTGATTCGCATTTATAAAGGTTGTAACTGATTGCGCAAAGCAAGAAAAATTTTCTCAATATTTTGTCATGGGTATAAGTGAATTATGTATTTCTTACATTCAATTACGTAAAACACAAATAACCCATGAAATACCCAGAAAATATTTTAAATCATGATTTAATTTACTAAATCTTTCCCCTGGCACCTTTCACTCCTTGTGATATCTTTTCCAGTTTGTCATAATGTATTCAGTTTATTCAACTATAAAATAAATCATTCAAACGTTTGAATCATAAATACACATTTGAAATGAATAGTTACACTTTGTTGTAAATTAATAAAATTTAATTAACTAAGAAACTTCAAATATTAACTTCAAGGAACCTTCCCGAAATATACCTTCCATTTAGTATAGTAAATCCTTCCCATTTGCTTCCCGCACCGTTGTAATCATTTGAATGAAAACATACTGATCACAACCCTATTGTACTTTGGAAACAAATCGGCCTGATTAATTAATGTAGAAAGCAAAATAGGTCTGAAAATCTATCCAACATAATTAATTTAATCTTCCCGACTATCTAGACGGCCAAACTGCTCTTTGATAATTTCGAAAAAAAAATAAGCAATTATATAAAAATTAATAAATAATTAACTTCCAATTGTCACTATGAACATTTCAATATGCTTTAACGATTGTTTCTTTTTTTTCTGATTAAACATTTTAAATTTTGAGCTTTCATCTTTTTACGCCTTACAAAAATCACTTCACTCACAATAAGCATCTTCAATAAGATTAAACTTAAATGTATTACATAAATAAAATAAATGCAACCAAATCAGTACAAGTTGTATATAAAAATCATAAATTTAAAATAAACTACATTAATACTTTAGAATTCTTAATATCATATTTATATTTATGAAAGAACATTTATATGACATGAATTGCTAACGAAAAACACGACTTTCCTTTCCAGTAGTTCTGCTTTTCAGCGGGAAATGAGGTGCAGGGTAAGTATGCCGTCGTGAGGGTAGGGTTTGAGAAAATCCGCTGAAGTAGGTTTCGCGTTGCGCGCGGTACGCGGTACCTTTGTTGTTTTGCCGTTTTGTTAGAGTAGCTTTCGTCGGGATGAGTTAACGTAGTATACTTTTCGGTACCACGTCAGAAATTCGGGAATGCGAAATAAAAATTAGATTTTGTACTTTTGACTGGTTAATGAAGAAATACGGAGAAACGTAGAATAGGTTTCCTCTCCGTATGGTTTTGTTTTTGTAACGCGTTTGAAAACGGGCGTGTACAGGTGGCTGAATATTGTAAATGAGCGTAACCCATTCGGAGACCCGCGACCGAAATCCTCTCCGATCTAGCTGGCCGACAAGCAGCCACCGCGTGAATGGGTTACGGTGCACGGATTGGTTGACCGGTTGGTACTATCCGTTGGCACTACTCAGAATTAACGTCTAGAACCGATGAGAGGTCGATTCCGCTTTCGCACAAAATTTTACAAACACTACAATCTTTAATTTTTTTATGTTCCTGAGTGCAATAACAGCGCGATTATGATATTCAGGCACTTTCGACTCCCGTTTCCGATAATTTTACAGCTGTATGGTTTCGGAATAAAAAGTCTCCCAACCACGCAAAAACCTTTTATTGAATTCTACTCATCACTAGCTTCCGTTTGACACCCCATATATTGAAATTGGAGAAAGTATGAAAAACGGCCGTTTTTCCAGCAATGCACTCCTCTTGATCCGATCGTTTTCCGAGGAACTCCAGAATATCGTTGTAGTGAAGATCTTTAGTTTTTTTTATGTTCCTGAGTACAACAACAGCGCGATTTTGATATTCAGGCACTTCCGACTCCCGTTTCCTATGATTTTACAGCTGTTTGGTTTCGGAATCAAAAGTATCCCAACCACGCAAAAAACTGCAATTGCAGGTATCGCGAAGCTGCCTGAATGCACTTTTATTGAATTCTACTCATCACTAGCTTCCGTTTGACACCCCATATATTGAAATTGGAGAAAGTATGAAACACGGCCGTTTTTTCACCAACACATTCCTTTTAATCCGATCGTTTTCCAAGGAACTCCAGAATATCTTTGTAGTGACGTTCTTTAATATTTTTATGTTCCTGAGTACAATAACAGCGCGATTTTGGTATTCAGGCACTTCCGACTCCCGTTTACGGTAATTTCGTAGCTGTATGGTTTCGGAGTCAAAAGTATCCCAACCACGCACTCTTTGCAATTGCAGCTATCGCGAAGCTGCCTGAATGCACTTTTATTGAATCCTACTCATCACTAGCTTTCGTTTGACACCCCATATATTGAAATTGGAGAAAGTATGAAAACCGGCCGTTCTTCCAGCAACGCACTCCTTGTAATCCGATCGTTTTCCGAGGAACTCCAGAATATCGTTGTAGTGAAGATCTTTAATTTTTTATGTTCCTGAGTACAATAACAGCGCAATTTTGATATTCAGGCACTTCCGACTCCCGTTCCCGATGATCTTATAGCTGTATGGTTTCGGAACCAAAAGTATCCCAACCAAGCAAAAAACTGCAATTGCAGGTATCGCGAAGCTGCCTGAATGCCTTTTCATTGAATTCTACTCATCACTAGCTTTCGTTTGACCCCCCATATATTGAAATTGGAGAAAGTATGAAAAACGGCCATATTTCTAGCAACGCACTCCTTTTAATCCGACCGTTTTCCGAGAAACTCCAGAATATCGTTGTAGTGAAGATCTTTGATTTTTTTATGTTCCTGAGTACAATAACAGCGCGATTTTGATATTCAGACACTTCCGACTCCCGTTTACGATGATTTCATAGCTGTATGGTTTCGGAGTCAAAAGTATCCCAACCACGCAAAAAACTGCACTTGCAGGTATCGCGAAGCTGCCGGAATGCACTTTTATTGAATCCTACTTATCACTAGCTTTCGTTTGACACGCCATATAATGAAATTGGAGAAAGTATGAAAACCGGCCGTTCTTCCAGCAACAGCTTACTTTTAATCCTATCGTTTTCCGAGGATCTCCAGAATATCGTTGTAGTGAAGATCTTTAATTTTTTTATGTTCCTGAGTACAATAACAGTGCGATTTTGATATTCAGGCAATTCCGACTACCGTTTCCGATGATTTCACAGCTGTATGGTCTCGGAATCAAAAGTATCCCAACCACGCAAAAAACTGCAATTGCAGATATCGCGAAGCTGCCTGAATGCACTTTTATTGAATTCTACTCATCACTAGCTTTCGTTTGACACCCCATATATTGAAATTTGAGAAAGTATGAAAAACGGCCGTTTTTCCAGCAACGCACTCCTTTTAATCCGACCGTTTTCCGAGGAACTCCAGAATATCGTTGTAGTGAAGATCTTTAATTTTTTTATGTTCCTGAGTACAATAACAGCGCGATTTTGATATTCAGACACTTCCGACTCCCGTTTACGATGATTTAATAGCTGTATGGTTTCGGAGTCAAAAGTATCCCAACCACGCAAAAAACTGCAATTGCATGTATCGCGAAGCTGCCTGAATGCACTTTTAGTGAATCCTACTCATCACTAGCTTTCGTTTGACACGCCATATATTGAAATTGGAGAAAGTATGAAAACCGGCCGTTCTTCCAGCAACAGCTTACTTTTAATCCGATCGTTTTCCGAGGATCTCCAGAATATCGTTGTAGAGAAGATCTTTAATATTTTTATAATCCTGAGTACAATAACAGCGCGATTTTGATATTCAGGCACTTCCGACTCCCGTTTACGGTTATTTCGTAGCTGTATGGTTTCGGAATCAAAAGTATCCCAAACACGCAAAAAACTGCAATTGCAGGTATCGCAAAGCTGCCTGAATGCACTTTTATTGAATCCTACTCATCACTAGCTTTCGTTTGACACCCCATATATTGAAATTGGAGAAAGTACGAAAAACGGCCGTTCTTCCAGCAACGCACTCCTTGCAATCCGATCGTTTTCCGAGGAACTCCAGAATATCGTTGTAGTGAAGATCTTTAATTTTTTATGTTCCTGAGTAAAATAACAGCCCGATTTTGATATTCAGGCACTTCCGACTCCCGTTTCCGATAATTTCACACCTGTATGGTCTTGGAATCAAAAGTATCCCAACCACGAAAAAAACTGCAACTGCAGGTATCGCGAAGCTGCCTGAATGCACTTTTAATGAATTCGACTCATCACTAGCTTTCGTTTGACACCCCATATATTGAAATTGGAGAAAGTATGAAAAACGGCCATTTTTCCAGCAACGCATTCCTTCCAATCCAATCGTTTTCCGAGGAACTCCAGAATATCGTTGTAGTGAAGATCTTTACTTATGTATTGTTCCTGAGTACAATAACGGCGCGATTTTGATATTCAGGCACTTCCGACTCCCGTTTCCGATGATTTTACAACTGTTTGGTTTCGGAATCAAAAGTATCCCAACGACGCAAAAAACTGCAATTGCAGGTATCGCGAAGCTGCCGGAATGCACTTTTATTGAATCCTACTCATCACTAGCTTTCGTTTGACACCCCATATATTGAAATTGGAGAAAGTATGTAAAACGGCCGTTCTTCCAGCAACGCACTCCTTGTAATCCGATCGTTTTCCGAGGAACTCCAGAATATCTTTGTAGTGAAGATCTTTAATTTTTTATGTTCCTGAGTACAATAACAGCGCGATTTTGATATTCAGGCACTTCCGACTCCCGTTGCCGATGATTTTACAGTTGTAGCGTTTCGGAATCAAAAGTATCCCAACCAAACAAAAAACTGCAATTGCAGGTACCGCGAAGCTGCCTGAATGCACTTCCATTGTATTCTACTCATCACTAGCTTTCGTTTGACACCCCATATATTGAAATTCGAGAAAGTATGAAAAACGGCCATATTTCCAGCAACGCACGCCTTTTAATCCGACCGTTTTCCGAGAAACTCCAGAATATCGTTGTTGTGAAGATCTTTTATTTTTTTATGTTCCTTAGTACAATAACAGCGTGATTTTGATATTCAGACACTTCCGACTCCCGTTTACGATGATTTCATAGCTGTATGGTTTCGGAGTCAAAAGTATCCCAGCCACGCAAAAAACTGCAATTGCAGGTATCGCGAAGCTGCCTGAATGCACTTTTATTGAATCCTACTCATCGCTAGCTTTCGTTTGACACGCCATATATCGAAATTGGAGAAAGTATGAAAAACGGGCGTTTTTCCAGCAACATATTACTTTAATCCGATCGTTTTCCGAGGATCTCCAGAATATCGTTGTAGTGAAGATCTTTAATTTTTTTATGTTCCTGAGTACAATAACGGCGCGATTTTGATATTCAGGCAATTCCGACTGCCGTTTCCGATGATTTTGCAGCTGTATGGTCTCGGAATCAAAAGTATCCCAACCACGCAAAAAACTGCAATTGCAGGTATCGCGAAGCTGCCTGAATGCACTTTTATTGAATTCTACTCATCACTAGCTTTTATTTGACACCCCATTTATTGAAATTGGAAAAAGTATGAAAAACGGCCGTTTTTCCAGCAACGCACTCCTTGCAATCCGATCGTTTTCCGAGGAACTCCAGAATATCGTTGTAGTGAAGATCTTTAGTTTTTTATGTTCCTGAGTACAATAACAGCGCGATTTTTATATTCAAGCACTTCCGACTCCCGTTTCCGATGATTCTACAGAATCAAAATAATCCCAACCACGCAAAAAACTGCAATTGCAGGTATCGCGAAGCTGCCTGAATGCACTTTTATTGAATTCTACTCATCCCTAGTTTTCGTTTGACACCCCATCTATTAAAATTGGAAAAAGTATGAAAAACGGCCGTTTTTCCAGCAACGTACTCCTTTTAATCCGATCGTTTTCCGAGGAACTCCAGAATATCGTTGTAGTGAAGATCTTTAATTTTTTATGTTCCTGAGTACAATAACAGCGCGATTTTGATATTCAGGCACTTCCGACTCCCGTTTCCGATGATTTTGCAGCTGTATGGTTTCGGAATCAAAAGTATCCCAACCACGCAAGAAACTGCAATTGCAGGTATCGCTTAGCTGCCTGAATGCACTTTTATTGAATTCTACTCATCACTAGCTTTCGTTTGACACCCCATATATTGAAATTGGAGAAAGTATGAGAACCGGCCGTTTTTCCAGCAACGCACTCCTTGCAATCCGATCGTTTTTCGAGGAAATCCAGAATATCGTTGTAGTGAAGATCTTTAATTTTTTTATGTTCCTGAGTACAATAACAGCGCGATTTTGATATTCAGGCACTTCCGACACCAGTTTCTGATGATTTTACAGCTGTATGGTTTCGGAATCAAAAGTATCCCAATCACGCAAGAAACTGCAATGGCAGGTATCGCGAAGCTGCCTGAATGCACTTTTATTGAATTCTACTCATCACTAGCTTTCGTTTGACACTCCATATATTCAAATTGGAGAAAGTATGAATAACGGCCGTTTTTCCAGCAACGTACTCCTTGCAATCCGACCGTTTCCGAGGAACTCCAGAATATCGTTGTAGTGAAGGTCTATAATTTTTTATATTCCTGAGTACAATAACAGCGCGATTTTGATATTCAGGCACTTCCGACTCCCGTTTCCGATGATTTTACAGCTGTATGGTTTCGGAATCAAAAGTATCCCAACCACGCAAAAAACTGCAATCCAGGTATCGCGAAGCTGCCTGAATGCACTTTTATTGAATTCTACACATCACTAGCTTTCGTTTGACACCCCATATATTGAAATTGGAGAAAGTATGAATTATGGCCGTTATTCAAGCAACGCACTCCTTTTAATCCGATCGTTTTCCGAGCAACTCCAGAATATCGTTGTAGTGGAGATCTTTAATTTTTTTATGTTCCTGAGTACAATAACATCGCGATTTTGATATTCAGGCACTTCCAACTCCCGTTTCCCATGATTTTACAGCTGTATGGTTTCGGAATCAAAAGTATCCCAACCACGCAAGAAACTGCAATCCAGGTATCGCGAAGCTGCCTGAATGCACTTTTGTTGAATTCTACTCATCACTAGCTTTTGTTTGACACCGCATATATTGAAATTGGAGAAAAAATGAAAAACGGCCGTTTTTCCAGCAACGCACTCCTTTTAATCCGATCGTTTTCCGAGGAACTCCAGAATATCGTTTTTAGTAAAGATCTTTAATTTTTTATGTTCCTGAGTACAATAACAGCGCGATTTTGATATTCAGGCACTTCTGACTCCCGTTTCCGATGATTTTACAGCTGTATGGTTTCGGAATCAAAAGTATCCTAAGCACGCAAAAACTGCGATTGCAGTTATCGTGAAGCTGCCTGAGTGCACTTTTATTGAATTCTACTCATCACTAGCTATCGTTTGACACCCCATATATTGAAATTGGAGAAAGTATGAAAAACAGCCGTTTTTCCAGCAACGCACTCCTTTTAATCCGATCGTTTTCCAAAGAACTCCAGAATATCGATGGAGGGAAGATCTTTAATTTTTTTATGTTCTTGAGTACAATAACAGCGCGATTTTGAAATTCAGGCACTTCCGACTCCCGTTTCCAATGATTTTACAGCTGTAGGGTTTCGGAATCAAAAGTATCCCAACCACGCAAAAAACTGCAATTGCAGCTATCGCGAAGCTGCCTGAATGCACTTTTATTGAATTCTACTCATCACTAGCTTTCGTTTGACACGCCATATATTGAAATTGGAGAAATTTTGAATAACGGCCGTTTTTCCAGCAACGAACTCCTTTTATTCCGATCGTTTTCCGAGGAACTCCAGAATATAATTGGAGTGAAGATCTTTTATTTTTTTATGTTCCTTAGTACAATAACAGCGTGATTTTGATATTCAGGCACTTCTGACTCCCGTTTCCGATCATTTTACAACTGTATGGTTTCGGAATCAAAAGTACCCTAACCACGCAAAAACTGCAATTGCAGTTATCGTGAAGCTGCCTGAATGCACTTTTATTGAATTCTACTCATCACTGGCTTTCGTTTGACACCCCAGATATTGAAATTGGAGAAAGTATGAACAACGGCCGTTTTTCCAGCAACGCACTCCTTTTAATCCGATCGTTTTCCGAGGAACTCCAGAATATCGTTGTAGTGAAGATCTTTAATTTTTTTAATGTTCTGGAGTACAATAACAACGCGATTTTGATATTCAGGCACTTCCAACTCCCGTTTCCCATGATTTTACAGCTGTATGGTTTCGGAATCAAAAGTATCCCAACCACGCAAAAAACTGCAATCCAGGTATCGCGAAGCTGCCTGAATGCATTTTTAATTGAATTCTACTCATCACTAGCTTTCGTTTGACACCCCATATATTGAAATTGGAGAAAGTATGAACAACGGCCGTTTTTCCAGCAACGCATTCCTTGCAATCCGATCGTTTTCCGAGAACTCCAGAATATCGTTGTAGTGAAGATCTTTAATTTTTTTATGTTCCTGAGTACAATAAACGCGCGTTTTTGATATTCAGGCACTTCTGACTCCCGTTTCCGAAGATTTTACAGCTGTATGGTTTCGGAACCAAAAGTATCCTAACCACGCAAAAACTGCAACTGCAGCTATCGCGAAGCTGCCCGAATGCACTTTTATTGAATTCTACTCATCACTAGCTTTCGTTTGACACGCCATATATTAAAAGTGGAGAAAGTATGAATAACGGCCGTTTTTCCAGCAACGCACTCCTTTTAATCCGATCGTTTTCCGAGGAACTCCAGAATATGGTTGGAGTGAAGATCTTTAATTTTTTTATGTTCCTGAGTACAATAACAGCGCGATTTTGATATTCAGGCACTTCTGACTCCCGTTTCCGATGATTTTAAGACTGTATGGTTTCGGAATCAAAAGTATCCTAAACACGCAAAAAGTGCAATTGCAGTTATCGTGAAGCTGCCTGAATGCACTTTCATTGAATTCTACTCATCACTGGCTTTCGTTTGACACCCCATATATTGAAATTGGAGAAAGTATGAAAACGGCCGTTTTTCCAGCAACGCACTCCTTTTAATCCGATCGTTTTCCGAGGATCTCCAGAATATCGTTGTAGTGAAGATCTTTAATTTTTTTAATGTTCTTGAGTACAATAACAACGCGATTTTGATATTCAGGCACTTCCGACTCCCGTTTCCGATGATTTTACAGCTGTATGGTTTCGGAATCAAAAGCATCCCAACCACGCAAAAAACTGCAATTGCAGGTATCGCCAAGCTGCCTGAATGCACTTTTATTGAATTCTACTCATCACTAGCTTTCGCTTGACACCCCATATATTGAAATGGGAGAAAGTATGAAAAACGGCCGTTTTTCCAGCAACGCACTCTTTTTAATCCGATCGTTTTCCGAGGAACTCCAGAATATCGTTGTAGTGAATATCTTTAAGTTTTTTATATTCCTGAGTACAATAACAGCGCGATTTTGATATCCAGGCACTTCCGACTCCCGTTTCCGATGATTTTATAGCTGTATGGTTTCGGAATCAAAAGTCTCCCAACCACGCAAAAAACTGCAATTGCAGCTATCGCGAAGCTGCCTGAATGCACTTTTATTGAATTCTACTCATCACTAGCTTTCGTTAGACACCCCATATATTGAAATTGGAGAAAGTATAAAAACGGCCGTTTTTCCAGCAACACTTTTACTGGAATCTACTCATCACTAGCCTTCGTTTGACACTCCATATTTTGAAATTTGAGAAAGTATGAAAAACAGCCATTTTTCCAGCAACGCACTCCTTGCAATCCGATTGTTTTCCGAGGAACTCCAAAATATCGTTGTAGTGAAGATCATTAATTTTTTTATGTTTCTGAGTACAAGAACAGCACACGATTTTGATATTCAGGCACTACCGACTCCCGTTTCCGATGATTTTACAGCTGTATGGTTTCCGAATCAAAAGTATCCCAACCACGCAAAATTGCAACTGCAGCTATTGCGAAGCTGCCTGAATGCACTTTTATTGAATTCTGCTCATCACTAGCTTTCGTTTGACACCCCATATATTGAAATTGGAGAAAGTATGAAAAACGGCCGTTTTTCCAGCAACGCACTCCTTGCAATCCGATCGTTTTCCGAGGAACTCCAGAATATCGTTGTGGTGAAGATCTGTATTTTTTTTATGTCCCTGAGTACAATAGCAGCGCAGTTTTGATATTCAGGCACTTCCGACTCCCGTTTCCGATGATCTTACAGCTGTATGGTTTCGGAATCAAAAGTATCCCAACCACGCAAAAAACTGCAATTGCAGCTATCGCGAAGCTGCCTGAATGCACTTTTATTGAATTCTACTCATCACTAGCTTTCGTTTGACACCCCATATATTGAAATTGGAGAAAGTATGAAAAACGGCCGTTTTTCCAGCAACGCGCTCCTTGCAATCCGATCGTGTTCCGAGGAACTCCAGAATATCGTTGTAGTGAAGGTCTATAATTTTTTGATGTTCTTGAGTACAATAACAGCGCGAGTTTGATTTTCAAGCACTTCGGACTCCCGTTTCCAATGATTTTTCAGCTGTATGGTTTCGGAATCAAAAGTATCCCAACCACGCAAAAAACTGCAATCGCAGGTATCGCGAAGCTGCCTGACTGCACTTTAATTGAATTCTACTCATCACTAGCTTTTGTTTGACACCCCATATATTGGAATTGGAGAAAGTATGAAAAACGGCCGTTTTTCCAGCAACGCGCTCGTTGCAATCCGATCGTGTTCCGAGGAACTCCAGAGTATCGTTTTAGTGAAGATCTTTAATTTTTTTATGTTCCTGAGTACAATATTAGCGCGATTTTGATATTCAGGCACTTCCGACTCCCGTCTCCGGTGATTTTACAGCTGTATGGTTTCGGAATCAAAAGTATCCCAACCACGCAAAAAACTGCAACTGCAGGTATCGCGAAGCTGCCTGAATGCACTTTTATTGGATTCTACTCATCGCTAACTTTCGTTTGACACCCCATATATTGAAATCGGAGAAGGTATGAATATCGGCCGTTTTTCCAGCAACGCACTCCTTGCAATCCGATCGTTTTCCGAGGAACTCCAGAATATCGTTATAGTGAAGATCTTTAACTTTTTTATGTTCCTGAGTAAAATAACAGCGCGATTTTGATATTCAGGCAGTTCTGACTCCCGTCTCCGATGATTTTATAGCTGTATGGTTTCGGAATCAAAAGTATCCCTACCACGCAAAAAACTGCAATTGCAGGTATCGTATCGCGAAGCTGCCTGAATGCACTTTTATTGAATTCTACTCATCACTAGCTTTCGTTTGACCCCCGATATATTGAAATTGGAGAAAGTATGAAAAACGACCGTTTTTCCAGCAACGCGCTCCTTGCAATCCGATCGTTTTCCGAGGAACTCCAGAATATCGTTGTCGTGAAGATTTTCAACTTTTTTATGTTTCCGAGTAAAAAAAAGCGCGATTTTGATATTCAGGCACTCCCGACTCCTGTTTCCGATGATTTTATTGCTGTATGGTTTCGGAATAAAAAGTATCCCAACCACAAAAAAAACTGCAATTGCAGCTATCGCGAAGCTGCCTGAATGCACTTTTATTGAATTCTACTCATCACTAGCTTTCGTTTGACACCCCATATATTGAAATTGGAGAAAGTATGAAAAACGGCCGTTTTCCCAGCAACGCACGGGAGTTTTCGATGATCTTACATCTGTATGGTTTCGGAATCAAAAGTATCCCAACCACGCAAAAAACTGCAATTGCAGGTATCGCAAAGCTGCGTGAATGCACTTTTACTGAATTCTACACATCACTAGCTTTCGTTTGACACTCCATATATTGAAATTGGAGAAATTATGAATAACGGCCGTTTTTCCAGCAGCGCACTCCTTGTAATCCGATCGTTTTCCGAGGAACTCCAGAAAATCTTTCTAGTGAAGATCTTTGATTTTTTTATGTTCCTGAGTACAATAACAGCGCGATGTTGAAATTTAGGCACTTCCGACTCCCGTTTCCGATGATTTTACAGCTGTATGGTTTCGGAATCAAAAGTATCCCAACCACGCAAAAAACTGCAATTGCAGGTATCGCGAAGCTGCCTGAATGCACTTTCATTGAATTCCATTTATCACTAGCTTTCGTTTGACACCCCATATATTGAAATTGGAGAAAGTATGAAGAACGGCCGTTTTTCCAGCAACGCACTCCTTGCAATCCGATCGTTTTCCGAGGAACTCCAGAACATCGTTGTAGTGAAGATCTTTAATTTTTTTATGTTCCTGAATAAAATAACAGCGCGATTTTGATATTCAGGCAGTTCTGATTCCCGTTTCCGATGATTTTATAGCTGTATGGTTTCGGAATCAAAAGCATCCCAACCACGCAAAAAACTGCAATTGCAGGTATCGCGAAGCTGCCTGAATGCTCTTTTATTGAATTCTACTCATCACTAGCTTTCGTTTGACACCCCATATATTGAAATTGGAGAAAAAATGAAAAACGGCCGTATTTCCAGCAACGCAATCCTTGCAATCCGATCGTTTTCCGAGGAACTCCAGAATATCGTTGTAGTGAAGATCTTTAATTTTTTTATGTTCCTGAGTAAAATAACAGCGCGATTTTGATATTCAGGCAGTTCTGATTCCCGTTTCCGATGATTTTATAGCTGTATGGTTTCGGAATCAAAAGCATCCCAACCAAGCAAAAAACTGCAATTGCAGGTATCGCGAAGCTACCTGAATGCACTTTTATTGATTTCTACTCATCATTAGCTTTCGTTTGACACCCCATATATTGAAATTGAAGAAAGTATCAAAAACTGCCGTTTTTCCAGCAACGCACTCCTTTTCATCCGATCGCTTTCCGAGGAACTCCAGAATATCGTTGTAGTGAAGATCTTTAATTTTTTTATGTTTCTGAGTACAATAACAGCGCGATTTTGATATTCAGGCACTTCCGACTCCCGTTTCCGATGATTTTACAGCTGTATGGTTTCGGAATCAAGAGTATCCCAACCGCGCAAAAAACTGCAACTGCAAGTATCGCGAAGCTGCCTGAGTGCACTTTTATTGAATTCTACTCATCACTAGCTTTCGTTTGATACCCCATATATTGAAATTGAAGAAAGTATCAAAAACTGCCGTTTTTCCAGCAACGCACTCCTTTTCATCCGATCGTTTTCCGAGGAACTCCAGAATATCGTCGTAGTGAAGATCTTTAATTTTTTTATGTACCTGAGGACAATAGCAGCACGATTTGGATATTCAGGAACTCCGACTCCCGTTTCCGATGATTTTATAGCTGTATGGTTTCGGAATCAAAAGTATCCCAACCACGCAAAAAACTGCAACTGCAAGTATCGCGAAGCTGCCTGAGTGCACTTTTATTGAATTCTACTCATCGCTAACTTTCGTTTGACACCCCATATATTGAAATCGGAGAAGGTATGAATATCGGCCGTTTTTCCAGCAACGCACTCCTTGCAATCCGATCGTTTTCCGAGGAACTCCAGAATATCGTTATAGTGAAGATCTTTAACTTTTTTATGTTCCTGAGTAAAATAACAGCGCGATTTTGATATTCAGGCACTTCCGACTCCCGTTTCCGATGATTTTACAGCTGTATGGTCTCGGAATCAAAAGTATCCCAACCACGGAAAAAACTGCAATTGCAGGTATCGCGAAGCTGCCTGAATGTACTTTTATTGAATGCTACTCATCACTAGCTTTCGTTTGACACCCCATATATTGAAATTGGAGAAAGTATGAAAAAAGCCGTTATTCCAGCAACGCACTCCTTGTAATCCGATCGTTTTCCGAGGAACTCCAGAATATCGTTGTAGTGAAGATCTTTAATTTTTTTATGTTCCTGAGTACAATAACAGCGCGATTTTGATATTCAAGCACATCCGACTTCCGTTTCCGATGATCATACAACTGTATGGTTTCGGAATCAAAAGTATCCCGACCACGCAAAAAACTGCAATTGCAGCTATCGCGAAGTTGCCTGAATGCACTTTTATTGAATTCTACTCATCACTAGCTTTCGTTTGACACCCCATCTATTAGTGAATTTCTCGAGGGAAATTACCCATTGCGGAGAGCATCGTATATAGATATATATATATATATATATATATATATATATATATATATATATATATATATATATATATATATATATATACATATATTTATATGTATATATATATATATATATATATATATATATATATATATATATATATATATATATATATATATATATATATATATCTGTATATATATATATATATATATATATATATATATATATATATATATATATATATATATATATATACATATGGGATATAACGCAATTCGTGACCACGCTAGAGGTTGCAATTTGCGCCGAATTTCACAAATTTTTCAGAAAGGGTGTATTGGGTTAATATTTCGGTTAAGTTCGTGAAGCAGCTATATCGGCTGGGCAAAAACAAAATGGCGGCCATTTTTGACGCAAAATCGTGATTTCTGTTCTGACTAAAGTATAGCTCCGATTTGGATGAAATTTAGTACTAAGGTTCACTGATGTATGTGATGAATCTCACAATAAAAAATCCAAAGTCGGTACGGCAGAAACAAAGTGGCGGCCGTTCAAAGGTCGGAAAACGTGTAAAATTTTGTTGTTGTAATAGTGATTAAAGCTTTCAACAGATTTTCATGAAATTCGGCATTTAGATAGAAATTATGAGTACCTAAAGTATTGCGTGAAAGATTTGGGGTCAGGTCCCCAAAAACAAAATGGCGGCCAGTTGAAACTCAAAACTTCAAAGGCTTCTAAAAGTCGCAATTTTAATTTGATATATATGAAACTTGGTTTCCTGATAGACATTACTTAGATCTACAGTTTTTGATATTTTGGTGATCATGCATGTGCAAATTTCAAAATGGCGGCGTTTTAGATATGCGTTTTTTCAGGTTTTTGTGGGCCTCTAGTGGTCGCATATTCCAGCAAATTTTGATGAAAATTGAAATAATGGATCTCTGTACTATGTTCTTGTATAATGCAGAAAATTATAAAAATTTAATGAAAAATTAAAAAAGTCGAAAATTTAAAACCCAATATTTTTAAGCTGCCATTTTCACTAAAAATTGAATTATTTTGCCCTGTCTAGAGTCAAACTCCGATTTGAACGAGATTTGGCACATTGATATATGAGGTCCTAGCCCACAGACATTTAAAATTGTCCAAAATCAAATGCATGCATTCAAAATGGCGGCCCCCAAAGGTCAGGAACAAGCGCAATTCACTATTTTAGTAGCAACTGAAATAATGAATTTTTTTCATGGAAACGTTTTAAATGACTTATCTTGAACGTATTTATAAATCAGAATATTTTTCAAATGTTGCAAAATATTTTCAACAATACCCTAAAACATTATAAAACCGCGACTTGTCTGTCCGTTTGTTCGTGTGTCACAAGTTTTCTCGCAAACCACATGAGCTAGAATGAGGAAATTTTCTACGTACGTCAAAAGTGGTGCCTCTTGAAATTTGCAGCGTTAGAACATATTTTAAAGTGTTTCAGGAGTCTCCCCATACAGGGGGGTGACATAAACATTTTTTTTATTTCTGTAGCCCTCTAGCAGCCAAGTTTCTCAACAGATTCCAATAAAACTTGAAATTATAAGTTATTAAGGCAAGTTAATTTAATTTAATGATGCAAATCGGATGAAAAATAAAAAATTCGAAAATTTACAGCTTAATAACTTTAGCAGCCGTTTTCAATTAAAATTCAAAATAACGGCCCCTGATGGTTCAGAAAAGAATTGAAAATGTATATATTAATGGCAATGCAAGTTCTGATTAAACTTTTATGGTAATCTTTTGAAATTAACTATTTGAGCTATTCAAGCCAAAAAGTTATCACCTTTGTTTGACAACCACTGTCAAATGTATAAACAGCAAATGTAAGAAGGGCGAAACGAGTATAAATATGTTTATAACAATTTATTACCCGCCGATTTTCAATATGTGATCCATACGTGTGCAACTCAATTTACTTAGCAAAATATTTGCGTCTCTATAAGGGTCTTTAAAAACAAACGGCGGCAGATACTTTCTGTTAATAAATAACCATGTAATGCTACGAAAATTGCAATCAGAAGTCAAGTAGTAGATAAGCCAATTTCTTTTTCGAAACTTTACGCTACATACGAGAAATTTCCCTTTCCGGCTGGTGCTGCCAACGGGGATTTTTTATGTTCCTGAGTACAATAACAGCGCGATTTTGATACTCAGGCACTTCCGACTCCCGTTTCCGATGATTTTACAGCTGTAACGTTTCGGAATCAAAAGTATCCCTACCACGCAAAAAACTGCAATTGCAGGAATCGCGAAGCTGCCTGAATGAACTTTTATTGAATTCTACTCATCACTAGCTTTCGTTTGACACCCCATATATTGAAATTTGAGAAAGTATGAAAAACGGCCGATTTTCCAGCAACGCACTCTTTGCAATCCGATCGTTTTCCGAGGAACTCCAGAATATCGTTGTAGTGAAGATCTTTAATTTTTTTATGTTCCTGAGTACAATAACAACCCGATTTTGAAATTCAGGCACTTCCGACTCCCGTTTCCGATGATTTTACAGCTGTATGGTTTCGGAATCAAAAGTGTCCCAACCACGCAAAAACTGCAATTGCAGGTATCGTGAAGCTGCCTAAATGCACTTTTATTGAATTCTACTCATCACTAGCTTTCGTTTGACACCCCATATATTGAAATTGGAGAAAGTATGAAAAACGGCCGTTTTTCCAGCAACGCACAACTTTTAATCCGACCGTTTTCCGAGGAACTCCAGAATATCGTTGTCGTGAAGATCTTTAATTTTTTTATGTTCCTGAGTACAATAACAGCGCGATTTTGATATTCAGGCACTTCCGACTCCCGTTTCCGATGACTTTACAGCTGTATGGTTTCGGAATCAAAAGTATCCCAACCACGCAAAAAACTGCAATTGGAGGTATCGCGAAGCTGCCTGAATGCACTTTTACTGAATTCTACTCATCAGTAGCTTTCGTATGACACCCCATATATTGAAATCGGGAAAGTATGAAAAACGGCCGATTTTCCAGCAACGCACTCCTTTTAATCCGATCGTTTTCCGAGGAACTCCAGAATATTGTTGTAGTGAAGATCTTTAATATTTTTATGTTCCTGAGTACAATAACAGCGCGATTTTAATATTCAGGCACTTCCGACTCCCGTTTCCGATGATTTTACAGCTGCATCGTTTCGGAATCAAAAGTATCCCAACCACGCAAAAAACTGCAATTGCAGGTATCGCGTAGCTGCCTGAATGCACTTTTATTGAATTCTACTGATCACTAGCTTTCGTTTGACACCCCATGTATTGAAATTGGAGAAAGTATGAATAACGGCCGTTTTTCCAGCAACGCACTCCTTGCAATCCGATCGTTTTCCGAGGAACTCCAGAATATCGTTGTAGTGAAGATCTTTAATTTTTTTATGTTGCAAAGTACAATAACAGCGTGATTTTGATATTCAGGCACTTCTGACTCCCGTTTCCGATGATTTTACAGCTGTATGGTTTCGGAATCAAAAGTATCGTAACCACGCAAAAAACTGCAATTGCAGGTATCGCGAAGCTGCCTGAATGCACTTTTATTGAATTCTACTCATCACTAGCTTACGTTTGACACCCCATATATTGAAATTGGAGAAAGTATGAAAAACGGCCGTTTTCCCAGCAACGCACTACTTGCAATCCGATCGTTTTCCGAGGAACTCCAGAATATCGTTGTATAGAATGTCTTTAATTTTTTATGTTCCTGAGTACAATAATAGCGAGATTTAGATATTCAGGCAATGCCGACTCCCGTTTCCGATGATTTTACAGCTGTATGGTTTCGGAATCAAAAGTATCCCAACCACGCAAAAAACTGCGATTGCAGGTATCACGAAGCTGCTTGAATGCACTTTTATATGAACTCTACTCATCACTAGCTTTCGTTTGACACCCCATATATTGAAATTGGAGAAAGTATGAAAAACGGCCGTTTTTCCAGCAACGCACTCCTTGCAATCCGATCGTTTTCCGAGGAACTCCAGAATATCGTTGTAGTGAAGATCTTTAATTTTTTATGTTCCTGAGTACAATAATAGCACGACTTTGATATTCAGGCACTTCCGAATCCCGTTTCCGATGATTTTACAGCTGCATGGTTTCGGAATCAAAAGTATCCCAACCACGCAAAAACTGCAATTGCATGTATCGCGAAGCTGCCTGAATGCACTTTCATTTAATTCTACTCATCACTAGCTTTCGTTTGATACCCCGTATATTGAAATTGGAGAAAGTATGAAAAACGGCCGTGTTTCCAGCAACGCACTCCTTTTAATCCGATCGTTTTCCGAGCAACTCTTCTGGATCTTGCCATGTCAAATTTTCAAACTAGGTGTCTATCTATAGCTCCCGTTTTACATCCTTATGTTCAACCTGATCTCCATCATCCACCTTTGTCTCTAGCACTATCCGTTGATACCCTTAAACCCCAGAGAACTGCCTCAGTTTGTCGTTACAATTTCTTCAAAGCAAATTATGAGGCAATCAAAACCAATCTGGACTCGGTCAACTGGTGTACCTTCTTCACTCGTCTTGACTGCGATAGTTCCTTGAACAAGTTTTATGATTACCTGAATAATCTGATTGCTCTTCACACTCCGCTCCAAGCTCCTCGCAATGCGAAAATGAAGCCTTGGCTTACCCGAAGTGTTCTTCGTGCCTTAAGAGCCAAAGATAAGGGGCATAGGCACTACAAATTGACCGGAAGTGATGACGCTAGGCAAAATTTCTGTAGATTGCGCTCTTTGGCTAAAACAGAGATCAAAACGGCCATGAGAAACTATTTTAGCAGCTTAGAGAGTTCCCTCCTGACAAATAATCCTAAACCCTTTTGGTCATACATCCGATCCCTTAAATCTTCCACTTCCATCCCGAATACTGTCAAATGGAATAACACTGAAGCCTCCTCCCCTCAGGATATTTCTAACCTATTTGCCGAATATTTTTCCTCTACTTTTTCCTCTTCTGACATACTACACTCCCCTATAAATTCTATTCAAACTTATCCAGCATCAAGTACATCCTATTCCACTGATCCTTTTGAAGTTGAATCCCTTATTAACTTGCTCGATCCGAATGTTAGCCCTGGTCCTGATGGAATACCTAATATATTTATAAAGTCACTTTGTTCCTCTTTGTGTTTTCCTCTTTCCCTTATATTCAATCTCAGTCTTAGTACTGGCACCTTTCCAACGTACTGGAAAGATGCAAATGTTGTTCCTATCTTTAAAAACGGCGACCCATCATCTGCCTCAAACTATCGTCCCATATCGCTCCTCTCCTGTTTCTCTAAGCTGCTGGAACGACTTGTGCACAACAGGCTTCTTGAGTCCCTGAGTTCATTTGTCACACCACAGCAACATGGATTCTTAAAGGGTCGTTCAACTTCTACGAACTTGGCTGAGTTCGAAGACTATATTGCTAGAGCTTTAGACAAACAGCTTCAAGTAGATGCAATACTCACGGACTTCTCGAAAGCTTTTGACTCCGTGAACCATGTTCTGCTCTGTCAAAAGTTAGCTTTGCTTGGCATATCCGGTTCCCTTCATTCTTGGATTTCATCATATTTATCCTCCCGTTCATGTCGTGTCAATCTCTATGGCACATTTTCCTTTCCATTCAATCCTACATCTGGCGTCCCTCAAGGGTCAATCCTTGGACCTCTTCTTTTCCTACTGTTTATCAATGATCTTCCTTCTGTAATTTCCTCTTCTTGTCTCCTGTATGCTGATGATTTCAAGGTATTCCGGACAATTAGATCCCTTGAAGATTGTCAGCAACTCCAAACTGATCTTTTTAACCTGTATAACTGGTGTAATGTAAACTCCCTTCGTATTAATGTTTCCAAATGTTTTAAAATGACTTTTACTTTGAAAATTGTCCCTTTAATTTTTAATTACTCCTTATGTGATGTTGTTCTCTCCTCTGCAGACTCATGTAAAGATCTTGGTGTAATATTTGACCCCAAGCTTAAATTTGATGTCCACATTTTTAGCCTAATTACCAAGGCATCAAAAGTTTCGGGTTTTCTTATGCGGCATTTGCATAAGTTTGTAAATATTGCTACCGCTGTTCGCTTGTTCACGTGTCTTGTCCGCCCGCTCCTTGAGTACTGCTCAGTGGTGTGGTCTCCAAGACATTTATATCTTATGAACTCAATAAAAGCTGTTCAGCGTAAGTTTACCCGTATTGTGTTTTTCAAATTTAACGTAGCTTATGAGCCTTATGAGCGTCGTCTATCCACACTTCGTCTCCCTTCTCTGTCGTCCCGTAGAACCTTCTTAGATCAATGTTTCCTTTATAAGTTGTACCACCAACAGATTGCCTCCACCCTAAGCGCAGACTTGCAATACAGACTGTATGCACGGCCTAGTCGGTCTAATCACATTCTCGAGGTTCCGTACGCCCGAACAGATTTATATTTTAACTCAATTATGCCACGAATCATCAGAATGCATAACAGCCTCGAGCTTGGCTCTCTATCCACGTCCTACTTTGTTTTTAAAATTAAATTAAAGATGTTACTTTTTGCGAATAGTGATTAATGTTCCTTAGCACTAAATTTTACAAACTTTGTTCTTGACTCTATCTTCATTTCTTTCATGTTTTAGATTAATTCTTTTCTGCTTGATTTGTTGTATTGATTTGTCTTACTCTGAATTATATTTAACTATATTTAATTGTCTAAGTCTATTTTGTAATTAGATTTCTGTAGATTTCTGTCTGTTAAGTAGACTTGAATAAATAAAAATAAATAAATAACGTTGTAGTGAAGATCTTTAATTTTTTTATGTTCCTGAGTACAATAACAGCGCAATTTTGATATTTAGGCACTTCCGACTCCCGTTTCCGATGATTTTACAGCTGCATGATTTCGGAATCAAAAGTATCCTAACCACGCAAAAAACTGCGAGGTATCACGAAGCTGCTTGAATGCACTTTTATTGAATTCTACTCATCACTAGCTTTCGTTTGACACCCCATATATTGAAATTGGAGAAAGTATGAAAAACGGCCGTTTTTCAGCAACGCACTCCTTTTAATCCGATCGTTTTCCGAGCAACTCCAGAATAACGTTGTAGTGAAGATCTTTAATTTTTTTATGTTCCTGAGTACAATAACAGCGCGATTTTGATATTCAGGCACTTCCGACTCCCGTTTCCGATGATCTTACAACTGGATGGTTTCGGAATCAAAAGTATCCCAACCACGCAAAAACTGCAATTGCAGGTATCGCAAAGCTGCCTGAATGCACTTTTACTGAATCCTACTCATCAGTAGCTTTCGTTTGACACCCCATATATTGAAATTGGAGAAAGTATGAAAAACGGCCGTTTTTCCAGCAACGCACTCCTTTTAATCCGATCGTTTTCCGAGTAGCTCCAGAATATCGTTGTAGTGAAGATCTTTGATTTTTTTATGTTCCTGAGTACAATAACAGCGCGATTTTAATATTTAGGCACTTCCGACTCCCGTTTCCGATGATTTTACAGTTGTATGGTTTCGGAATCAAAAGTATCCTAACCACGCAAAAAAATGCAATTGCAGGTATCGCGAAGCTGCCTGAATGCACTTTTATTGAATTCTCCTCATCACTAGCTTTATTTTGACACCCCATATATTGAAATTGGAAAAAGTATGAAAAACGGCCGTTTTTCCAGCAACGCACTCCTTTTAATCCGATCGTTTTCCGAGGAACTTCAGAATATCGTTGTAGTGAAGTTCTTTAATTTTTTTTTTATGTTCCTGAGTACAATAACAGTGCAATTTTGATAATCAGGCACTTCCGACTCCCGTTTCCGATGATCTTATAGCTGTATGGTTTCGGAATCAAAAGTATCCCAGCCACGCAAAAAACTGCAATTGCAGGTATCGCGAAGCTGCCTGAATGCACTTTTATTGAATTCTACTCATCACTAGCTTTCGTTTGACACCCCATATATTGAAATTGTTGAAAGTCTGAAAAACCGCCGTTTTTCCAGCAACGCACTCCTTGCAATCCGATCGTTTTCCGAGGAACTCCAGAATATCGTTGTAGTGAAGATCTTTACTTAGGTGAATTTCTCGAGAGAAATTTACCTATTGCGGAGAGCATCATATACATATATATATATATATATATATATATATATATATATATATATATATATATATATATATATATATATATATATATATATATATATATATATATATATATATATATATATATATATATATATATATATATATATACATATATATATATATATATATATATATATATATATATATATAAATATATATATATATATATATATATATATATCTATATATATATATATATATATATATATATATATATATATATATATAAATTGTCGCGTGTTTTCGGTTCGCGGCCAATAATTTTAACGTTCCGGGAAAGTGAAAACGCAATGTCTTTTAATTTAAGTTAAAAGAGTTTATTTAATTACAAAAGCGCACAATGATCAGCTTAACACGTTCACTAATTTTAATTTTCACTATGAAAAATCTAACACTTGTCCATAAATTTCTTATCGCAATTGTCTTCTAAATCACTTCACTATTACGAAAATCACTTTTCTACTACTCGAATAATAGCGCTTCCCACACACTATCGCAGTTTTTATCGCGGTTGAATGAATGATCGTCCCCCATTCATTCAGCTCGCCTTTATATAGGGTCTGTAGTCATTCAACCCAGTTCTCGTACATTGGCGAATTTGCGGGAACATTCGAGCGACCTCAAATGAATGGAGCAGTGACTCACTTTCAGATGTTGTTCATGCTTGTTGGGTTCTCGTGGTATCGAGTATATTCGTGTTCTTCATTGTTGTGAAAACAATTGCGACAGTAGCTCGCAGAATTATTTTTACATGTAACAATATATATATATATATATATATATATATATATATATATATATATATATATATATATATATATATATATATATATATATATATATATATATGTATGCATGTATATATATATATATATATATATATATATATATATATATATATATATATATATATATACATATATATATATATATATATATATATATATATATATATATATATATATATATATATATATATATATATATATATATATGTATGTATATATATGGGATATAACGAAATTTGTGACCACGCTAGAGGTTGCAATTTTGCTCCGATTGTCACCAAATTTTCAGAAAAGATGTATTTGGTTAATGTTTCAGTTAAGTTAGTGAAACAGCTATATCGGCTGGGCAAAAACAAAATGGCGGCCATTTTAGACGAAAAATCGTGATCTCTGTTGTGACCAAAGTATAGCTCCGATTTGGATGAAATTTGGTACAAAGGTTCACTGATGTATGTGATGAATCTCACAATAAAAAATCCAAAGTCGGTACGGCAGAAACAAAGTGGCGGCCGCTCAATGGTCGGAAAAAGTGTAAAATTTTGTTGTTGTAATAGTGATCAAAGCTTTCAACAGATTTTCATGAAATTCGGCATTTAATAGAAATTATGAGTATCTAAAGTATTGCGTGAAAGATTTGGGGTCAGGTCCCAAAAAACAAAATGGCGGACAGTTGAAACTCAAAACTTCAAAGGCTTCTAAAGTCGCAATTTTAATCTGATATATATGAAGCTTGGTTTCAAGATAGGCATTACTTAGATCTACAGTTTTTAATATTTTGGCGGCGTTTTAAATATGCGTTTTTTCAGGTTTTTGTGGCCCTCAAGTGGTCACATTTTCCAGCGGATTTTGATGAAACTTGAGATTATGGATCTCTGTACTATAGTCTTGTATAATGCAGAAAATTATAAGATTTTTATGAAAAATTAAAAAAGTCGAAAATTTAAAACCCAATATTTTTAAGCTGCCATTTTCACTAAAAATTGAATTATTTTGCCCTGTCTAGAGTCAAACTCCGATTTGAACGAGATTTGGCACATTGATATATGAGATCCTAGCCCACAGACATTTAAAATTGTCCAAAATCAAATGCATGCATTCAAAATGGCGGCCTCCAAAGGTCAGGAACAAGCGCAATTCACTATTTTAGTAGCAACTGAATTAATGAATTTTTTTCATGGAAACGTTTTAAATGACTTATCTTGAACGTATTTATAAATCAGAATATTTTTCAAATATTGTAAAATATTTTTAACAATACCCTAAAACATTATAAAACCGCGACTTGTCTGTCTGTCCGTCCGTCCGTTTGTTCGTGTGTCACAAGTTTTCTCGCAAACCACATGAGCTAGAATGAGGAAATTTCTACGTAGGTCAAAAGTGGTGCCTCTTGAAATTTGCAGTGTAAGAACATATTTCAAAGTGTTTAAGGGGGTCTCCCCATACAGGGGGGTGACATAAATATTTATTTTGTTTCGGTAGCCCTCTAGCAGCCAAGTTTCACAACAGATTCCAATAAAACTTGAAATTATAAGTTATTAAGGCAAGTTAATTTAATTTAATTATGCAAATCGGATGACAAATAAAAAATTCGAAAATTTACAGCTTAATAACTTTAGCAACCGTTTTCAATAAAAATTCAAAATAATGGCCCCTGATGGTTCAGAAAAGAATCGAAAATGTATATATTAATGGCAATGCAAGTGCTGATTAAACTTTTATGGGAATCTTTTGAAATTAACTATTTAAACTATTTAAGCCAAAAAGTTATCACCTTTGTTTGACAACCACCGCCAAATGTATAAACAGCTAATGTGAGAAGGGCGAAACGAGTATAAATATGTTTATAACAATTTATTACCCGCCGATTTTCAATATGTGATCCATACGTGTGCAAGTCAAAATAATTAGCAAAATAGTTGCGCCTCTATGAAGAGTCTCCAAATACGAACAGCGGCAGAAACTTTCTGTTAATAAATACCAATGCAATTCTACAAAAAATGCAATCAGAAGTCCAGTAGTAGATAAGCCAATTTCTTTTTCGAAACCTTACGCTGCAAACGAGAAATTTCCCTTTCCGGCTGGTGCGGCCAACGGGGATTTTTGTTTTATGTTCCGGAGTACAATAACAGCGCGATTTTGATATTCAGGCACTTCCGACACCCGTTTCCGATGATTTTACAGCTGTATGGTTTCGGAATCAAAAGTATCCCAACCACGCAAAAAACTGCAATTGCAGCTATCGCGAAGCTGCCTGAATGCACTTTTATTGAATTCTACTCATCACTAGCTTTCGTTTGACACCCCATATATTGAAATTGGAGAAAGTATGAAAAATGGCCGTTTTCCAGCACCGCACTCCTTTTAATCCCATCGTTTTCCGAGGAACTCCAGAATATCGTTCTAGTGAAGATCTTTAACTTTTTTATGTTCCTGAGTACAAGAACAGCGCAATTTTGATATTCAGGCACTTCCGACTCCCGCTTCCGATGATTTTACAGCTGTATGGTTTCGGAATCAAAAGTATCCCAACCACGCAAAAAACTGCAACTGCAGGTATTGCGAAGCTGCCTGAATGCACTTTTATTGAATTCTACTCATCACTAGCTTTCGTTTGACACCCCATATATTGGAATTGGAGAAAGTATGAAAAACGGCAATTTTTCCAGCAACGTACTCCTTGCAATCCGATCGTTTTCCGAGGAACTCCAGAATATCGGTGTAGTGAAGATCTTTAATTTTTTTATGTTTCTGAGTACAATAACAGCACGATTTTGATAGTCAGGCACTTCCAACTCCCGTTTCCGATGATTTTACAGCTGTATGGTTTCGGAATCAAAAGTATCCCAACCACGCAAAAAACTGCCCCATTGCAGGTATCGTGAAGCTGCCTGAATGCACTTTTACTGAATTCTACTCATCATTAGCTTTTGTTTGGCTCCCCATATATTGAAACTGGAGAAAGTATGAAAAACGGCCGTTTTTCCAGCAACGCACTCCTTGCAATCCGATCGTTTTCCGAGGAACTCCAGAATATCGTTGTAGTGAAGATCTTTAATTTTTTTATGTTCCTGAGTACAATAACAGCGCGATTTAGATATTCAGGCACTTTCGACTCCCGTTTCGGACGATTTTACAGCTGTATGGTTTCGGAATCAAAAGTTTCCTAACCACGCAAGAACTGCCTTTGCAGGTATTGCGAAGCTGCCTGAATGCACTTTTATTGAATTATACTCATCACTAGCTTTCGTTTGACACCCCATATATTGAAATTGGAGAAAGTTTGAATAACGGCCGTTTTTTCAGCAACGCAGTCCTTGCAATCCGATCGTTTTCTGAGGAACTCCAGAATATCGTCGTAGTAAAGATCTTTAATTTTTTATGTTCCTGAGTAAAATGGCAGCGTTATTTTGATATTCAAGCACTTCCGACTCCCGTTTCCGATCATTTTATAGCTGTATGGTTTCGGAATCAAAAGTACCCCAATCACGCAAAAACCTGCAATTGCGGCTATCGCGAAGCTGCCTGAATGCCCTATAATTGAATACTACCCATCATAAGCTTTCGTTTGACACCCCATATATTGAAATTGGAGAAAGTATGAAAAATGGCCGTATTCCCAACAACGCACTCCGTTTTCCGAGAAACTCCAGAATGTCGTTGTAGTGAAGATCTTTAATTTTTTATGTTCCTGAGTACAATAACAGCGCGATTTTGATATTCAGGCACTTCCGACGCCCGTTTCCGATGATTTTATAGCTGTATGGTTTCGGAATCAAAAGTATCCCAACCACGCAAAAGCCTGCGATTGCGGCTATCGCGAAGCTGCCTGAATGCACTTTTATTGATTTCTACTCATCACTAGCTTTCGTTTGACACCCCATGTATTGAAATTGGAGAAAGTATGAAAAATGGCCGTTTTTCCAACAACGCACTCCTTGCAATCCGATCGTTTTCCGAGAAACTCCAGAATATCGTTGTAGTGAAGATCTTTAATATTTTTATGTTCCTGAGTACAATAGCAGCGCGATTTAATATTCAGGCACTTCCGACTCCCGTTTCCGATGATTTTGCAGCTGTATGGTTTCGGAATCAAAAGTATCCCAACCACGCAAAAAACTGCAATTGCAGGTATCGCGAAGATGCCTGATTGCACTTTTATTGAATTCTACTCATCACTAGCTTTCGTTTGACACCCCATATATTGAAATTGGAGAAAGTGTGAAAAACGGCCGTTTTTCCAGCAACGCACTCCTTGCAATCCGATCGTTTTCCGAGGAACTCCAGAATATCGTAGTAGTGAAGATCTTTAATTTTTTATGTTCCTGAGTAAAATGGCAGCGTTATTTTGATATTCAAGCACTTCCGACTCCCGTTTCCGATCATTTTATAGCTGTATGGTTTCGGAATCAAAAGTATCCCAACCACGCACTAACCTGCAATTGCAGCTATCGCGAAGCTGCCTGAATGCACTACAATTGAATACTACTCATCACTAGCTTTCGTTTGACACCCCATATTGAAATTGGAGAAAGTATGAATAACGACCGTTTTTCCAACAACGCACTCCTTTCAAACAGATCGTTTTCTGAGAATCTCCAGAATATCGTTGTAGTGAAGATTTTTAATTTTTTATGTTCCTGAGTACAATAACGGCGCGATTTTGATATTCAGGCACTTCCGACTCCCGTTTCCGATGATTTTACAGCTGTATGGTTTCGGAATCAAAAGTATCCCAACCACGCAAGAAACTGCAATTACAGGTATCGCGAAGCTGCGTGAATGGACTTTTATTGAATTCTACTCATCACTAGCTTTCATTTGACACTCCATATATTGAAATTGGAGAAAGTATGACTAACGGCCGTTTTTCTAGCAACGCACTCCTTTGAATCCGATCGTTTTCCGAGGAACTCCAAAATATCGTTGTAGTGAAAATTTTTAATTTTTTATGTTCCTGAGTACAATGACACCGCGATTTTGATATCCAGGCACTTCCGACTCCTGTTTCCGATGATTTTACAGCTGTATGGTTTCGGAATCAAAAGTATCCCAACCACGCAAAAAACTGCAATTGCAGGTATCGCGAATCTGCCTGAATGCACTTTTATTGAATTCTACTCAACACTAGCTTTCGTTTGACACCCCATATATTGAAATTTGAGAAAGTATGAAGAACGGCCGTTTTTCTAGCAACGCACTCCTTTGAATCCGATCGTTTTCCGAGAACTCCAGAATATCGTTGTAGTGAAGATCTTTAATTTTTTTTTTTTTTATGTTCCTGAGTACAATAACAGCGCGATTTTGATGTATAGGCACTTCCGACTCCTGTTTCCGATGATTTTACAGCTGTATGGTTTCGGAATCAAAAGTATCCCAACCACGCAAAAAACTGCAATTGCAGGTATCGCGAAGCTGCCTGAATGCACTTTTATTGAATTCTTCTCATCACTAGCTTTCGTTTGACACCCCATATATTGAAATTGGAGAAAGTATGAAAAACGGCCGTTCTTTCTGCAACGCACTCCTTGCAATCGGATCGACTTCCGAGGAACTCCAGAATATCGTTGTTGTGAAGATCTTTAATTTTTTATGTTCCTGAGTACAATAATAGCGCGATTTTGATATTCAGGCACTTCCGACTCCCGTCTCCGATGATTTTGCAGCTGTATGGTTTCGGAATCAAAAGTATCCCAACCACGCACTAACCTGCAATTGCAAGATAACCATGGGACCAAAAAGGCGACTACACACACGAACGGCGATAGCGGCTCCGAGGGGGGACCCAATAAAATGGAGCAAACAAATGAAACCACAAGCAAACAGGACGCTAGCACGGAGAACCCTTTCAGGCAAAAACCGCTGTTGGCAAGAACACCGATAAAACAAGTCACCGATTGCGGGGGGAGGCAGCAAACCCCAGAAACACTGTTAAAGTCAACACCACAGGTTAAATCATCGGAGACAGACCACAGACGGACTAACGAACGAAAGAAGGTAGAGTGTGTTGTGCAACCTGGCATCATTGCAGCCTTTGGGCGCAGTAGAAGGACTATGCGCACCCCGGAGCGCCCAGTGCAAGACGTACACAATCCGGATCAAGTTGCGACACCAACGGAGGCCAGTGTAAGACTGGGGGAGGGAGAAGTTTTGCCGTTGGCCGACGCCACTTCAAACGCGATCCAAGCGATAGAAGCAAAAGGGCTAGGAAGCGGGGGCCTCTCCCAAGAGGTGGACTCAAATAACACAATCGCCCTTGACCGCGCCGAAGAGGAGCGGCTTACTCGGAAAGCGGGGAATATCGTCAAACAACTGAGGGCTGCCTGCGAAGTGCAGAAAAACATAGGCAAGAGTGTCGAGAATGGCATTCTTGAACTGGAGGAGCTTTTTGGCCGCATAACGCACTACAGGCGGAGGTGGCTTGCAGCCGAGAAGCACCAAAAAGACACGCTCTCCCTTGAGGCATCAGTGGGTCCTAGCAGCAGCAAAAGAATGGCCGGTAGCCCAATTGAAGGCGACTGTGAGAAAAGGAGGAAGGATGAGACCATAAACGAAGTTGACACTCCAGGCGAGGAGTTTCATGTGGTGCGAAACAAGGCAGCGAAAAAAGCGGCCAAAAAGCTACTCCTAGAAAAAAAAGACAAAGAGCTCAACCACGAAGAGAACAAGGAGCCCCCCGCTATACCGCAGAAAACAAAAAGCAAACCGCGGCACAAACCCTTGCGTGAGGCACTGCTTATTAAACCCACTAAGGGCCGAACCTACGCAGATGTCCTCCGTGAAATTAAAGGAGCGGTCAAGCCAGACGACACCAAAACTGCCATCAAAGCAGTTCGACCAACCCGGACCGGCGGCTTGCTGGTGAAATTCGGGCCAGAGGCCACAAACAAAGATGCATTCCGTGACGCGGTTCAAAAGGTTCTTGGAGATGCGGCAACGGTTGCCTCGCTCGAACCAATGGCCACCCTGGAAATCAGGAACCTCGATTGCGTCACGGACAAAGCTGAAGTAGAGGATGCCATTAGGAGGGAGTTCCCCAGCTTAAGTGAAGTCAAGGCAAGATTGACGCGTGAAAACACAAGGGGGCAACGCATGGCTATTGTCGAACTAGCTGATAAAGACGCCCAGCAAATCCTGGCGAAGGGCAAAATTAAGATAGGTTGGGTGATCTGCAGGATACGGAGAAGAGCGATCCCTATCCGCTGCTTCAGATGCCTCGAATACGGACACACCGCGTATGGCTGTAGGGGACCCGACAGGAGATCTCTGTGCTACAAATGTGGTGAAACGGGGCACAAAAGGAAGGAGTGCACGAACGAGGCAAAATGCATTCTTTGCAAGGACGCTAAGCTAGCACCCGGCGACCTCAAACATGAGCCGGGGACAGGGAGATGCCGGGTTTTTAAGGAGGCCCTAACTAAAGCCAAATCGATACTCAAATGATCCGTATCCTGCAGGTCAATTTGCACCGAAGCACAAACGCCCAGGACCTACTTGAGCAGTTTGCGAGGGATAAGAAAGCTGACCTCGTGTTGCTGAGCGAGCAACATCATAACAAGAACTCGCAAGCGTGGTACCCTGACAAAACTGGTACCTCGGCCATCTGGGTTCGAGACAGTGCCCGCCTTCAGGTGCAGGGCCATGGACGCGGGGATGGTTTTGTGTGGGTGCGGTGTTCAGGGATAACATATTTCAGTGTTTATCTGACGCCTAACGAGGCAATGCGATCCTTTCGAACCAAACTCGATGCCCTGGAGGACGCTGTCTCGAACACAGAGGGCCACATGCTGGTCGGGGGAGACTTCAACGCTAGAGCCATCGAATGGGGTATGCCACAATCCGACCCAAGGGGAAAGCAAATATTGGACATGGCGGCCAGAACAGCGCTTTTTGTCCTAAATACTGGTAACACCCCTACTTTCCGCCGCTGGGGTTGCGTAGGAACCATACCCGATGTGACACTCGCTTCGGAGTCCCTGGTACCTAGAGTACACAACTGGCGAGTACTAGAGGACTACTCGGCTAGTGATCACCAGTATATAGCTGTTGAGATTCACGACGGTGCCACTCTGCGTGCATATGCCCAAACTTCAATCCTCGGATGGAGGACTGGGAGGATGGACGTCGAGAAGTTCACTGACGCGCTTACGGCAGGCGCACCGTTGCTGGGAGCTCCACCAGGGAGTGGAGGGCCTACAGCCAAGGACTTGGTGAACTCAACTATGAGTACCATCATAGCTGCTTGCGAGTCTTCCATGCCCCGTCGGAGACCCCGACATGGTAAGCCTCCAGTATACTGGTGGTCAAACGAGATCGCCGAACAAAGAAGCGAGTGTCACAAACTTCGGCGAGAGGCCCAGCGGGCGCGAACACGGGAGGAGGCAGACACTAGGCTAGCAGCATACAGGTCCGGCAGGAAATATCTTCGCAGGCTTATTAACAAGAGCAAGGCCCGATGCTGGCAAGACCTCGTGGACGATGTAAATAGGGATCCGTGGGGCCTTGGCTACAAGCTGGTCATGGGGAAACTTGGTGCCCTACGGAAGCCTTGTATACATGACGCGGAAAAGATGGACGCGATAGTGCGGGGACTCTTCCCCGCCCATCCCGTCCGTGTTGACGCTGTCCATGGTGAAACAGCAGTCGAGTGCCCACTCTTCACACAGCTGGAACTGGAGGAGGCAGTCCTCTCCCTGAAGGCAAGGAAGGCTAGAGGTCCAGATGGTGTTTCAGCTGAGGTTTTGCAGCTCGTCTATCACCATTGTCCTGACTTGCTGCTCAGCACATTCAACGCTTGCCTACGGGACGGGGTTTTCCCGGTACGATGGAAGGTGGCGAGGCTCGTGCTGGTCAGCAAGGGGAAGGGAAATCCCGAATCGCCGTCTGCATACCGCCCGTTATGCATGCTAGACACGGCTGGGAAAGTGCTAGAGAAACTCATCAAGGGAAGACTCACTGACGCGATTCGTGCTGCAGGGGACCTATCTCCTCGGCAGTACGGCTTTAGAGCAGGACGTTCTACCATTGATGCGATTGCAGAGGTGGTGAACGCGGTCCAAAAGGCAGAGGCATATAGTCGCACCAAGCGACGGATCGTCCTGTTGGTGACACTCGACGTCAGGAATGCCTTCAACTCCGCTAGATGGGTGGATATTCTGGATACGCTGGAAAACTCTTTTCAAGTTCCAGAATATCTAATGCGGCTTTTGAGGAACTACCTAAAGGACCGAAGCCTGCTCTACGACACGACACAGGGCCAACGAAGGATGGCGGTTACATCGGGTGTTGCCCAGGGATCTATCCTTGGTCCGGACCTGTGGAACGTGTCTTACGACGGGCTACTGAGACTTGAGATGCCAGATGAGTCGCGCTTGGTCGGCTATGCGGATGATGTTGCGGCTCTGGTCGCCGGACGCACCGTTGAACAAGCGCAACTTAGGCTAGGTATGCTAATGCGCCGAGTGAGGGACTAGATGACTACTCGCGGGCTCAGTCTAGCACTGGAGAAAACCGAAGTGGTCATCTTGACAAAAAAGAGAATCCCTAGAGTAAGGATGATCAGTATTGGAGATATACAGATCGAATCGAAGCCAGCGGTGAAGTACCTGGGGCTACTGATCGACTCGAAGATGAGTTTCTCTGAGCAAATCAGGGCAACGGCTGAGAAGGCTGCTTCGGGAATATCGGCCCTGAGTCGACTTATGGCCAACGTAGGGGGACCCAGCCCATCAAGAAGACGCCTCTTGATGAGTGCTGTAGGGTCAGTGCTACTGTACGGAGCAGAGGTATGGGGCGACGCTCTCAGCAAGGAGGTATACCGAAAACGATTGGCACAGGTACAGAGAAGAGGAGCACTGAGAATTGCATCTTCGTATCCAACAGTCTCCGACTCGGCGGTGAGAGTGATTGCAGGCGTGATACCTGTCGCCCTCCTTGCTAGAGAGCGCCGCGCTATTTACCTGCGCCGAAACGAGGATGCGAGGGAGATGGTTGTCCGCGAGGAGAGACAACGCTCGCTCAACGATTGGCAGCAGTCTTGGAGGAATTGCACGAAGGGAAGGTGGACTGCGCGCCTCATCCCGGATGTGAGACCGTGGCTAAATCGAAGGCATGGTGAGACTGACTTCTATCTGACCCAGCTTTTGAGCAGGCACGGGTTTTTTCAGTCTTACCTGCACAAGATCGGCAAGTCACGGTCTCCCGATTGTCGGTTTTGCCCAGGAGAGGAGGACAATGCCTGTCACACATTTTTTGCGTGTACGAAACGGGCCAGGCTGCGAAGGGAACTCTACAGGGAGACGGGAGAGCTCACCCCGGATAATATAGTTGCGGTGATGCTCGAATCGGTTGACAAATGGAACCAGGTGGCACATTATGCTCGGGCAGTCCTAAAATATAAAAGGAACTCACAGCAGCCGGAGGCGCTGGGGCTGGGGGATCGCTCTTCTGGCAATTCCTCTTCCCCCCTCCCCTCCCGCTAGGAAAGGGACTCCCCAGCTTGAAGGCGCCCCACGGCGTAACAAAACGAGACCTGGCCCGAAGTAATGTGTCAAACGATTCCAGGCTAGGTTCTCAGATTGACAGGGGAGGTGTTTAGTGGGTAGTCCAAAGGTATCCTCCATGGGAGTCCCACACTGCCAGACTCGGCGGGCATAAATGCCTTCACCTCCCTACCACAAAAAAAAAAAAAAAAAAAAACCTGCAATTGCGGCTATCGCGAAGCTGCCTGAATGCACTATAATTGAATACTACTCATCACTAGCTTTCGTTTGACACCCCATATATTGAAATTGGAGAAAGTATGAAAAATGGCCGTTTTTCCAACAACGCACTCCTTGCAAACAGATCGTTTTCCGAGAAACTCCAGAATATCGTTGTAGTGAAGATTTTTAATTTTTTATGTTCCTAAGTACAATAACAGCGCGATTTTGATATTCAGGCACTTCCGACTCCCGTTTCCGATGATTTTACAGCTGTATGGTTTCGGAATCAAAAGTATCCCAACCACGCAAGAAACTGCAATTGCAGGTATCGCGAAGCTGCCTGAATGCACTTTTATTGAATTCTACTCATCACTAGCTTTCGTTTGACACTCCATATATTGAAATTGGAGAAAGTATGAATAACGGCCGTTTTTCTAGCAACGCACTCCTTTCAATCCGATCGTTTTCCGAGGAACTCCAAAATATCGTTGTAGTGAAAATTTTTAATTTTTTTATGTTCCTGAGTACAATAACAGCGCGATTTTGATATCCAGGCACTTCCGACTCCTGTTTCCGATGATTTTACAGCTGTATGGTTTCGGAACCAAAAGTATCCCAACCACGCAAAAAACTGCAATTGCAGGTATCGCGAATCTGCCTGAATGCACTTTTATTGAATTCTACTCAACACTAGCTTTCGTTTGACACCCCATATATTGAAATTTGAGAAAGTATGAAGAACGGCCGTTTTTCTAGCAACGCACTCCTTTGAATCCGATCGTTATCCGAGAACTCCAGAATATAGTTGTAGTGAAGATCTTTAATTTTTTTTTTATGTTCCTGAGTACAATAACAGCGCAATTTTGATATATAGGCACTTCCAACTCCTGTTTCCGATGATTTTACAGCTGTATGCTTTCGGAATCAAAAGTATCCCAACCACGCAAAAAACTGCAATTGCAGGTATCGCGAAGCTGCCTGAATGCACTTTTATTGAATTCTTCTCATCACTAGCTTTCGTTTGACACCCCATATATTGAAATTGGAGAAAGTATGAAAAACGGCCGTTTTTTCTGCAACGCACTCCTTGCAATCGGATCGATTTCCGAGGAACTCCAGAATATCGTTGTTGTGAAGATCTAAAATTTTTTTATGTTCCTGAGTACAATATTAGCACAATATTGATATTCAGGCACTTCCGACTCCCGCTTCCGATGATTTTACAGCTGTATGTTTTCGGAATCAAAAGTATCCCAACCACGCAAAAGACTGCAATTGCAGGTATTGCGAAGCTGCCTGAATGCACTTTTATTGAATTCTACCCATCACTAGCTTTCGTTTGACACCCCATATATTGAAATTGGAGAAACTATGAAAAACGGCCGTTTTTCCAGCAACGCACTCCTTGCAATCCGATCGTTTTCCGAGGAACTCCAGAATATCGTTGTAGTGAAGATCTTTAATTTTTTTATGTTCCCGAGTACAATAACAGCGCGATTTTGAAATTCAGGCACTTCCAACTCCCGTTTCCGATGACTTTACAGCTGTATGGTTTCGGAATTAAAAGTACCCCAGCCACGCAAAAAACTGCAATTGCAGGTATAACGAAGCTGCCTGAATGCACTTTTATTGAATTCTACTCATCACTAGCTTTCGTTTGACACCCCATATATTGAAATTGGAGAAACTATGAAAAACGGCCGTTTTTCCAGCAACGCACTCCTTGCAATCCGATCGTTTTCCGAGGAACTCCAGAATATCGTTGTAGTGAAGATCTTTAATTTTTTTATGTTCCCGAGTACAATAACAGCGCGATTTTGAAATTCAGGCACTTCCAACTCCCGTTTCCGATGACTTTACAGCTGTATGGTTTCGGAATTAAAAGTACCCCAGCCACGCAAAAAACTGCAATTGCAGGTATAACGAAGCTGCCTGAATGCACTTTTATTGAATTCTACTCATCACTAGCTTTCGTTTGACACCCCATATATTGAAATTGGAGAAAGTATGAAAAACTGCCGTTTTTCCAGCAATGCACTCCTTTTAATCCGATCGTTTTCCGAGGAACTTCAGAATATTGTTGTAGTGAAGATCTTCATTTTTTTTATGTTCCTGAGTACAATAACAGCGCGATTTTGATATTCAGGCACTTCCGACTCCCGTTTCCGATGATTTTACGGCTGTATGGTTTCGGAATCAAAAGTATCCCAACCACGCAAAAAACTGCAATTGCAGGTATCGCGAAGATGCTTGAGTGCACTTTTATTGAATTCTACTCATCACTAGCTTTCGTTTGACACCCCATATATTGAAATTGGAGAAAGTATGAAAAACGGCCGTTTTTCCAGCAACGCACTCCTTGCAATCCGATCGTTCTCCGAGGAACTCCAGAATATCGTTGTAGTGAAGATCTTTAGTTTTTTATGTTCCTGAGTACAATAACAGCGCGATTTTGATATTCAGGCACTTCCGGCTCCCGTTTTCGATGATTTTATAGCTGTATGGTTTCGGAATCAAAAGTATCCCAACCACGCAAAAAACTGCAATTGCAGGTATCGCGAAGCTGCGTGAATGCACTTTTATTGAATTCTACTCATCACTAGCTTTCGTTTGACACCCCATATATTGAAATTGGAGAAACTATGAAAAACGGCCGTTTTTCCAGCAACGCACTCCTTGCAATCCGATCGTTTTCCGAGGAACTCCAGAATATCGTTGTAGTGAAGATCTTTAATTTTTTTATGTTCCCGAGTACAATAACAGCGCGATTTTGAAATTCAGGCACTTCCAACTCCCGTTTCCGATGACTTTACAGCTGTATGGTTTCGGAATTAAAAGTACCCCAGCCACGCAAAAAACTGCAATTGCAGGTATAACGAAGCTGCCTGAATGCACTTTTATTGAATTCTACTCATCACTAGCTGTCGTTTGACACCCCATATATTGAAATTGGAGAGAATATGAGAAACGGCCGTTTTTCCAACAACGCACTCCTTGCAATCCGATCGTGTTCCGAGGAACTCCAGAATATCGTTGTTGTGAAGATCTTTAATTTGCGGAGAGCATCATATATATATATATATATATATATATATATATATATATATATATATATATATATATATATATATGGGATATAACGAAATTTGTGACCACGATAGAGGTCGCAATTTTGCTTCGATTTTCACCAAATTTTCAGGAAAGGTGTATTGAGTAATTATCTCGGTTAAGTTCGTGAACCAGCTATATCGGCCCGGCAAAAACAAAATGGCGGCCATTTTAGACGAAAAATCGTGATTTCTGTTCTGACCAAAGTATAGCTCCGATTTGGATGAAATTTGGTACAAAGGTTCATTGCTATATGTGATGAATCTCACAATAAAAAATCCAAAGTCGGTACGGCAGAAACGAAATGGCGGCCGCTCAAATGTCGAAAAACGTGCAAAATTTTGTTGTTGTAATAGTGGTCAAAGCTTTCGACAGATTTTCATGAAATTTGATAACTTGATAGGAATTATAGGTATCTAAAGAATTAGGTGAAAAAATTGGAGGTCAGGTTGCAAAAAACAAAATGGCGGCCAGTTAAAAGTCAAAATTTCAAAGGCTTTTTAAAGTCGCAATTTTGATCCGACATATACGAAATTCGGTTTCAAGATAGCCATTATTTAGGCCTACAGTCTTTGATATTTTGGTGATCATGCATGTGCAAATTTCAAAATGGCGGCCGTTTAAATATGCGTTTTTTTCAGGTTTTTGTGGCCCTCTAGCGGTCACATTTTCCGGCGGATTTTGATGAAACTTGAGATTATGAATCTCTGTACTATGTTCTTGTATTATGCAGGAAATTATTAAAATTGAATGAAAAATAAAAAAGTCGAAAATTTCAAGCCTAATATTTTTAGCTGCCATTTTCTTTAAAAATTGAATTATTTTGCCCTGTCTAGAGTGAAACTTCTATTTGAACGAGATAGTACATTGATTGATGAGTTCCTAGCATACAAAGATTTAAAATAATCCAAAATAAAATGCATGCATTCAAAATGGCGGCCCCCAAAGGTCAGAAGGCAAGCGCAATTCGCTATTTTAGTGCCAACTGAAATAATGAATATTTTTCATGATAACGTTTTAAATGACTTTACTTGATAGAATTTATAAACCAGACCATTTTTAAGATATTGTAAAATCTTTTTAACAATCCCCTAAAAAAATTATAAAATCGCGACTTGTCTGTCTGTCCGTCCGTTTGTTCGTGCGTCAAAACAAGTTTTCTCGCAAACCACATGAGCTAGAATGAGGAAATTTTCTACGTAGGTCAAAAGTGGTGCCTCTTGAAATTTGCAGTGCAAGAAAATATTTTAAGGTATTTTAAGGGGGGTCTCCCCATACAGGGGGGTGGCATACAATTTTTTTTATTTCTGTAGCAGCCAAGATTCTCAACAGATTCCGTTGAAACTTGAAATTATAAGTTATTAACGCAAGTTAATTTAATTTAATTATGCAAATCGAATGACAAATGAAAAAGTCGAAAATTTACAGCTTAATATTTTTAGCAGCCGATTTCAATAAAAATTGAAATGACGGCCCTCACAGTTCAGAAAAAAATTGAAAATGTATATATTAATGGCAACGCAAGTGCTGATTAAACTTTCATGGAAATCTTTTGAAATTAACTATTCGAGCTATTTAAGCCTTCGTGTGGTTACCACTGTGAACTGTGTAAACAGCAAATGCGAGAAGGGCGAAACCGGTATTTATATGTTTACAACAATTTATGATCCGCCGATTTTCAATATGTAATCCATACGTATGCAACTCAATTTAATTAGCAAAATATTTGCGCCCCGATAAAAGGTCTCTAAGAACAAACGTGGCCAGATTTTTTTTATGTTAATAAATACCCATGTGGTACTACGAAAATTGCAGAAAGAAGTTGAGTAGTAGGCAAGCCAAATTTTTTTTCGAAGCTTTATACTACATACGAGAAATTTACCTTTCCGGCTGGTGCTGCCAACGGGGATTTTTTATGTTCCTGAGTACAATAACAGCACGATTTTGATATTCAGGCACTTCTGACTCCCGTTTCCGATGATTTTGCAGCTGTATGGTTTCGGAATCAAAAGTATCCCAACCTAGCAAAAAACTGCAATTGCAGCTATCGCGCAGCTGCTTGAATGCACTTTTATTGAATTCTACTCATCATAAGCTTTCGTTTGACACCCCATTTATTGAAAAGGGAGAAAGTATGAAAAACGTCCATTTTTCCAGCAACGCACTCCTATTAATCCGATCGTTTTCCGAGGAACTCCAGAATATCGTTGTAGTGAAGATCTTGAATTCTTTTATTTCCTGAGTACAATAACAGCGCGATTTTGATATTCAGGCACTTCCGACTCCCGTTTCCGATGATTTTACAGCTGTATGGTTTCGGAATCAAAAGTATCCCAACCACGCAAAAAACTGCAATTGCAGCTATCGCGAACTGCCTGAATGCACTTTGATTGAATTCTACTCATCATTAGTTTTCGTTTGACACCCCATATATTGAAAATGGAGAAAGTATGAAAAACGGCCATTTTTCCAGCAACGCACTCCTTTTAATCCGATCGTTTTCCGAGGGACCCCAGTATATCGTTGTTGTGAAGATCTTTAATTTTTTTTATGTTCCTGAGTACAATAACAGCGCGATTTTGATATTCAGGCGCTCCCGACTCCCGTTTCCGATGATCTTATAGCTGTATGGTTTCGGAATCAAAAGTATCCCAACCACGCAAAAAACTGCAATTGCAGGTATCGCGAAGCTGCCTGAATACACTTTTATTGAATTCTACTCATCACTAGCTTTCGTTTGACACCCCATATATTGAAATTGGAGAAATTATGAAAAACGGCCGTTTTTCCAGCAACGCACTCCTTGTGATCCGATCGTTTTCCGAGGAACTCCAGAATATCGTTGTAGTGAAGATCTTTAATTTTTTTGTGTTCCTGAGTACAAGAACAGCGCGATTTTGATATTCAGGCACTTCCGACACCCGTTTCCGATGATTCTATCGAATCAAAAGTATCCCAACCACGCAAAAAACTGCAACTGCAGGTATCGCGAAGCTGCCTGAATGCACTTTTATTGAATTCTACTCATCACTAGCTTTCGTTTGACACCCCATATATTGAAATTGGAGAAACTATGAAAAGCGGCCGTTTTTCCAGCAACGCACTCCTTGCAATCCGATCGTTTTCCGAGGAACTCCAGAATATCGTTGTAGTGAAGATCTTTAATTTTTTTATGTTCCCGAGTACAATAACAGCGCGATTTTGATATTCAGGCACTTCCAACTCCCGTTTCCGATGATTTTACAGCTGTATGGTTTCGGAATCAAAAGTACCCCAGCCACGCAAAAAACTGCAATTGCAGGTGTAACGAAGCTGCCTGAATGCACTTTTATTGAATTCTACTCATCACTAGCTTTCGTTTGACACCCCATATATTGAAATTGGAGAGAATATGAGAAACGGCCGTTTTTCCAACAACGCACTCCTTGCAATCCGATCGTGTTCCGAAGAAGTCCAGAATATCGTTGTTGTGAAGACCTTAATTTTTTTATGTTCCTGAGTACAATAACAGCGCGATTTTGATATTCAGGCACTTCTGACTCCCGTTTCCGATGATTTTGCAGCTGTATGGTTTCGGAATCAAAAGTATCCCAACCACGCAAAAAACTGCAATTGCAGCTATCGCGCAGCTGCCTGAATGCACTTTTATTGAATTCTTATCATCATAAGCTTTCGTTTGACACCCCATTTATTGAAAAGGGAGAAAGTATGAAAAACGTCCATTTTTCCAGCAACGCACTCCTTTTAATCCGATCGTTTTCCGAGGAACTCCAGAATATCGTTGTAGTGAAGATCTTGAATTCTTTTATTTCCTGAGTACAATAACAGCGCGATTTTGATATTTAGGCATTTCCGACTCCCGTTTCCGATGATTTTACAGCTGTATGGTTTCGGAATCAAAAGTATCCCAACCACGCAAAAACTGCAATTGCAGGTATCACGAAGCTGCCTGAATGCACTTTTATTGAATTCTACTCATCACTAGCTTTCGTTTGACACCCAATTTTTTGAAATTGGAAGAAGTATGAAACACGGCCGTTTTTCCGGCAACGCACTCCTTGCAATCCGATCGTTATTCGAGGAACTCCAGAATATCGTTGTAGTGAAGATCTTTAATTTTTTATGTTCCTGAGTACAATAACAGCGCGATTTTGATATTCAGGCACTTCCGACTCCCGTTTCCGATGATTTTACAGCTGTATGGTTTCGGAATCATAAGTTTCCCAACCACGCAAGAAACTGCGATTGCAGGTATCGCGAAGCTGCCTGAATGCACTTTTATTGAATTCTACTCATCACCAGCTTTCGTTTGACACCCCATATATTGAAATTGGAGAAAGTATGAAAAACGGGCGTTTTTCCAGCAACGCACTCCTTTTAATCCGATCGTTTTCCGAGGAACTCCAGAATATCGTTGTAGTGAAGGTCTGTAATTTTTTATGTTCCTGAGTACAATAACGGCGCGATTTTGTTATTCAGGCACTTCCGACTCCCATTTCCGATGATTTTGCAGCTGTATGGTTTCGGAATCAAAAGTATCCCAACCACGCAAAAAACTGCAATTCCAGCTATCGCGAAGCTGCCTGAATGCACTTTTATTGAATTCTACTCATCACTAGCTTTCATTTGACACCCCGTATATTGAAATTGGAGAAAGTATGAAAAACGGCCATTTTTCCAGCAACGCAATCCTTTTAATCCGATCGTTTTCCGAGGGACCCCAGTATATCGTTGTTGTGAAGATCTTTAATTTTTTTATGTTCCTGAGTACAATAACAGCGCGATTTCGATATTCAGGCGCTCCCGACTCTCGTTTCCGATGATCTTATAGCTGTATGGTTTCGGAATCAAAAGTATCCCAACCACGCAAAAAACTGCAATTGCAGGTATCGCGAAGCTGCCTGAATGCACTTTTATTGAATTCTACTCATCACTAGCTTTCGTTTGACACCCCATATATTGAAATTGGAGAAATTATGAAAAACGGCCGTTTTTCCAGCAACGCACTCCTTGTGATCCGATCGTTTTCCGAGGAACTCCAGAATATCGTTGTAGTGAAGATCTTTAATTTTTTTGTGTTCCTGGGTACAAAAACAGCGCGATTTTGATATTCAGGCACTTCCGACACCCGTTTCCGATGATTCTACAGAATCAAAATAATCCCAACCACGCAAAAAACTGCAACTGCAGGTATCGCGAAGCTGCCTGAATGCACTTTTATTGAATTCAACTCATCACTAGCTTTCGTTTGACACCCCATATATTGAAATTGGAGAAAGTATGAATAACGGCCGTTTTTCCAGCAACGCACTACCTGCAATCCGATCGTTTTCCGAGGAGCTCCAGAATATCGTTGTAGTGAAGATCTTTAATTAGGGTTTTGTAAAATAATTTTACAAAACCCTTCTAAAATCGCGTCCTGTCTGTCCGTCTGTCCGTCTGTCCGTCTGTCTGTCCGTCCGTCCGTCCGTCCGTCCGTCCGTCCGTCCGTCCGTGTGTCACAGCAGTTTTTCTCGGAAACTACTTAAGCTAGAAGCATCAAATTTTGTTTGTAGGTGTAAAGTGGTGCTCTCTTCAAAGTTCAACTATAAAAAAATTTAATGAGGTATTTAAGGGGGGTCTCCCCATATAGGGGAAAGACCCCCCGAAAAAAAATCTCATTGAAGGTAGCCGATATGGGTATCAAATGAAAGGTCTTGATGAGAACTTTTCAAAACAGGTCTTAGTTTGGCAAAGTTCGCTTCGAGGGGCGCACAGGGAGGGGAAATACACGAAAAATTTGTGTCCCCCCCCCTCGCGATTGGACACCTGTGATCTGAAAAATCTGAAAAAATCAGGCATGTAGGCTTTGGTGAGTACAACACCAACACATACGTGAGAAGTCGTAATTTACTCAACTTTGTTAGTAATAGTATGATTTATCGATTTTATGATTTCTTGAATAAAATCTTAACGGTACCCTTAAATTCTATGAGATTCAGTACACTTATGAATATTTATAAAAATTATCTATTCTGAAAGTTTCATAAAGATTGAATCATATTTAGCGAGGTTATTTCGGTTTGAATTTTCCTATATTACTATGGAACAATATGCGCTGCATTTATTACTATGGCAACATATGGCTATGGAACAACAAGCGCTTTTTACCGACTCAGACACTACAGTTTTGCTAGGATTTGCATGAAAATTTCAGGAATGATAAGTATCATGTATATCTTTGAGAATCGGTTCAGCTAGTGGTATCAGTAATTGTAAAACAAAATAGTAGCTGTTTTAAATGCGAAGATTGAATTATGTTGAGTCATTTTTTCCCAACTTCAGCGTTTAAGGTGCATGCTTTGAACACTTGATTCAATTTAATGAATGACTGAAGATGAGTACCTACAATTAATCCTCATAAGTGAAACAAGTCAAAAAGGCGGGAGAGAGCTCCTAGCAAAAGGGTTTTGTAACCATTCTAGGATTCGAAAAAATTGGCAATTAATCGGTAACAGTACAGGAGAGTGGCCCTGAAAAAAAAATTCATCAAACGTAGCCGATATGAGCATGAAATGAAAGTTTTCATGGGAGCATTTCAAAACAGTTCTCAAACTGTCAGTTTTTGCTTCAGTGGGGGCACAAGGGGGCAATACATGAAAAATGTGTTTCCTCCCTCGCGAATGGACATCTGAAATAATTATCAAGGGAGATATTTATGAGCGTAACAATAACAAAAATAGTATGATCCTCGTTTTTCATACTTCCTCCAATAAAATCGTCTTTGACATGTTTCTTGATTTGATTCGATCTGGTGACTGCATTTTGTAAATTGGATACAAAACCCTTCTGACATGAGCGTAGGTCTGTTTACCCAACTTGTTTTTCTATGTTCCTGAGTACAATAGCAGTGCGAACTTGATATTCAGGCGCTTCCGACTCCCGTTTCCGATGATTTTACAGCTGTATGGTTTCGGAATCAAAAGTATCCCAACCATGCAGAAAACTGCAATTGCGGGTATCGCGAAGCTGCCTGAATGCACTTTTATTGAATTCTACTCATCACTTGCTTTCGTTTGACACCCCATATATTGAACTTGGAGAAAGTATGAATAACGGCCGTTTTTCCAGCAACGCACTCCTTGCAATCCGATCGTTTTCCGAGGAGCTCCAGAATATCGTTGTAGTGAAGATCTTTAATTTTTTGATGTTCCTGAGTACAATAACAGCGCGAATTTGATATTCAGGCACTTCCGACTCCCGTTTCCGATGATTTTACAGCTGTATGGTTTCGGAATCAAAAGTATCCCAACCATGCAAAAAACTGCAATTGCAGGTATCGCGAAGCTGCCTGAATGCACTTTTATTGAATTCTACTCATCACTAGCTTTCGTTTGACACTCCATATATTGAAATTGGAGAAAGTGTGAAAAACGGCCGTTTCTCCAGCAACGCACTCCTTGCAATCCGATCGTTTTCCGGGGAACTCCAGAATATCGTTGTAGTGAAGATCTTTAATTTTTTTATGTTCCTGAGTACAATAACAGCGCGATTTTGATATTCAGGCACTTCCGACTCCCGTTTCCGATGATTTTACAGCTGTATGGTTTCGGAATCAAAAGTATCCCAACCACGCAAGAAACTGCAATTGCAGGTATCGCGAAGCTGCCTGAATGCACTTTTATTGAATTCCACTCATCACTAGCTTTCGTTTGACACCCCATATATTGAAATTGGAGAAAGTATGAAAAACGGCCGTTTTTCCAGCAACGCACTCCTTGCAATCCGATCGTTTTCCGAGGAACTCCAGAATATCGTTGTAGTAAAGGTCTTTAATTTTTTATGTTCCTGAGTACAATAACAGCGCGATTTTGTTATTCAGGCACTTCCGACTCCCGTTTCCGATGATTTTGCAGCTGTATGGTTTCGGAATCAAAAGTATCCCAACCACGCAAAAAACTGCAATTTCAGGTATCGCGAAGCTGCCTGAATGCACTTTTATTGAGTTCTACTCATCACTAGCGTTCGTTTGACACCCCATATATTGAAATTGGAGAAAGTATGAAAAACGGCCATTTTTCCAGCAACGCACTCCTATTAATCCGATCGTTTTCCGAGGAACTCCAGAATATCGTTGTAGTGAAGATCTTCAATTTTTTTTTTGATGTTTCTGAGTACAATAACAGCGCGATTTTGATATTCAGGCACTTTCGACTCCCGTTTCCGATGATTTCACAGCTGTATGGTTTCGGAATCAAAAGTATCCCAACCACGCAAAAAACTGCAATTGCAGGTATCGCGAAGCTGCCTGAATGCACTTTTATTGAATTCTACTCATCACTAGCTTCGTTTGACACCCCATATATTGAAACTGGAGAAAGTATGAAAAACGGCAGTTTTTCCAGCAACGCACTCCTTGCAATCCGACCGTTCTCCGAGGAACTCTAGAATATTGTTGTAGTGAAGTTCTTTAATTTTTTATGTTCCTGAGTACAATAACAGCGCGATTTTTATATTCAGGCACTTCTGACTCCCGTTTCCGATGATTTTACAGCTGTATGGTTTCGGAATCAAAAGTATCCCAACCATGCAAACAACTGCAATTGCAGGTATCGCGAAGCTGCCTGAATGCACCTTCATTGAATTCTGATCATCACTAGCTTTTATTTGACACTCCATATATTGAAATTGGAGAGAATATGAGAACTGGCCGTTTTTCCAGCAACGCACTCCTTGCAATCCGATCGTTTTCCGAGGAACTCCAGAATATCGTTGTAGTGAAGATCTTTAATTTTTTATTTTCCTGAGTACAATAACAGCGCGATTTTGATATTCAGGCACTTCCGACTCCCGTTTCCGATGATTTTACAGCTGTATGGTTTTGGAATCAAAAGTATCCCAACCACGCAAAAAACTGCAATTGCAGCTATCGCGAAGCTGCCTGAATGCACTTTTATTGAATTCTACTCATCACTAGCTTTCGCTTGACACCCCATATATTGAAATGGGAAAAAGTATGAAAAACGGCAGTTTTTCCAGCAACGCACTCCTTGCAATCCGATCGTTTTCCGAGGAACTCCAGAATATTGTTGTAGTGAAGATCTTGAATTTTTTATGTTCCTGAGTACAATAACAGCGCGATTTTTATATTCAGGCGCTTCCGACTCCCGTTTCCGATGATTTTACAGCTGTATGGTTTCGGAATCAAAAGTATCCCAACCACGCAAAAAACTGCAATTGCAGGTATCGCGAAGCTGCCTGAATGCACTTTTATTGAATTCTACTCATCACTAGCTTTCGTTTGACACCCCATATATTGAAATTGGAGAAAGTATGAACAACGGCCGTATTTCCAGCAACGCACTCCTTGTAATCCGATCGTTTTCCGAGGAACTCCAGAATATCGTTGTAGTGAAGATCTTTAATTTTTTAATGTTCCTGAGTACAATAACAGCGCGATTTTGATATTCAGGCACTTCCGACTCCCGTTTCCGATGATTTTACAGCTGTATGGTTTCGGAATCAAAAGTATCCCAACCACGCAAAAAACTGCAACTGCAGGTATCGCGAAGCTGCCTGAATGCACTTTTATTGAATTCTACTCATCACTAGCTTTCGTTTGACACCCCATATATTGAAATTCGAGAAAGTATGAAAAACGGCCGTTTTTCCAGCAACGCACTCATTTTAATCCGATCGTTTTCCGAGGAACTCCAGAATATCGTTGTAGTGAAGATCTTTAATATTTTTATGTTCCGGAGTACCATAACCACGCGATTTTGATATTCGGGCACTTCTGACTCCCGTTTCCGATGATTTTACAGCTGTATGGTTTCGGAAGCAAAAGTATCCCAACCACGCAAGAAACTGCAATTGCAGGTACCGCGAAGCTGCCCGAATGCACTTTTATTGAATTCTACTCATCACTAGCTTTCGTTTGACACCCCATTTATTGAAATGGTGTTACGCCCTAAAAGACACGCTGAACAGAAGGAACTATTCCAGCTACCATGTAGTTAAATGCCAAAGCATTTACTAAAGATTCCTCTGTAAGTGTCTCCCGCTAAATATCACCCCAAGTCTGATTGAGATGAGTACACCATAAAAATAAATATCGATAACATTTTAAAAAGCCTTCATTTGTCCATTTAAGCATTTTGAGCGACCACTAAATTATCCAAACATTCATTCACCACATACGTCACCACGAAGGGGACTCCCAGCGGAACTAAAAGCAAAAGCATTGGCTCGTGCCACTATGGACACATGTCCACATTTGTTATTGTGTTGGTTAAATTTCATCATGAATCAAGCGTCTAGAAATTCTTTCCGTACGACGAGTGATTGAATACCCGAGACGTATAGTCGTTTTGTTCGTAATGTATTTTGCTCTGTAAGAAACTTGCGCCAAGATTTTAATAAAGAATCACGGTAAAGAAGATGTTCACCGTCAATGAAATTGTTATGAAAAGTATCGGGTTAAACTTGGACCTGCATACGGATTTTAATGAAGAATCACGGTAAAGAAGATGTTCACCGTCAATGAAAATGTTTTGAAAAGTGTCAAGTTGAGCTTGAACTTGCATATGAATTTTCTTGAAGAATTACGGAAAGGAAAATTGTAATGCATTCATTAAAATCGAAAGCAAATCGTAAACAATGAACATCTTTTAAACGTACATTATCATTAGCCCCATATGAAAACACGTTCGTACGTATAAACATTTCAGTACACACATGGTTTCATATGTACAACAGTACTAACGTACAACGAACAAAGATAATTCTGTGTACACATGGTTTCATATGTACAACAGCACAAACGTATAATGAACGAAGACTATCGCGTGTTAAATTACATGAAAGTGTTAAAGGCATTTACTTCACGTTGAGTTAAAGTATTTTTTATCAATATGAGAAATGCAATATATTTGGTATTGCTATTAAGAATGTAGATTTTTTTTGAATAATGCTTTCAACATGGAAAATGCATCGTGTAGAATTGCTAATAAGAATGTGAATTTTTTTTTGCATAGTTTTTCGGGAAAGAATATTAGAGATAGGAAATTGTATGTAAAATGTTTTTGCTGGAGTAGACAAAATATGTTTAGAATACGTTAAGAAATTGAATATTTATTTGTATTGAAGGCGAAGTAAAATTGTATAAATAGGATAAGTCGATGTGGAAATAAATCACTTCTTGGTCTAACTTAAATCGGCGAATTTGCCTCTGTTTTCTTCCATGAAGACAATCAATCCGGCGTTGATCGCCTTAACTATATGCGTGCCTAGACGCTCTAGAATTGCTAGGTAAATATACAAACTAATATTTTGCCTGAAAGGAAAAAGTAGAGGCACAGGATATAGGTAAGTGTAGGGACGACAGATGATGTTGCATACAACCCATGCATAGCATCGCAGGGTCGTAACAATTGGCGCAGCCGGTAGGATTTCTGTTTGCGTGGACTGCAATATTTTTACTGCATCGCAATAAAATGGGTGCCATAATCTCATGGTGCCTCCGGAATCCGTTCCTACTTATTCTTGCAATATCGTCTCCTTACACTCCTGTACTCAAGGCCCATACTTAAACTTCAACTCCAGATAGAAGAACCAAGCTATAACAAAAAGCACTAATAATAGTATAATAATTAACCAATAATATTCCCTGATTACAGTGAGAAGAAAAGTTTGATTCAAAGTTAAAAAAAAAACACTACACTAAACTGTGCTGAAAATACCCGATAAAACATTTCACACGCGAGCTACAAGACAAATACACCCTTATCAATTAATAGTTATACGACGGTGTTTATACGCTGACTAACAAATTGAACTTATGAACGAAAGAACTTTCAACGACAACGATATCCACCATCAATCTACTCCAACCGGTAAAAGTACTGGTTTAACATTAAGAAGTGGTCGAACTCTACAACCAATTAGAAGTAAGTCAGAATCATCTTTATTAGAAACCCAATTTGGAGTCACACGAGAACTTGCGACCCAGGAATTAGCATCTATTATCAAATTAACAGATACTATAAGCCAAATACACAGCAAAAAACTCGAGAGAGTCATACACTTTCGCGAAAATACAGAACGGTTTAAAGAAGAAATCCAACGTCATAAAATCAGTCCTCGAGACCTACCGCAATCGTTTAAACCAGCCCTTACGTCCCAAGACTTTAAGTTTTCCTTCGAATCATATAACGTTCTGCAAACACCCCCTTCCTTGCGGCACAGCCTCATGACAAACGATAAAACCTCTGAAAAATCTGTATTAAAAACCAGCAATATGGCAGACTATACAAAAGTGGCCAAATTAATGGGGCAAATGATACCCGTTTTCTCAGGAGCCCCAACCCCTACATTGATTCTTGAGCTACAAACATTCATAGGCTGTAGCAAGAGAGTCTGGCAATGCCTGAGTTCCCCAGAACAGTCGGCCTTTATGCAAATTTTCCCCACGCGTCTCCGCGGTGAAGCATACCAACTCATTGCCTCAAACTTCCCCACGACCATCGAAGCTGCCGAAAAACTCCTAAACCAAGTCTATCTACCAAGAGAGACTTACCAGGATTTGATAAATAGATTGATTACGGCTAAACAGGGTTCTTCCGAGACTCTCGCGGCTTTTACACCACGCCTGCGACAGCTACTAAAGCGGTGCCAGGAAGCTACGTTAATCAAATATGGCGAACAAGTTACTAAGGTAATCAGTCTACATTTGGAGGATTTTGCAAAAGCAAGGCTTAGAAGTGGAGTAACTGATCCTCTTCTGTGTCAGTATCTGCTCAATAACGAGGAAGCTACTTTCGAGGAACTAGTCTCCAAGGCGTTAGATAGGGAAAAACTTCAACAGGGAGCTGTCCCCTTCCAACCAAACTGCGGTCAACCATATTTAAATTTTCTACCCACCCCAGCCCCCATTTCCTTTAACCCCACAACATTTCAACTTAACCCCTACGTTGCACCCTTTCAACAACAAGCTCCAGTCACTTCAAATACGAATGTAGGGAAGCCTAATAAATATTCAAACATTACTTGCAATTTTTGCAAGAGAAAGGGGCACACCTACAGAGACTGTTACCACAGGAAAAATACCCCTTTTTGCCCAAACTGTAAAGAATATGGACACGATCTGAGGGACTGTAATGCAAACCCACCCAGCACCCAACCCAACATCAGCGATACAAAAAAAGTTTACAGTGTACAAGCACCATGTGATTTTTGCGGTCGTACAAGTCACACCGTAAGTACATGTCGTCAAAAGGAACAAGTTGGGTAAACAGACCTACGCTCATGTCAGAAGGGTTTTGTATCCAATTTACAAAATGCAGTCACCAGATCGAATAAAATCAAGAAACATGTCAAAGACGATTTTATTGGAGAAAGTATGAAAAACGAGGATCATACTATTTTTGTTATTGTTACGCTCATAAATATCTCCCTTGATAATTATTTCAAATGTCCATTCGCGAGGGAGGAAACACATTTTTCATGTATTGCCCCCTTGTGCCCCCACTGAAGCAAAAACTGACAGTTTGAGAACTGTTTTGAAAAGCTCCCATGAAAACTTTCATTTCATGCTCATATCGGCTACGTTTGATGAATTTTTTTTTCAGGGCCACTCTCCTGTACTGTTACCGATTAATTGCCAATTTTTTCGAATCCTAGAATGGTTACAAAACCCTTTTGCTAGGAGCTCTCTCCCGCCTTCTTGACTTGTTTCACTTATGAGGATTAATTGTAGGTACTCATCTTCAGTCATTCATTAAATTGAATCAAGTGTTCAAAGCATGCACCTTAAACGCTGAAGTTGGGAAAAAATGACTCAACATAATTCAATCTTCGCATTTAAAACAGCTACTATTTTGTTTTACAATTACTGATACCACTAGCTGAACCGATTCTCAAAGATATACATGATACTTATCATTCCTGAAATTTTCATGCAAATCCTAGCAAAACTGTAGTGTCTGAGTCGGTAAAAAGCGCTTGTTATTCCATAGCCATATGTTGCCATAGTAATAAATGCAGCGCATACGAGTATTGTTCCATAGTAATACAGGAAAATTCAAACCGCTATAACTTCGCTAAATATGATTCAATCTTTATGACACTTTCAGAATAGATAAATTTTATAAATAGTCAATAGTGTACTGAATTTCATAGAATTTAAGGGTACCATTAAGATTTTATTCAAGAAATCATAAAATCGATAAATCATACTATTACTAACAAAGTTGAGTGAATTACGACTTCTCACGTATGTGTTGGTGTTGTACTTGCCAAGGCCTACATGCCTGATTTTTTTCAGATTTTTCGGATCACAGGTGTCCAATCGCGAGGGGGGGGGGGGGACACAAATTTTTCGTGTATTTCCCCTCCCTGTGCGCCCCTCGAAGCGAACTTTGCCAAACTAAGACCTGTTTTGAAAAGTTCTCATCAAGACCTTTCATTTGATACCCATATCGGCTACCTTCAATGAAATTTTTTTTTCGGGGGGTCACTCCCCTATATGGGGAGACCCCCCTTAAATACCTCATTAAATTTTTTTGTAGTTGAACTTTGAAGAGAGCACCATTTTACACCTACAAACAAAATTTGATGCTTCTAGCTTAAGTAGTTTCCGAGAAAAACTGCTGTGACACACGGACGGACGGACGGACGGACGTACAGACAGACAGACGGACAGACGGACAGACAGGACGCGATTTTAGAAGGGTTTTGTAAAATTATTTTACAAAACCCTAAAAATGGGAAGCAAAAACCCAGGGAAACGGACAACAGTCGAGCCGGAAACCCCCGACTCGACTTTAAAATTAAGAACAGAAAAAGTGGTCATTACTAAACCTACTCAAGTAATGGAGCAAAATTCCTCAAAAGAAAACAAGCAAAAAATAATAAAAAGAGAGAATATGAACCATGATTCTAAACTAGTTACAGTAAAGCTACCCTTAGATATGGGAATTCAAGATTATACATCCCTAACAATAGACACTGGCGCAGAAGTCAGTATAATCAAAAGAACCGCGTTAAACGATTCCTGTTTAATAATCCCCGAGCAAAAAATAACACTGCTAAGCCCCTTTGGAAAAGGAAAAACCCTGGGAGTAACGCAAGGCAACTTTACCCTCTCTTCCACGCTACCTTGCACTTTCCAAGTTGTAGACACAATACCAGGAATACCCAATGACGGCTTGCTAGGAAACGATTTCTTAGCAAAAAATTGTGATATCGAAGGACTAAACCAGACACTCAAGTTTCCTCGCACGGAATTTAACTGTTCCGAATTTTCAGTCCCACTGAAAATTCAAGCAGACACAGCGAATAGGCATCAGGCTCAAACGGTGACGTCGAATGGCGCTATAGTGATACCCAAAAAGGTTTCAGCAGGCGTGACACAACGAAGAGGGCTACAGAGTGATAAAAACTGTGACTGCGAAATAGTAAAGGCACCCACTAGGGGTAATTTAGAAGGGATACATAAGGTTATTTTAGAGAAGGCCATTATTATGTACCCCCGAACCCAAAATATAGTAGAGGTACCGATATATTTAGCACAAGAAATGCTCTGTCTCTCGCAAGAGATGGAACCCGGAGTATTTTTGGCAAACTGTCTGGTTGACCCATCAAAAATAGTGGTCAGTATCCTTAACTCCAATGAGTCCCCTGTTACAATTACTCAGCTGCAATTGGTGCTCCAGGCATTGAATGAATACCATATCGAAACACTAAATAAAATAAGCGGAATTTATGAGCCAGAAAGGGAATACAATCCTAACCCAAGCATTACGGGTAATAAATAAATAAACCAACTTACGTTGGCATCTAATAAAGCTAGCTTTCACCCAGAAGTAATAATGCGGAACGCAAAGCTGAAGCAATAACTCTCACTATATGAACATTTAAATCCCGAAGAAAAGGCGGCAATAACAAAACTTTGTCAAGACTTTAACGAAATTTTCCATTTACCAGGTGACAAACTCACCTATACAAAAGCAATGACTCATGAAATCCCGCTAATAGCCAACCAAGCCCCAATTAACCAAAAGATGTACCGGCTAAGTCAACCTCAGAAAGAAATAATAAATGAACAACTGAAAGAAATGTTGGACAGTGACATCGTCCAACAAAGCAAAAGCCCCTGGAATTCCCCTCTCTTGGTAGTGCCCAAGAAAGCAGGCGCCGACGGGGAAAAGAAATGGCGAGTTGTAGTCGATTTCAGAAAATTGAACGACAAAACAATAGGAGATGCCTTTCCACTACCACGAATTGAGGACATCTTAGACCAACTTGGCCACTCACGTTACTTCAGCACCCTCGATTTAGCTGGCGGGTACCACCAAGTGCTCGTGCAACCTAAAGATTGACCTAAAACAGCTTTCAGTACAAATTATGGCCACTATGAATTTAAGCGAATGCCATTTGGATTAAAAGGGGCACCCGCCACATTCCAAAGACTGATGAATTATATCCTAACCGGTCTATAAGGATTTGATTGTTTTGTCTACCTGGATGATATAGTAGTTTATGGAAAAAATTTAGAAGACCATATCAGCAAACTGCAAAAAATTTTCACCAGACTTAAAGAGAATAACCTGAAACTTCAACCTGAGAAGTGTCAATTCTTACGACCTGAGGTCGTCTATTTAGGTCACATTTGTTCCCAAAAAGGTGCTCGCCCAGATCCCAGTAAAACTCAATACGTTCAAGATTTCCTGGTTCCCAATACAGTTAGACGACTGCAATCCTTCTTAGGCCTAGCTAATTACTATCGTAAATTTATTCCGGACTTCTCTAAAATAGCCAAGCCTCTAACGAACTTACTCCGGAAGGGTGTCAAATATACTTGGACTAACAAATGCATGGAAGCATTCCAACTTTTAAAAAATTCTTTAATTAAACCCCCTTTTTAGCCTACCCTGATTTCACCAAGCCATTCAATCTTACCACTGACGCCAGCAATGAAGCGTTAGGAGCAGTCCTGTCACAGGGAGAAATTAGAAAAGATAAACCAGTAGCATATGCAAGTCGCACACTAAATAAAGCGGAACGTAACTATTCGACCATTGAAAAGGAACTCCTGGCAATTGTGTGGGCAGCAAAAAATTTTCGATGCTACTTACAAGGCCGGCGTTTCACGGTTTATACTGACCACAAACCTCTTAAAGGAATATTCAATGTAAAAGACCCTACCACACGATTGGTAAGGTTCCATCACAAACTTTCAGAATTCGACTACCAAATAGAGTATAAACCGGGTAAATATAATACTAATGCCAATGCATTGAGCAGAATCCCCCATGAGGCACTAGAAGAGTCTGAACAAAATAATCTGTGCAACATTGTCACACGAGCACAGGCGCAAAAACAAGTGCAGCTACAAGACAAACCACCACCTGCAGCGATTAACAATGAAGAATTGTTAGACTCACAGATTAATATACCAGCTACCAAACAAGTAACAGATACAGTTCCAGAAACAACAAATCCTAATAATATTGGGAATGATTCGGCACTATCAGACCCTACCCAAAATATATTACAAGGCCCAACCAAAGTAACTATCCTAACATCCCCCGAAGTAATTAGCGCGGTGCTATATGAATTCCACGACTCCACCTTTGGAGGACACCAAGGAGTCTCAAAAACTTACAAAAAAATTAAGAAACAGTATAGATGGAAAAAAATGCTGAAAGATATCAAAAACTATGTCAAGAAATGCAAGAAGTGTCAAACAATGAAAAACTCCCAAAAACATCGCATGCCCATGGTAATCACTGATATAGCCGAAAAACCCTTCGATAAGATTTACCTAGATATAGTAGGACCCTTAGTAGAAACATCCTCAGGAAATAAATACATATTAACATTCCAGGACAACCTCACCAAATTCGTAGATTGGTACGCCATACCCAATATAGAATCGGAAACAATAGCAAAAATTTTTTTCGATGAAATAATAACAAGGTACAGAATACCCAAACAAGTAGTGACAGATCAAGGGGCTAATTTTATACGTGAGCTATTTAAAAGAGTATGTAAACTCTTACATATAAAAAAGCTGCAAACATCAGCCTACCATCCCCAGTCAAATGGAGCTTTAGAAAGAGCTCATAGACCGCTGATAGAATATCTACGTTCTACGGTAGATAGCAACCCACAATCATGCGACCAATTTTTAAGAACCGCAGCCTTTGTTTATAACAATAGTGAACACGACAGCACCAAGCTCACACCAATGGACTGCCTTTTCGGTTTTACAGCAGAAATACCCTCAAACCTTAAAAAAGAACCAACCCCAATCTACAACCACGAAAATTATTATTTCCTTTTAAAACATAAGCTTCAGAAAATGTATTCGATAGCGCGAAAAAATATATTAAAAAGCAAAGTAAAATCAAAAACATACTATGACCAAAACACGAAGCCAATATCTTTCCACATAGGAGACAAAGTTTTATTAAAAAAATGAAAACAGGAAGCATAAATTAGTGCAAGTATGGGTAGGCCCTTATATTGTTAAATCAATCACCTCCCCTGTCAACACAACAATTGCGATAGGGAAGAAGCTAGTAAATGTCCATAATAACAGATTAAAACCATTCTACGAATAACTTTTCCTTTTCCCCCTTTCAGTCATGGCAAATGCAATGATTTTACTACTAATCTCCGTTGTAATCACGGTTCAAGCCAAAACCTTCCTTCCTTATACAACAACTCCTATTGAAAACACAGGGATATTGTTGGAAGACTTAGGAACCATACTGAGCTACCACAGCACATGGAATATTGTAACGGAACTCAACTTAGGAGATATTAAATCGCAATTAAACCTCGCTGAACGCACTGAACAACTTGTATATTTACTGTGCTCAGTGAACAACACGGGATGCAAAGAACAGCAACGTCACATACACGTCCTTGTGGTAAATCTAAAATTCCGCTCAGAAACCCTTCGCAAATCATTGATTTCTAGAACAAACAAAAGATCACTCTTTGATGGGATAGGTCAAGCAATGCACACACTGTTTGGCACAATGGATAATAGAAACGAACAAGAATTATATAGCAGATTAAATCTATTGGAGCATGATGGAGAAGAACTAGTAAAACTAGAAAAGCAACGAATCAGCGTCGTAAAAACGTCACTGGAGGAACTCCACAAACCATTAACCAACATGATCACCAGACAACAACAAATTGCCGAACAAATTCGAGATATTTCTAACATTACAGATGCATTAATAACAAGCGAACGCAAACAACTATTATTAACAACACTATTGGCGCAATTATTAGAAATAGAATTTAGACAACGTACTCTAATAGACATTGTAGTATCTACTCAACTGAATCAAATCCACCCCCTTCTTATTTCTAAACAAAAGTTGAAAAATGTATATACAAAGCCCGGTAATAAATGTCCAGAATACTGTGACCAAATATTGGCGCAAAAAGCAGATATACAGCACTACAGGCTGCAAGATAAATTCCAAATAGTAATCAAACTACTCATATTTCAATTACCACTTATGCAATTGCAACAAATCCACACCTTCCCGATCGCCACCAATAAATCATTTCTAATGATCCCATATGTTGAGTATTCACATATAGCAAGTAACATACCCACTCAACAATTTCTTTTACTACAAGGAGGCAATTTATCAAACTCTAAAAAAATTAAACACCCCGAACCTGGTGATCCATATGTAATGCCACTTACGACTCCTGTAATCAGAGCTCCACCGTCAACGAACAAAATAATAGCATTGCTGTACAACCCCTTCAATAGAAATGTTACTCTACCCCTTCGGATCAGCACTACAATTGGAAATACTTTCATTAAATTAAACAATCATTTCTAATGATCCCATATGTCGAGTATTCACATATATCAAGTAACATACCCACTCAACAATTTCTTTTACTACAAGGAGACAATTTATCAAACTCTAAAAAAATTAAACATCCCGAACCTGGTGATCTATATGTAATGCCACTTACGACTCCTGTAATCAGAGCTCCACCGTCAACGAACAAAATAATAGCATTGCTGCACAACCCCTTCAATAGAAATGTTACTCTACCCCTTCGGATCAGCACTACAATTGGAAATACTTTCATTAAATTAAACAAACCCAATAGCTGGATATATTTTCTTCAATGAGAAACTCCCATTCACGTCAAATGTAACGAAAATGTTACCACACACACCCTCATGGGCCAAGAAATTTTATACCTCCATTTCCCTTGCAGTATACAACTACATGATTTAATGATACCATACGAAGCAGAAAGTACTCACAAGTTCGAGATAAAACAACCAAACTTTTTCCCCGAGATTGACCCAAATGTAATAAATCTCAACATAACCAGCCTAACTCGTATTCCTTTTAATAGCTCGCTGCAACTATTCTTAGAAAAAGATGTGAACAAACAATTTCACACCAACTCCCACTCCCTTAACGAGATTTATGACCAATTGAATGAAATTACATTCAAAGAAACGAACAAGCAGCATATGCATTTATCCACAGCATCCCTCAGCTTAACAACAATTGGCATCATAACAATAGGGATATACTTGTCTATTCGACACATAAAATGCTGCAGGAAACAAAATTGTCTAACAATCACCAATCGGGAATCAAACCCAAAATTTACTCTTAACCTCAATAAGCAAGAAACGAAACCTCCAATGGTGGCCAAATCTCAAGACGAGGAAGCAATAAAACCCCAACCCCCGCCACGATCTCGACAGTTAGTTTAAACAAAAAAAAAAGAGAATCCCTATTTCCTATTCATTAACTATTAACGATTAACCTCTAACGAAATACTAATATTAATTTGTAAAAATCGAGCTCTGCTTATCAACTCGATCATAGTAAATAAAAATCGAGCTCTGCTTATCAACTCGATAGTAATAAATAAAAATCGAGCTCTGCTTATCAACTCGATCATAGTAAATAAAAATCGAGCTCTGCTCATAACCTCGATCAAATATAATAATTTGTAAAAATCTAGCTCTGAATAAGCAAATATTTTAAAAAATTGTAAATCACCGCAAAAAGTACAAAAACAAAAAAAAAAACAAAAAAAAAATTAACTGAGCTCTGCTACTCACCTCAAACAAAAAAAAATGTATTGCTTCTATTTGTTTACAATAACAATAATAATCATCTGTAAACACCGAGCTCTGCAAGTTAACTCGATTAAAATTTAAATATAAGTTACAAGAAAATGTACATAATTCCAAAAAAAAAAAATATAACAATTTTATTTTTAAGCATCAAGATCTGCTAGTAGCATTATAAAAAAAAAAAACAAAAATCCAGATGCAGAAATATTTTTAATCATAAGAACACATGCATAATACTATTAAGTACATCAATACTTTAAATACAAAAAATGTAATTGTTATCACCAAAAAAAAAAAAAAAAAACAAATATATATATTTAAACACTAAATACATCTATTGTCAAAAACAAGAAAAACATTAAGCTCCACAAAGAATTGAAGTTAATTACATAGCAAAATATAGATATATATTAATAGATAAATCCATTATATACCACTCAAAATAATGCACCCAAAGTCAATAAAGTAAAACAAACCATGAAATTTTTTTAAATAGAATAAAAAAAAAACAGCGTAATCTTTAACAAACTAACAGTCGCCATAAATGTTTAATGCAACTAATGACAATCAACGTTTAGAGCCAAAAAATAAAAAAACAACCTACTAGTTTCAACCCTTAAAATAACATAACAATCGACGTGCAGCTCATCTCTCCAAGACTCGCCACAGACATTCAAAATGGGGGAAGATATGTTACGCCCTAAAAGACACGCTGAACAGAAGGAACTATTCCAGCTACCATGTAGTTAAATGCCACAGCATTTACTAAAGATTCCTCTGTAAGTGTCTTCCGCTAAATATCACCCCAAGTCTGATTGAGATGAGTACACCATAAAAATAAATATCGATAACATTTTAAAAAGCCTTCATTTGTCCATTTAAGCATTTTGAGCGACCACTAAATTATCCAAACATTCATTCACCACATACGTCACCACGAAGGGGACTCCCAGCTCAAATAACACTCGGCAGAACTAAAAGCAAAAGCATTGGCTCGTGCCACTATGGACACATGTCCACATTTGTTATTGTTTTGGTTACATTTCATCATGAATCAAGCGTCTAGAAACTCTTTCCGTACGACGAGTGATGGAATACCCGAGACGTATAGTCGTTTTGTTCGTAATGTATTTTGCTCTGTAAGAAACTTGCGCCAAGATTTTAATAAAGAATCACGGTAAAGCAGACGTTCACCGTCAATGAAATTGTTATGAAAAGTATCGGGTTAAACTTGGACTTGCATACGGATTTTAATGAAGAATCACGGTAAAGAAGATGTTCACCGTCAATGAAAATGTTTTGAAAAGTGTCAAGTTGAGCTTGAACTTGCATATGAATTTTCTTGAAGAATTACGGAAAGGAAAATTGTAATGCATTCATTAAAATCGAAAGCAAATCGTAAACAATGAACATCTTTTAAACGTACATTATCATTAGCCCCATATGAAAACACGTTCGTACGTATAAACATTTCAGTACACACATGGTTTCATATGTACAACAGTACTAACGTACAACGAACAAAGATAATTCTGTGTACACATGGTTTCATATGTACAACAGCACAAACGTATAATGAACGAAGACTATCGCGTGTTAAATTACATGAAAGTGTTAAAGGCATTTACTTCACGTTGAGTTAAAGTATTTTTTATCAATATGAGAAATGCAATATATTTGGTATTGCTATTAAGAATGTAGATTTTTTTTGAATAATGCTTTCAACATGGAAAATGCATCGTGTAGAATTGCTAATAAGAATGTGAATTTTTTTTGCATAGTTTTTCGGGAAAGAATATTAGAGATAGGAAATTGTATGTAAAATGTTTTTGCTGGAGTAGACAAAATATGTTTAGAATACGTTAAGAAATTGAATATTTATTTGTATTGAAGGCGAAGTAAAATTGTATAATTAGGATAAGTCGATGTGGAAATAAATCACTTCTTGGTCTAACTTAAATCGGCGAATTTGCCTCTGTTTTCTTCCATGAAGACAATCAATCCGGCGTTGATCGCCTTAACTATATGCGTGCCTAGACGCTCTAGAATTGCTAGGTAAATATACAAACTAATATTTTGCCTGAAAGGAAAAAGTAGAGGCACAGGATATAGGTAAGTGTAGGGACGACAGATGATGTTGCATACAACCCATGCATAGCATCGTAGGGTCGTAACAATTGGAAAAAGTATGAAAAACGGCCGTTTTTCCAGCAACGCACTCCTTGCAATCCGATCGTTTTCCGAGGAACTCCAGAATATCGTTGTAGTGGAGATCTTCAACTTTTTTATGTTCCTGAGTACAATAACAGCGCGATTTTGATATTCAGGCACTTCCGACTCCCGTTTCCGATGATTTTACAGCTGTATGGTTTCGGAATCAAAAGTATCCCAACCACGCAAGAAACTGCAATTGCAGGTATCGCGAAGCAGCCTGAATGCACTTTTATTGAATTCCACTCATCACTAGCTTTCGTTTGACACCCCATATATTGAAATTGGAGAAAGTATGAAAAACGGCCGTTTTTCCAGAAACGCACTCCTTGCAATCCGATCGTTTTCCCAGGAAGTCCAGAATATCGTTGTAGTGAAGATCTTTAATTTTTTTATGTTCCTGAGTACAAGAACAGCGCGGTTTTGATATTCAGGCACTTCCGACTCCCGTTTCCAATGATTTTACAGCTGTATGGTCTCGGAATCAAAAGTATCCCAACCACGCAAAAAACTGCAATTGCAGGTATCGCGAAGCTGCCTGAATGCACTTTTATTGAATTCTACTCATCACTAGCTTTCGTTTGTCACTCCATATATTGAAATTGGAGAAAATATGAATAGCGGCCGTTTTTTCAGCAACGCACTCCTTGCAATCCGATCGTTTTCCGAGGAACTCTAGAATATCGTTGTAGTGAAGATCTTTAACTTTTTTATGTTTCTGAGTACAATAACAGTGCGATTTTGATGTTTAGGCACTTCCGACTTCCATTTCCGATGATTTTACAGCTGTATGGTATCGGAATCAAAAATATCCCAACCACGCAAAAACCTGCAATTGCAGGCATCGCGAAGCTGCCTGCATGCACTTTTATTGAATTCTACTCATCACTAGCTTTCGTGTGACACCCCATATATTGAAATTGGAGAAAGTATCAACAACGGCCATTTTTCCAGCAACGCACTCCTTTTAATCCGATCGTTTTCCGAGGAACCCCAGTATATCGTTGTAGTGAAGATCTTTAATTTTTTTATGTTCCTGAGTACAATAACAGCGCGATTTTAATATTCAGGTGCTTCCGACTCTCGTTTCCGATGATCTTATAGCTGTATGGTTTCGGAATCAAAATTATCCCAACCACGCAAAAAACTGCAATTGCAGGTATCGCGAAGCTGCCTGAATGCACTTTTATTGAATTCTACTCATCACTAGCTTTCGTTTGACACCCCATATATTGAAATTGGAGAAAGTATGAAAAACGGCCGTTTTTCCAGCAACGCACTCCTTTTAATTCGATTGATTTCCGAGGAACTCCAGAATATCGTTGTGGTGAAGATCTTTAATTTTTTTATGTTCCTGAGTACAATAACAGCGCGATTTTGATATTCAGGCACTTCCGACTCCCGTTTCCGATGATTTTACAGCTGTATGGTTTCGGAATCAAAAGTATCCCAACCACGCAAGAAACTGCAATTGCAGGTATCGCGAAGCTGCCTGAATGCACTTTTATTGAATTCTACTCATCACTAGCTTTCGTTTGACACCCGATATATTGAAATTGGAGAAAGTATGAAAAACGGCCGTTGTTCCAGCAACGCACTCCTTTTAATCCGATCGTTTCCCGAGGAACTCCAGAATATCGTTGTAGTGAAGATCTTTAATTTTTTATGTTCCTGAGTACAATAACAGCGCGATTTTGGTATTCAGGCACTTCCGACTCCCGTTTCCGATGATTTTACAGCTGTATGGTTTCGGAATCAAAAGTATCCCAACCACGCAAGAAACTGCAATTGCAGGTATCGCGAAGCTGCCTGAATGCACTTTTATTGAATTCTACTCATCACTAGCTTTCGTTTGACACCCCATGTATTTGAATTGGAGAAAGTATGAAAAACGGCCGTGTTTCCAGCAATGCACTCCTTTTAATCCGATCGTTTTCCGAGGAACTCCAGAATATCGTTGTTGTGAAGATCTTTAATTTTTTATGTTCCTGAGTACAATAACAGCGCGATTTTGGTATTCAGGCACTTCCGACTTCCGTTTCCGATGATTTTACAGCTGTATGGTTTCGGAATCAAAAGTATTCCAACCACGCAAAAAGCTGCAATTGCAGGTATCGCAAAGCTGCCTGAATGCACTTTTATTGAATTCTACTCATCACTAGCTTTCGTTTGACACCCCACATATTAAAATTGGAGAAAATATGAAAAACGGCCGTTTTTCCAGCAACGCACTCCTTTGAATCCGATCGTTTTCCGAGGAACTCCAGAATATCGTCGCAGTGAAGATCTTTAATTTTTGTTATGTTCCTGAGTACAATAACAGCGCGAGTTTGATATTCAGGCACTTCCGACTCCCGTTTCCGATGATTTTACAGCTGTATGGTTTCGGAATCAAAAGTATCCCAACCACGTAAAAAACTGCAATTGCAGGTATCGCGAAGCTGCCTGAATGCACTTTTATTGAATTCTCCTCATCACTAGCTTTCGTTTGACACCCCATATATTGAAATTGGAGAAAGTATGAACAACGGCCATTTTTCCAGCAACGCACTCCTTGCAATCCGATCGTTTTCCGAGGATCTCCAGAATATGGTTTTAGTGAAGATCTTTAATTTTTTTATGTTTCTGAGTACAATAACAGCGCGATTCTGATATCCAGGCACTTCCGGCTCCCGTTTTCTATGATTTTACAGCTGTATGGTTTCGGAATCAAAAGTATCCCAACCACGCAAAAAACTGCAATTGCAGGTATCGCGAAGCTGCCTGAATGCACTTTTATTGGATTCTACTCATCACTAGCTTTCGTTTGACACCCTATATATTGAAATTGGAGAAAGTATGAAAAACGGCCGTTTTTCCAGCAACGCACTCCTTGCAATCCGATCGTTTTCCGTGGAGCTCCAGAATATCGTTGTAGTGAAATCTTTAATTTTTTTATGTTCCTGAGTACAAGAACAGCGCGATTTTGATATTCAGGCACTTCAAACTCCCGTTTCCGGTGATTTTACAGAATCAAAAGTATCCCAACCACGCAAAAAACTGCAATTGCAACTATCGCGAAGCTGCCTGAATGCACTTTTATTGAATTCTACCCATCACTAGCTTTCGTTTGACACCCCATATATTGAAATTGGAGAAAGTATGAAAAACGGCCGTTTTTCCAGCAACGCACTCCTTGCAACCCGATCGTTTTCCGAGGAACTCCAGTATATCGTTGATGTGAAGATCTTTAATTTTTTTATGTTCCTGAGTACAATAACAGCGCGATTTTGATATTCAGGCACTTCCGACTCCCGTTTCCGATGATTTTACAGCTGTATGGTTTCGGAGTCAAAAGTATCCCAACCACGCAAAAAACTGCAATTGCAGGTATCGCGAAGCTGCCTGAATGCACTTTTATTGAATTCTACTCATCACTAGCTTTCGTTTGACACCCCATATATTGAAATTGGAGAAAGTATGAAAAACGGCCGTTTTTCCAGCAACGCACTCCTTGCAATCCGATCGTTTTCCGAGGAGCTCCAGAATATCGTTGTAGTGAAATCTTTAATTTTTTTATGTTCCTGAGTACAAGAATAGCGCGATTTTGATATTCAGGCACTTCCAATTCCCGTTTCCGGTGATTTTCCAGAATCAAAAGTATCCCAACCACGCAAAAAACTGCAATTGCAACTATCGCGAAGCTGCCTGAATGCACTTTTATTGAATTCTACCCATCACTAGCACTCGTTTGACACCCCATATATTGAAATTGCAGAAAGTATGAAAAACGGCCGTTTTCCCAGCAACGCACTCCTTGCAATCCGATCCTTTTCCGAGGAACTCCAGAATATTGTTGTAGTGAAGATCTTGAATTATTTTGTTCCTGAGTACAATAACAGCGCGATTTTGTTATTCAGGCACTTCTGACTCCTGTTTCCGATGATTTTACAGCTGTAATGGTTTCGGAATCAAAAGTATCCCAACCACGCAAAAAACTGCAATTGCAGCTATCGCGAAAATTCCTGAATGCAATTTTATTGAATTCTACTCATCACTAGCTTTCGTTTGACACCCCATATATTGAAATTGGAGAAAAAATGAATAACGGCCGTTTTTCCAGCAACGCACTCCTTGCAACCCGATCGTTTTCCGAGGAACTCCAGTATATCGTTGAAGTGAAGATCTTTAATTTTTTTATGTTCCTGAGTACAATAACAGCGTGATTTTGATATTCAGGCACTGCCAACTCTCGTCTCCGATGATCTTATAGCTGTATGGTTTCGGAATCAAAAGTATCCCAACCACGCAAAAAACTGCAATTGCAGGTATCGTGAAATACCCTGAATGCAATTTTATTGAATTCTACTCATCACTAGCTTTCGTTTGACAGCCCATATATTGTAATGGGAGAAAGTATGAAAAACGGCCGTTTTTCCAGCAACGCACTCCTTGCAATCCGATCGTTTTCCGAGGAACTCCAGAATATTGTTGTAGTGAAGATTTTTAATTTTTTAATGTTCCTGAGTACAAGAACAGCGCGATTTTGGTATTCAGGCACTTCCGACTCCCGTTTCCGATGATTTTACAGCTGTATGGTTTCGGAATCAAAAGTATCCCAACCACGCAGAAAACTGCAATTGCAGGTATCGCGAAGCTGCCTGAATGCACTTTTATTGAATTCTACTCAGCACTAGCTTTTGTTTGACACCCCATATATTGTAATTGGAGAAAGTATGAATAACGGCCGTTTTTCCAGCAACGCACTCCTTTTAATCCGATCGTTTTCCGAGGAACACCAGAATATCGTTGTAGTGAAGATCTTTAATTTTTTTATGTTCCTGAGTCGATAACAGCGCGATTTTGATATTCAGGCACTTCCGCTCCCGTTTCCGATGATTTTACAGAATCAAAAGTATCCCAACCACGCAAAAAACTGCAATTGCTGGTATCGCGAAGCTGCCTGAATGTACTTTTATTGAATTCTACTCATCACTAGCTTTCGTTTGACACCCCATATTTTGAAATTGGAGAAAGTGTGAAAACCGGCGTTCTGGCAGCAACGCACTCCTTGCAATCCGATCGTCTTCTGAGGAACTCCAGAATATCGTTGTAGTGAAGATCTTTATTATTTTGATAATGTTCCTGAGTACAATAACAGCGCGATTTTGATATTCAGGCACTTCCGACTCCCGTTTCCGATGATTTTACAGCTGTATGGTTTCGGAATCAAAAGTATCCCAACCACGCAAAAAACTGCAATTGCAGGTATCGCGAAGCTGCCTGAATGCACTTTTATTGAATTCTACTCATCACTAGCTTTCGTTTGACACCCCATATATTGAAATTGGGAAAAGTATGAACAACGGCCATTTTTCCAGCAACGCCTCCTTGCAATCCGATCGTTTTCCGAGGAACTCCAGAATATCGTTGTACTGAAAATCCTTAATTTTTTATGTTCCTGAGTACAGTAACAGCGCGATTTTGATATTCAGGGCCTTCCGACTCCCGTTTCCGATGATTTTACAGAATCAAAATATCCCAACCACGCAAAAACTTGCAACTGCAGGTATCGCGAAGCTGCCTGAATGCACTTTTATTGAATTCTACTCATCACTAGCTTTCATTTGACACCCCATATATTGAAATTGGAGAAAGTATGAAAAATGGCCATTTTTCCAGCAACGCACTCCTTTTAATGCGATCGCTTTCCGAGGAACTCTAGAATATCGTTGTAGGAAGATCTTTAATATTTTTATGTTCCTGAGTACAATAACAGCGCGATTTTGATATTCAGGCACTTCCGACTCCCGTTTCCGATGACTTTACAACTGTATGGTTTCGGAGTCAAAAGTATCCCAACCACGCAAAATACTGCAGTTGGAGGTATCGCGAAGCTGCCTGAATGCACTTTTACGGAATTCTACTCAGCTTTTCGTTTGACTTCCCATATAGTGAAATTGGAGAAAGTATGAAAAACGGCCGTTTTTCCAGCAACGCACTCCTTGCAATCCGATCGTTTTCCGAGGAGCTCCAGAATATCGTTGTAGTGAAATCTTTAATTTTTTTATGTTCCTGAGTACAAGAACAACGCGATTTTAATATTCAGGCACTTCCAACTCCGGTTTCCGGTGATTTTACAGAATCAAAAGTATCCCAACCACGCAAAATTGCAATTGCAGCTATCGCGAAGCTGCCTGAATGTACTTTCATTGAATTCTACTCATCACTAGCTTTCGTTTGACAGCCCATATATTGTAATTCGAGAAAGTATGTAAAACGGCCGTTTTTCCAGCAACGCACTCCTTGCAATCCGATCGTTTTCCGAGGAACTCCAGAATATTGTTGTAGTGAAGATCTTTAATTTTTTTATGTTCCTGAGTACAAGAACAGCGCGATTTTGATATTCAGGCACTTCCGAATCCCGTTTCCGATGATTTTACAGCTGTATGGTTTCGGAATCAAAAGTATCCCAACCACGCAAAAAACTGCAATTGCAGGTATCGCGAAGCTGCCTGAATGCACTTTTATTGAATTCTACTCAGCACTAGCTTTCGTTTGACACCCCATATATTGTAATTGGAGAAAGTATGAATAACGGCCGTTTTTCCAGCAACGCACTCCTTGCAATCCGATCGTTTTCCGAGGAACTCCAGATTATCGTTGTAGTGAAGATCTCTAATTTTTTTATGTTCCTGAGTACAATAACAGCGCGATTTTGATATTCAGGCACTTCCGAATCCCGTTTCCGATGATTTTACAGAATCAAAAGTATCCCAACCACGCAAAAAACTGCAATTGCTGGTATCGCGAAGCTGCCTGAATGCACTTTTATTGAATTCTACTCATCACTAGCTTTCGTTTGACACCCCATATATTGAAATTGGAGAAAGTGTGAAAACCAGCCGTTCTTCCAGCAACGCACTCCTTGCAATCCGATCGTTTTCCGAGGAACTCCAGAATATTGTTGTAGTAAAGATCTTTAATTTTTTATGTTCCTGAGTACAATAACAGCGCGATTTTGGTATTCAGGCACTTCCGACTCCCGTTTCCGATGATTTTACAGCTGTATGGTTTCGGAATCAAAAGTATCCCAACCACGCAAAAAACTGCAATTGCAGGTATCGCGAAGCTGCCTGAATGCACTTTTATTGAATTCTACTCATCACTAGCTTTCGTTTGACACCCCATATAATGAAATTGGAGAAAGTATGAAAAACGGCCGTTTTTCCAGCAACGCACTCCTTGCAATCCGATCGTTTTCCGAGGAACTCCAGAATATCGTTGTAGTGAAGATCTTTAATTATTTTGTTCCTGAGTACAATAACAGCGCGATTTTGTTATGCAGGCACTTCCGACTCCCGTTTCCGATGATTTTACAGCTGTATGGTTTCGGAATCAAAAGTATCCCAACCCCGCAAAAAACTGCAATTGCAGGTATCGCGAAGCTGCCTGAATGCACTTTTATTGAATTCTACTCATCACTAGCTTTCGTTTACAACCCACATATTGAAATTGGAGAAAGTATGGAAAATGGCCATTTTTCCAGCAACGCACTCCTTTTAATGCGATCGCTTTCCGAGGAACTCCAGAATATTGTTGTAGGAAGATCTTTAGTTTTTTTATGTTCCTGAGTACAATAACAGCGCGATTTTGATATTCAGGCACTTCCGACTCCCGTTTCCGATGATTTTACAGCTGTATGGTTTCGGAGTCAAAAGTATCCCAACCACGCAAAAAACTGCAATTGCAGGTATCGCGAAGCTGCCTGAATGCACTTTTACTGAATTCTACTCATCACTAGCTTTCGTTTGACTTCCCATATAGTGAAATTGGAGAAAGTATGAAAAACGGCCGTTTTTCCGGCAACGCACTCCTTGCTATCCGATCGTTTTGTGAGGAACTCCAGAGTATCGTTGTAGTGAAAATCTTTACTTTTTTTTTGTTCCTGAGTACAATAACAGCGCGATTTTGATATTCAGGCACTTCCGACTCCCGTTTCCGAAGATTTTTCAGCTGTATGGTTTCGGAATCAAAAGTATCCTAACCACGCAAAAAACTGCAATTGCAGGTATCGCAAAGCTGCCTGAATGCACTTTTATTGAATTCTTCTCATCACTAGCTTTCATTTGACACCCCATATATTGAAATTGGAGAAAGTATGAAAAACGGCCGTTTTTCCAGCAACGCACTCCTTGCAATCCGATCGTTTTCCGAGGAACTCAAGCATATCGTTGTAGTGAAGATCTTTAATTTTTTTATGTTCCTGAGTACAATAACAGCGCGATTTTGATATTCAGGCACTTCCGAATCCCGTTTCCGATGATTTTGCAGCTGTATGGTTTCGGAATCAAAAGTATCCCAACCATGCAAAAAACTGCAATTGCAGGTATCGCGAAGCTGCCTGAATGCACTTTTATTGAATTCTACCCATCACTAGCTTTCGTTTGACACCCCAGATATTGAAATTGGAAAAAGTATGAAAAAGGGCCGTTATTCAAGCAACGCACTCCTATTAATCCGATCGTTTTTCGAGGAACTCCAGAATATCGTTGTAGTGAAGATCTTCAACCTTTTTATGTTCCTGAGTACAGTAACAGCGCGATTTCGATATTCAGGCACTTCCGACTCCCGTTTCCGATGATTTTACAGCTGTATGGTTTCGGAATCAAAAGTATCCCAACCACGCAAAAAACTGCAATTGCAGGTATCGCGAAGCTGCCTGAATGCACTTTTATTGAATTCTACTTATCACTAGCTTTCATTTGACCGCCCATATATTGAAATTGGAGAAGGTATGAAAAACGGACGTTTTTCCAGCAACGCACTCCTTGCAATCCGGTCGTTTTCCGAGGAACTCCCGAATATCGTTGTAGTGAAGAACTTTAATTTTTTTATGTTCCTGAGTACAATAGCAGCGCGATTTTGATATTCAGGCACTTCCGACTCCCGTTTCCGATGATTTTACAGCTGTATGGTTTCGGAATCAAAAGTATCCCAACCACGCAAGGAACTGCAATTGCAGGTATCGCGAAGCTGCATGAATGTATTTTTATTGAATTCTACTCATCACTAGCTTTCGTTTGACACCCCATATATTGAAATTGGGAAAAGTATGAAAAACGGCAATTTTTCCAGCAACGCACACCTTGTAATCCGATCGTTTTCCGAGGAACTCCAGAATATCGTTGCAGTGAAGATCTTTAACTTTTTTATGTTCCTGAGTACAATAACAGTGCGATTATGATATTCAGGGCCTTCCAACTCCCGTTTCCGATGATTTTACAGCTGTATGGTTTCGGAATCAAAAGTATCCCAACCACGCAGAAACTGCAATTGCAGGTATCGCGAAGCTGCCTGAATGCACTTTTATTGAATTCTACTCATCACTAGCTTTCGTTTAGCACCCCATATATTGAAATTAGAGAAAGTATGAAAAAGGGCCGTTATTCAAGCAACGCACTCCTATTAATCCGATCGTTTTCCGAGGAATTCCAGAATATGGTTGGAGTGAAGATCTTTATTTTTTTTATGTTCCTGAGTACAATAACAGCGCGATTTTTATATTCAGGCACTTCTGACTCCCGTTTCCGATGATTTTACAACTGTACGCTTTCGGTATCAAAAGTATCCTAGCCACGCAAAAAACTGCAATTGCAGTTATCGTGAAGCTGCCTGAATGCACTTTTATTGAATTCTACTCATCATTAGCTTTCGTTTGACACCCCATATATTGAAATTGGAGAAAGTATGAAAAACGGCCGTTCTTCCAGCAACGCACTCCTTTTAATCCGGTCGTTTTCCGAGGAAATCCAGAATATGGTTGGAGTGAAGATCTTTAATTTTTTTATGTTCCTGAGTACAATAACTACGCGATTTTGATATTCAGGCACTTCTGACTCCCGTTTCCGATGATTTTACAACTGTATGGTTTCGAAATCAAAAGTATCCTAACCACGCAAAAACTGCAATTGCAGTTATCGTGAAGCTGCCTGAATGCACTTTTATTTAATTCTACTCATCCCCAGCTTTCGTTTGACACCCCATATGTTGAAATTGGAGAAAGTATGAAAACGGCCGTTTTTCCAGCAACGCACTCCTTGTAATCCAATTGTTTTCCAAGGAACTCCAGAATATCGTTGTAGTGAAGATCTTTAATTTTTTTAATCTTCTTGAGTACAATAACAACGCGATTTTGATATTCAGGCACTTCCGGCTCCCGTTTCCGATGATTTTACAGCTGTATGGTTTCGGAATCAAAAGTATCCCAACCACGCAAAAAACTGCAATTGCAGGTATCGCGAAGCTGCCTGAATGCACTTTTATTGAATTTTACTCATCACTAGCTTTCGTTTGACACCCCATATATTGAAATTGGAGAAAGTATGAAAAACGGCCGTTTTTCCGGCAACGCACTCTCTTTAATCCGATCGTTTTCCGAGGAACTCCAGAATATCGTTGTAGTGAAGATCTTTAATTATTTTGTTCCTGAGTACAATAACAGCGCGATTTTTATATTCAGGCACTTCCGACTCCCGTTTCCGATGATTTCACACCTGTATGGTTTCGGAATCAAAAGTATCCCAACCACGCAAAAAACTGCAATTGCAGGTGTCGCGAAGCTGCCTGAATGCACTTTTATTGAATTCTACTCATCACTAGCTTTCGTTTGACACCCCATATATTGAAATTGGAGAAAGTATGAATAACGGCCGTTTTTCCGGCAACGCACATCTTTTAATCCGATCGTTTTCCAAAGAACTCCAGAATATCGGTGGAGTGAAGATCTTAAATTTTTTATGTTCCTGAGTACAATAACAGCGCAATTTTGATATTCAGACACCCCCGACTCCCGTTTCCGATGATTTTACAGCTGTATGGTTTCGGAATCAAAAGTATCCCAACCACGCGAAATTGCAATTGCAGGTATCGCGAAGCTGCCTGAATGCACTTTTATTGAATTCTACTCATCACCAGCTTTCGTTGGACACCCCAGATATTGAAATTGGAGAAAGTATGAACAACGGCCGTTTTTCCTGCAACGCACTCCTCTTAATCCGGTCGTTTTCAAAAGAACTCCAGAATATCGATGGAGTGAAGATCTTGAATTTTTTTATGTTCCTGAGTACAATATCAGCGCGATTTTGATATTCAGGCACTTCCGACTCCCGTTTCCGATGATTTTACAGCTGTATGGTTTCGGAATCAAAAGTATCCCAACCACGCAAAAAACTGCAATTGCAGGTATCGCGAAGCTGCCTGAATGCACTTTTATTGAATTCTACTCATCACTAGCTTTCGTTTGACACCCCATATATTGAAATTGGAGAAAGTATGAAAAACGGCCGTTTTTCCAGCAACGCACTCCTTTTAATCCTATCGCTTTCCGAGGAACTCCAGAATATCGTTGTAGTGAAGATCTTTAATTTTTTTATGTTCCTGAGTACAATAACAGCGCGATTTTGATATTCAGGCACTTCAGACTCCCGTTTCCGATGATTTTACAGCTGTATGGTTTCGGAATCAAAAGTATCCTAACCACGCAAAAACTGCAATTGCAGTTATCGCGAAGCTGCCTGAATGCAGTTTGATTGAATTCTACTCATCACTAGCTTTCGTTTGACACCCCATATATTGAAATTGGAGGAAGTATGAACCATAGTATACTCAACTAGTAACCACACTCCATCAACCCTCCGGAAAAATTCGAACACAAGCCGAACAGCGAGCCATGAATCTTCGGTAGTAGGTAGATGGTAAACGCTGATGCGAGGAATGGCGCGAATATAAACATATTGTCGGAACACAAGGTCTCCCAACTGTATCTGGAGGTTGACCTCTCCATGAACAGGTGCAGTTTCTCCCGTAGCTGTCCGTAGTGAGAAAATTCTGCCCTTGTGAAGTTGTTGCTGTCTAACTAGGTCTGGTCCTATAACGTAGGGGTACCGTTTGAAAGGATTGCTGTTGACATCGCTGGACCCTTTCCTGAATCTGAATGGGGAAATCGATACACGCTGGTTGTAGCCGATTATTCCAGCAAGTGGCCCGAGGTCTACCCCATTCCCAACCAGGAAGCAACTACGGTAGCCGAACAGCTTGTGTTAAATTGGGTCAGCAGGTACGGCGTGCCTTGTGAACTACATTCGGATCAAGGCCGAAACTTTGACTCACTAGTTTTTAGCGAAATGTGCGAGCAGCTGGGAATACGGAAAACGAGGACAACACCGCTGCATCCCCAATCCGATGGAATCGTCGAACGTTTCAACGGCACGCTCAATAAACACCTTGCCAAGATGGTTGACGAGAACCAAAGGGACTGGGACCGACATATCCCACTATTTTTAATGACTTTGGCTGGGGCTTGGCCCGTCGACGCATGTTCAGCGGCTCTATATGCCATTAAAAATAGTGGGATATGTCGGTCCCAGTCCCTCTGGTTCTCGTCAACCATCTTGGCAAGGTGTTTATTGAAATTGCCGTTGAAACGTTCGACCATTCCATCGGATTGGGGATGCAGCGGTGTTGTCCTCGTTTTCCGTATTCCCAGCTGCTCGCACATTTCGCTAAAAACTAGTGACTCAAAGTTTCGGCCTTGATCCGAATGTAGTTCACAAGGCACGCCGTACCTGCTGACCCAATTTAACACAAGCTGTTCGGCTACCGTAGTTGCTTCCTGGTTGGGAATGGGGTAGACCTCGGGCCACTTGCTGAAATAATCGGCTACAACCAGCGTGTATCGATTTCCCCATTCAGATTCAGGAAAGGGTCCAGCGATGTCAACAGCAATCCTTTAAAACGGTACCCCTACGTTATAGGTTTGCATCTGTCCTCTCAGTCGTCGCTTTGGGCCTTTGACGGAAGCGCAAATTGTGCATCTGCGACACCAGTCCTCTACGTCTTCTCGAGCGTGGAGCCAGTAGAACCGTTCCCGCAATTTCGCTAAGGTCTTGTTAACACCAAGGTGGCCTCCCGAGGATCCTTCATGCATTTCCTTGACCACATCGTGGATTCGGCTTCTGGGTAGTATAGTTTGCATCCTATAGGAGCTGCCATCCGCCGTTTCCCATTTCCGCTTGAGTACACCACCCTCCACCTGAAGGGAGTCCCATTGTGCCCAATAGCTTTTCAGGGTTGCGCCATGCGTTGAAACGTCCTTCCACTCAGGTCGCCCAGTCGTCTCCTTCCATACGAGCAATGGTCCGATGTCTTCATCGGCTAGCTGGGCATTTCGAATCTCCTCCGATGACCAACCTTCATCGAATTCAGCCGTTATCAGTCGCAGATCAACGGGCGGCTCCTTTTCCTCAATCCGTCGGCAATGCTTGCAGTTAGCTGGACATGGGCGACGAGATAGGGCGTCAGCATTTCCATGAACTCCGCCCTTTCGATGAACAATTTCGTAGTCGTACGACTGCAATCTTTCGATCCATCTCGCAACTTGTCCCTCGGGGTTTTTGAAGTTAAGTAGCCATCTCAGCGATGCATGGTCCGTTCGAAGAACAAATTTCTGGCCATATAGATACTTGTGGAACTGCTTGGTGGCCTCTATTATAGCCAATAGCTCCTTCCTGGTCACACAGTAGTTCCTCTCACCTTTTTGAAAGAACTCGACTGTAATACGAGAGGACTCTTTCTTCGCCATTGATCTGCTGGAAGAGTACAGCTCCAATACCGCCGTTGCTTGCATCGGTGTCAACTACAAACATTTTTCCGGGTTTCGGATACGCCAGCACGGGTGATTCACACAGCTTTTCCTTCAGGGTCTCAAAGGATGTCTGGCATTGTTCGTTCCAGACATACGGACGATTTTTCTCGGTTAGCTGATGGAGACACTTAGCTATTTTGGCAAAGTCTTTGACGAATCTTCGATAGTAGGTTGCCAGACCCAGGAAACTTCGTAGTTGGCGCTTGTTGTTTGGTGTTGGCCAGCTTTTCACGGCTTCAATCTTCTCAGGGTCTGTTTTGACCCCATCTGCTGATACGACGTGTCCCAGGTATTTTACTTCAGCTGCGAAAAGGGTACACTTGTCGGGACTAAGTTTCAAATTTGCCAGTCGCAGTCGGGAGAAAACCTCTTCTAAGTTCCGCACATGCTCTTCGAACGTTCTTCCGATGACGATGATGTCATCTAGGTACACCAAGCAGGTTTTCCAGGTTAGACCACGTAGCACGTATTCCATCAAGCGTTCGAAAGTGGCTGGAGCATCGCAAAGCCCAAATGGCATCACTACATACTGCCACAATCCGGTCCCAACTGAAAATGCGGTCTTCTCTCGGTCCTTCTTGTCGATTTCTACCTGCCAGTAGCCACTCTTGAGATCGAGTATAGAAAACCATTTTGCGTCGGCTAAAGTGTTCATGATGTCATCGATGCGTGGGAGCGGGTAACTATCTTTCTTAGTGACGTCGTTGAGCTGCCTATAGTCGACACAAAAACGAGTACTACCATCCTTTTTCTTTACTAGAACTACAGGCGCGGCCCATGGACTGACAGAAGGTTCAATAACGCCTTGTTTTTCCATGTCCGAGATCAGCGCGCTCACTTCTCCTTGTTTGGCTATAGGGAGGCGTCTGGGTGCTTGTCGAATCGGCTTGGCTCCCTGTGTATCTATGACGTGAGTTACCAGACTCGTTCGGCCGTGGTCATCCGGGCTTGTTGAGAAGATGTCACTGTACTTGGTGACCAGATCAGAGGCTCGTTTGAATAGCTGCACCGGCAATTTGACTTGCTTCAATATGGCAGACGTGGATTCCCGGGCTTTGTCTGTGTCTTGCCTCTTTTTCCAATGATGGATGTGAGAAGCTTCCAAAGAGGTGATGGTGGAAACAGGCTGGCAGCTGCCGATGACTTCTCCCGCTTTGATGCTCGTGGTTGAGTCTGCGGTGTTAAGGACTCTAACCGGCACATATCCGTTCCTTAAAGATCTTACAAGGCTTCGTCCTACAATCAAGCTGCGCAATGCGGATGTCTTCGTTGGCTCTATCAGATAAGATCGGTGGTCTCCAGAATCACCATCAAGCTTGGCCCATACAATGCTTTTGGAGGAATTCGGTACATCAGTGTCAGTACATACCACTACATTCATCTTGGGGATTTGGACGCTGGGATCCTCCATCAGTACTTCGACATTCTGCCATTTCAATACACGTTTGCCAAGTCCGTAGTGAGAAAATTCTGCCCTTGTGAAGTTGTTGCTGTCTAACTAGGTCTGGTCGGATAATCGATCGGGTTGCACCAGTGTCGATTGTTATGGTGCAGTGTTCTCCGTCAACTTGACCCGGAAGGCATAAGTCCGCTTCTCCACGATGTAGTCTTGACACGGTGATGGTGGTGCTGGGGACGTCGATCCTCCTAGCCAACCTCTGCCCCACGAAGTTGGCTCTTACATGTTTCCCGACCCCTCTGTTTGAAGGGCTTCCATTCTGGGCTCCTGACTCGGTCTGGATCTCCTCCTAGCTGCACACCCTGGACAATAGCTCGGTTTTCTTCGCTTCTTGCAGTCTCTTTGCAGGTGCCCCTTCTCTCCGCAATTCCAGCATTTAGGCGCACCATTTACATGCGGGTCTCGCTCAATTTCCACGCGCTCACACCTGCACTCGTCTGTCACTACCTCACGAACCCGGGCAGTGGTACGAGTCACATTTTTCGCTGCCTCAAAGTTCAGACTGTAAGCCAATGCGTCCTTAACCGTTTGCTTTTGAGCTAAACGCACGGCTTGTTGTAATTCCGGGTCCTTTAGTGCGCTGATGAATGCTTCTGTCGCTGCATCATCTCGATGTTCTGGGTCGTAGGCTGGGTAAGCCAAAAGTGCTAGTCGCTCAATGTCTTGGGCTAGCTGCTGTAGGGTTTCACCAGACTTCTGCACCCGATGCCTTAGCTGTGACCGATAAATCTGCTTTAGATGATCGTCTCCATAACGCATGTCGAGCGCATTCATTATAGCATTCGAGTTTGATTGCGATTCAACGGGGATCGTCTGCAAAAGCTCGGCAGCTGGTCCTCTTAGAGCAAGAATCAGCGCAGTTGCTCGGTCCTGTTCATTCCAATGATTTGCCCTTGCGGCAGCTTCAAACTGGGTCTTGTAAATACTCCAGACCGTTTGCCCATCGAATATTGGTGCTTGCACATTTCTGGATGTGCTTTGCGCTGCGGTTATAAGCGGGGCTGGTGAAGTGGTTGCTACTGCCTTCGCAGCTTCCAATTCTTTTTTCACTTTTTCCATCTGATGGTTCATTCTTTCTTCGACCTGGCTGACCTTTTCCTCGACCTGGTAAACCTTTTCTTCGACCTTGTCAACCTTTTCCTCGACGCCTTTAATTTGCTTGTTAAGACTACTGAGCTCCGCTTTTATTTCGGTGGACTGTTTTTGAAAATCTGCCTTGATTTCGATCGCTTGTTGATCCAGCTTCACTGATTGTTCATTAAGCTTCGCTGTTAAATTGGATGACAGTTGTCGCTGCTCTTGCTGCATCAGCATTAACATTTGCATCAGCGCATTTTCTGGTTCCTTTGGTTTTTTTGTTTCTGCTTCACCACCTTCTGCGCCTTTTTCTGCATCTGAGGGCTCACCTGAATCCAGATACGCGCCTTCCGATTCAATTGCGTCACGCAAGCGTGCAATCAGTGTGGCCTTTGTACCTTGCGTAGTCAGGTTTCGCTGTTCCAACTCTTCCTTAAGCTCCGACATGGTCAATTCATTAATTTTTAAGTTTAAGTTTCGTGGCATTTTTAATGTTTCTTTAAATTTTACTATTGTGCACTATAAAAATGTTCAAATTTTCACTTTCAAAATTTTTCTTTCGCACTTCTTGACACCACTGTCGCGTGTTATTGGTTCGCGGCCAATAATTTTAATGTTTCGGGAAAGTGAAAACGCAATGTCTTTTAATTTAAGTTAAAAGAGTTTATTTAATTAACTAAAATGCACAATAATCCGTTAACACTTTCACTAATTTTAATTTTCACTATTAAAATTAAAATCTAACACTTGTCTATAAATTTTTTATCGCAATTGTCTATTACGAAACACACTTTGCACTCAAACAATCAATTGTCTTTACTTCGCGTTCCACTATATCGCAGTTTTCTTATCGCGGTCGAATGAATGAAGATCCCCCCATTCATTCAGCTCGCCTTTATATAGGGTCTCTACCTATTCACCCATTTCTCGTTTATTGGCGAATGTTCTACCGAGAGGTAGCTGGTAGATTCGAGAAAATTTAATGAATGGAGTGACGTCACTTGCAGATGTTGATCATGCTTGTTGGGTTCTCGTGGCTTCGAGTGGATTCGTGTTCTTCATTGTTGTGAAAACAATTGCGACAGTAGCTCGCAAAATTATTTGTACATGTAACAATATGCTTCGATGAGAGATTTCAGGGCTACCAGAGCTAAAAAATCAATAACATTGCAGAAAAACAAATTCGTTCCATGCAATCTTTTAGTTTTTGTTAGGATGTGGCAGCACTACTATGTTCTGAAATGCGTAAAAGAACACGTGCGTCGGAAATTTTATTAGCATTTTGCTTTGTCTCTTGAGCGCGCGAAACATGGGATCAGCTGTCATGCCCCGGATCAGCTGACGTGCCCCTGGGAAAATTCAAAAAGTGTGCAACACAGGGTAAATGAAAGGTGTGGCTACTATTTGAGTATACTATGGTATGAACATCGGCCGTTTTTCCAGCAACGCACTCCTTGCAATCCGAACATTTTCCGAGGAACTCCAAAATATCGTTGTAGTGAAGATCTGTATTTTTTCATGTTCCTGAGTACAATAGCAGCGCAGTTTTGATATTCAGGCACTTCCGACTCCCGTTTCCGATGATTTTACCGCTGTATGGTTTCGGAATCAAAAGTATCCCAACCACGCAAAAAACTGCAATCGCAGGTATTGCAAAGCTGCCTGAATGCACTTTTTTGAATTCTACTCATCACTAGCTTTCGCTTGACACCCCATATATTGAAATTGGAGAAAGTATGAATAACGGCCGTTTTTCCAGCAACGCTCTCCTTGTAATCCGATCGTGTTCCGAGGAACTCCAGAATATCGCTGTAGTGAAGATCTTTAATGTTCTTATGTTCCTGAGTACAATAACAGCGCGATTTTGATATTCAGGCACTTCCGACTCCCGTTTCCGATGATTTTACAGCCGTATGGTTTTGGAATCAAAGGTATCCCAACCACGCAAAAAACTGCAATCGCAGGTATCGCAAAGCTGCCTGAATGCACATTTATTGAATTCTACTCATCACTAGCTTTCGTTTGACACCCCATATATTGAAATTGGAGAAAGTATGAAAAACGACCGTTTTTCCAGCAACGCACTCCTTGCAGTCCGATCGTTTTTCGAGGAGCTCCAGAATATCGGTGTAGTGAAGATTTTCAACTTTGTTATGTTCCTGAGTAAAATAACAGCGTGATTTTGATATTCAGGCACTTCCGACTACCGTTGCCGATGATTTTACAGCTGTATGGTTTCGGAATAAAAAGTATCCCAACCACGCAAAAAACTGCGATTGCAACTATCGCGAAGCTGCCTGAATGCACTTTTATTGAATTCTACTCATCACTAGCTTTTGTTTGACACCCCATATATTGAAATTGGAGAAAGTATGAAAAACGGCCGTTTTTCCAGCAACGCACTCCTAGCAATCCGATCGTTTTCCGAGGAACTCCAGAATATCGTTGTTGTGAAGATCTTCAACTTTCTTTATTTTCCTGAGTAAAATAACAGCGCGATTTTGATATTCAGGCACTTCCGACTCCTGTTTACGATGATTTTATAGCTGTATGGTTTCGGAATAAAAAGTATTCCAACCACGCAAAAAACTGCAATTGCAGCTATCGCGAAGCTGCCTGAATGCACTTTTATTGCATTCTACTCATCACTAGCTTTCGTTTGACACCCCATATATTGAAATTGGAGAAAGTATGAACAACGGCCGATTTTCCAGCAACGCACTCCTTGCAATCCGATCGTTTTCCGAGGAACTCCAGAATATCGGTTTAGTGAAGATCTTCAACTTGTTTATGTTCCTGAGTACAATAACAGCGCGATTTTGATATTCAGGCACTTCCGACTCTCGTTACCGATGATCTTATAGCTGTATGGTTTCGGAATAAAAAGTATCCCAACCACGCAAAAAACTGCGATTGCAACTACCGCGAAGCTGCCTGAATGCTTTTTTATTGGATTCTACTCATGACTAGCTTTCGTTTGACACCCCATGTATTGAAATTGGAGAAAGTATGGACAACGGCCGTTTTTCCAGCAACGCACTCCTTGCAATCCGATCATTTTCCGAGAACTCCAGAATATCGTTGTCGTGAAGTGCTTCAACTATTTTATGTTCTTGAGTAAAATAACAGCGCGATTTTGATATTCAGGCACTTCCGACTCCTGTTTCCGATGATTTTATAGCTATATGGTTTCGGAATTATAAGTATCCCAACCACGCAAAAAACTGCAATTGCAGCTATCGCGAAGCTGCCTGAATGCACTTTCATTGAATTCTACTCATCACTAACTTTCGTTTGACACCCCATATACTGAAATTGGAGAAAGTATGAAAAACGGCCGTTTTTCCAGCAACGCACTCCTTGCAGTCCGATCGTTTTCCGAGTAACTCCAGAATATCGTTGTAGGAAGATCTTTAATTTTTTTATGTTCCTGAGTAAAATAACAGCGCGATTTCGATATTCAGGCAGTTCTGAACCCCGTTTCCGATGATTTTATAGCTGTATGGTTTCGGAATCAAAAGTATCCCAACCACGCAAAAAACTGCAATTGCAGGTATCGCGAAGCTGCCTGAATGTACTTTTATTGAATTCTACTCATCACTAGCTTTCGTTTGACACCCGATATATTGAAATTGGAGAAAGTATGAAAAACGATAGTTTTTCCAGCAACGCACTCCTTGCAGTCCGATCGTTTTCCGAGGAACTCCAGAATATCGTTGTAGTGAAGATCTTTAATTTTTTATGTTCCTGAGTACAATAACAGCGCGATTTTGATATTCAGGCACTTGCGACTCCCGTTTCCGATGATTTTACAGCTGTATGGTTTCGGAATCAAAAGTATCCTAACCACGCAAAAACTGCAATTGCAGTTATCGCGAAGCTGCCTAAATGCACTTTTATTGGATTCTAGTCATCAGTAGCTTTATTTTGACACCCCATATATTGAAATTGGAGAGAGTATAAAAAACGGCCGTTTTCCCAGCAACGCACTCCTTTTAATCCGATCGTTTTCCGAGGAACTCCAGAATATCGTTGTAGTGAAGATCTTTAATTTTTTTATGTTCCTGAGTACAATAATAGCGCGATTTTGATATTCAGGCACTTCCGACTCCCGTTTCCGATGATTTTACAGCTGTATGGTTTCGTAATCAAAAGTATCCCAACCACGCAAAAAACTGCAATTGCAGGTATCGCGAAGCTGCCTGAATGCACTTTTATTGAATTCTACTCATCACTAGCTTTCGTTTGACACCCCATATATTGAAATTGTAGAAAGTTTGAAAAACGGCCGTTTTTCCAGCAACGCACTCCTTATAATCCGATCGTTTTCCGAGGAACTCCAGAATATCGTTGTAGTGAAGATCTTTGATTTTTTTATGCTCTTGAGTACAATAACAGCGCGACTTTGATATTCAGGCACTTCCGACTCCCGTTTCCGACGATTTTACAGCTGTATGGTTTCGGAATCAAAAGTATCCCAACCACGCAAAAAACTGCAATTGCAGGTATCGCGAAGCTGCCTGAATGCACTTTTATTGAATTCTACTCATCACTAGCTTTCGTTTGACACCCCATATATTGAAATTGTAGAAAAGTTGACAAACGGCCGTTTTTCCAGCAACGCACTCGTTTTAATCCGATCGTTTTCCGAGGAACGCCAGAATATCGTTGTAGTGAAGATCTTTGATTTTTTTATGCTCTTGAGTACAATAACAGCGCGACTTTGATATTCAGGCACTTCCGACTCCCGTTTCCGACGATTTTACAGCTGTATGGTTTCGGAATCAAAAGTATCCCAACCACGCAAAATACTGCAATTGCAGGTATCGCGAAGCTGCCTGAATGCACTTTTATTGAATTCTACTCATCACTAGCTGTCGTTTGACACCCTATATATTGAAATCGGAGAAAGTATGAAAAATTGCCGTTTTGCCAGCAACGCACATCTTTTAATCCGATCGTTTTCCAAAGAACTCCAGAATATCGATGGAGTGAAGATCTTAAATTTTTTATGTTCCTGAGTACAATAAAAGCACAGTTGTGATTTTCAGACACCTGCGACTCCCGTTTCCGATGATTTTGCAGCTGTATGATTTCGGAATCAAAAGTATCCCAACCACGCAAAAAACTGCAATTGCAGGTATCGCAAAGCTGCCTGTATGCACTTTTATTGAATTCTACTCATCACTAGCTCTCGTTTGAAACCCCAAATATTCTAATTGGAGAAAGTATGAAATATGCCCGTTTTTCCAGCAACGCACTCCTTGTAAGCCAATCGTTTTGCGAGGAACTCCAGAATATCGTTGTAATGAAGATCTTTAATTTTTTTATGTTCCTTAGTACAATAACAGCGCGATTTTGATATTCAGGCACTTCTGACTCCCGCTTCCTATGATTTTACAGCTGTATGGTTTCGGAATCAATAGTATCATAACCACGCGAAAACTGCAATTGCAGTTATCGCGAAGCTGCCTGAATGCACCTTAATTGAATTCTACTCATCACTAGCTTTATTTTGACACCCCATATATTGAAATTGGAGAGAGTCTGAAAAACGGCCGTTTTTCCAGCAACGCACTCCTTGTAATCCGATCGTTTTCCGAGGTACTCCAGAATATCGTGGTAGTGAGTATCTTTAATTTTTTTATGTTCCTGAGTAAAATAACAGCGCGATTTTGATATTCAGGCACTTCCTACTCCCGTTTCCGATGATTTTATAGCTGTATGGCTTCGGAATAAAAAGTATCCCAACCACGCAAAAAACTGCAATTGCAGCTATCGCGAAGCTGCCTGAGTGCACTTTTATTGAATTCCACTCATCACTGGCTTTCGTTTGACACCCCATATATTGAAATTGGAGAAAGTATGAAAAACGGCCGTTTTTCCAGCAGCGCGCACTCCTAGCAATCCGATCGTTTTCCGAGGAACTCCAGAATATCGTTGTAGTGAAGATCTTCAACTTTTTTATGTTCCTGAGTAAAATTCCACGCGATTTTTATATTCACGCACTTCCGACTCCCGTTTCAAATGATTTTACAGCTGTATGGTTTCGGATTCAAAAGTGTCCGAACCACGCAAAAAACTGCAATTGCAGCTATCGCAAATCTGCCTGAATGCACTTTTATTGAATTCTACTCATCACTAGCTATCGTTTGACACCCCATATATTGAAATTGTAGAAAAGTTGACAAACGGCCGTTTTTCCAGCAACGCACTCGTTTTAATCCGATCGTTTTCCGAGGAACGCCAGAATATCGTTGTAGTGAAGATCTTTGATTTTTTTATGCTCTTGAGTACAATAACAGCGCGACTTTGATATTCAGGCACTTCCGACTCCCGTTTCCGACGATTTTACAGCTGTATGGTTTCGGAATCAAAAGTATCCCAACCACGCAAAATACTGCAATTGCAGGTATCGCGAAGCTGCCTGAATGCACTTTTATTGAATTCTACTCATCACTAGCTTTCGTTTGACACCCCATATATTGAAATTGGAGAAAGTATGAATAACGGCCGTTTTCCAGCAACGCATTCCTTGTAATCCGATCGTTTTCCGAGGAACTCCAGAATATCGTTGTAGTGAAGATCTTTAATTTTTTTATGTTTCTGAGTAAAATAACAGCGCGATTTTGATATTCAGGCACTTCCAACTGCCGTTTCCGATGATTTTACAGCTGTATTGTTTCGGAATCCAAAGTATCCCAACCGCGCAGAAACTGCAATTGCAGGTATCGCGAAGCTGCCTGAATGCACTTTTATTGAATTCTACTCATCACTAGCTTTCGTTTGACACCCCATATATTAAAATTGGAGAAAGTATGAAAAACGGCCGTTATTCAAACAATGCACTCCTTTTAATCCGATCGTTTGCCGAGGAACTCCAGAATATCGTTGTAGTGAAGATCTTTAATTTTTTTATGTTCCTGAGTACAATATTAGCGCGATTTTGATATTCAGGCACTTCCGACTCCCGTTTCCGATGATTTTACAGCTGTATGGTTTCGGAATCAAAAGTATCCCAACCACGCAAAAAACTGCAATTGCAGCTATCGCGAAGCTGCCTGAATGCACTTTCATTGAATTCTACTCATCACTAGCTTTCGTTTGACACCCCATATATTGAAATTGGAGAAAGTATGAAAAACGGCCGTTTTTCCAGCAACGCATTCCTTGGAATCCGATCGTTTTGCGAGGAACTCCAGAATATCGTTGTAGTGAAGATCTTTAATTTTTTTATGTTCCTGAGTACAATAACAGCGCGATTTTGATATTCAGGCGCTTTTGACTCCCGTTGCCGATGATTTCACAACTGTATGGTTTCGAAATCAAAAGTATCCTAACCACGCAAAACTGCAGTTACAGTTATCGTGAAGCTGCCTGAAAGCATTTTTATTGAATTCTACTCATCACTAGCTTTCGTTTGACACTCCATATATTGAAATTGGAGAAAGTATGAAACGCGGCCGTTTTTCCAGCAACGCACTTATTTTAATCCGATCGTTTTCCAAAGAACTCCAGAATATCGATGGAGTGAAGATCTTTAATTTTTTTATGTTCTTGAGTACAATAACAGCGCGATTTTGATATTCAGGCACTTCCGACTCCCGTTTCCGATGATTTTACAGCTGTATGGTTTCCGAATCAAAAGTATCCCAACCACGCAAAATTGCAACTGCAGCTATCGCGAAGCTGCCTGAATGCACTTTTATTGAATTCTACTCATCACTAGCTGTCGTTTGACAACCTATATATTGAAATTGGAGAAGGTATGAAAAATTGCCGTTTTGCCAGCAACGCACATCTTTTAATCCGATCGTTTTCCAAAGAACTCCAGAATATCGATGGAGTGAAGATCTTAAATTTTTTATGTTCCTGAGTATAATAAAAGCACAGTTGTGATTTTCAGACACCTGCGACTCCCGTTTCCGATGATTTTGCAGCTGTATGATTTCGGAATCAAAAGTATCCCAACCACGCAAAAAACTGCAATTGCAGGTATCGCGAAGCTGCCTGTATGCACTTTTATTGAATTCTACTCATCACTAGCTCTCGTTTGAAACCCCAAATATTGTAATTGGAGAAAGTATGAAATATGGCCGTTTTTCCAGCAACGCACTCCTTGTAAGCCAATCGTTTTGCGAGGAACTCCAGAATATCGTTGTAGTGAAGATCTTTAATTTTTTTATGTTCCTTAGTACAATAACAGCGCGATTTTGATATTCAGGCACTTCTGACTCCCGCTTCCTATGATTTTACAGCTGTATGGTTTCGGAATCAATAGTATCATAACCACGCAAAAACTGCAATTGCAGTTATCGCGAAGCTGCCTGAATGCACCTTAATTGAATTCTACTCATCACTAGCTTTATTTTGACACCCCATGTATTGAAATTGGAGAGAGTCTGAAAAACGGCCGTTTTTCCAGCAACGCACTCCTTGTAATCCGATCGTTTTCCGAGGAACTCCAGGAAATCGTGGTAGTGAGTATCTTTAATTTTTTTATGTTCTTGAGTACAATAACAGCGCGATTTTGATATTCAGGCACTTCCGACTCCCGTTTCCGATGATTTTACAGCTGTATGGTTTCGGAATCAAAAGTATCCCAACCACGCAAAAAACTGCAATTGCAGCTTTCGCGAAGCTGCCTGAATGCACTTTTATTGAATTCTACTCATCACTAGCTTTCGTTTGACACCCCATATATTGAAATTGGAGAAAGTTTGAAAAACGGCCGGTTTTCCAGCAACGCACTCCTTTTAATCCGATCGTTTTCCGAGGAACTCCAGAATATCGTTGTAGTGAAGATCTTTGATTTTTTTATGTTCCTAAGTACAATAGCAGCGCGATTTTGATATTCAGGCACTTCCGACTCCCGTTTCCGACGATTTTACATCTGTATGGTTTCGGAATCAAAAGTATCCCAACCACGCAAAAAACTGCAATTCCAGCTATCGCGAAGCTGCCTGAATGCACTTCTATTGAATTCTACTCATCACTAGCTTTCGTTTGACACCCCATATATTGAAATCGGAGAAAGTATGAAAAACGACCGTTTTTCCAGCAACGCACTCCTTGCAATCCGATCGTTTTTCGAGGAACTCTAGAATATCGTTGTAGTGAAGATCTTTAATTTTTTATGTTCCTGAGTAAAATAACAGCGCGATTTTGATATTCAGGCACTTCTCACCCCCGTTTCCGATGATTTTATAGCTGTATGGTTTCGGAATCAAAAGTATCCCAACCACGCAAAAAACTGCAATTGCAGGTATCGCGAAGCTGCCTGAATGCACTTTTATTGAATTCTACTCATCACTAGCTTTCGTTTGACACCCCATATATTGAAATTGGAGAAAGTATGAAAAACGGCCGTTTTTCCAGCAACGCACTCCTTGCAATCCGAACGTTTCCCGAGGAATTCCAGAATATCGTTGTAGTGAAGATCTTTAATTTTTTATGTTCCTGAGTACAATAACAGCACGATTTTGATATCTAGGGAGTTGCGACTCCCGTTTCCGATGATTTTACAGCTGTATTGTTTCGGAATCAAAAGTATCCCAACCACGCAAAAAACTGCAATTGCAGCTATCGTGAAGCTGCCTGAATGCACTTTTATTGAATTCTACTCATCACCAGCTTTCGTTTGACACCCCATATATTGAAATTGGAGAAAGTATGAAAAACGGCCGTTTTTCCAGCAACGCACTCCTTGCAATCCGAACGTTTTCCGAGGAATTCCAGAATATCGTTGTAGTGAAGATCTTTAATTTTTTATGTTCCTGAGTACAATGACAGCGCGATTTTGATATTCAGGCACTTCAGACTCCCGTTTCCCATGATTTTACAGCTGTATGGTTTCGGAATCAAAAGTATCCCAACCACGCAAAAAACTGCAATTGCAGCTATCGCGAAGCTGCCTGAATGCACTTTTATTGAATTCTACTCATCACTAGCTTTCGTTTGACACCCCATATATTGAAATCGGACAAAGTATGAAAAACGACCGTTCTTCCAGCAACGCACTCCTTGCAATCCGATCATTTTCCGGGGAACTCCAGAATATCGTTGTAGTGAAGATATTTAACTTTTTTATGTTCCTGAGTAAAATAACAGCGCGATTTTGATATTCAGGCACTTCTGACCCCCGTTTCCGATGATTTTATAGCTGTATGGTTTCGGAATCAAAAGTATCCCAACCACGCAAAAAACTGCAATTGCAGGTATCGCGAAGCTGCCTGAATACACTTTTATTGAATTCTACTCATCACTAGCTTTCGTTTGACACCCCATATATTGAAATTGGAGAAAGTATGAAAAACGGCCGTTTTTCCAGCAACGCACTCCTTGCAATCCGAACGTTTTCCGAGGAACTCCAGAATATCGTCGTAGTGAAGGTCTTCAACTTTTTTATGTTCCTGAGTACAATAACAGCGCGATTTTGATATTCAGGCACTTCCGACTCCTGTTTCCCATTTTTTTTATAGCTGTATGGTTTCGGAATAAAAAGTATCCCAACCACGCAAAAAACTGCAATTGCAGCTATCGCGAAGCTGCCTGAATGCACTTTTATTGAGTTCTACTCATCACTAGCTTTCGTTTGACACCCCAAATTGAAATTGGAGAAAATATGAAAAACGGCCGTTTTTCCAGCAACGCACTCCTTGTAATCCGATCGTTTTCCGAGGAACTCCAGAATATCGTTGTAGTGAAGACCTGCAACTTTTTTATGTTCCTGAGTAAAATAACGGCGCGAGTTTGATATTCAGGCACTTCCTACTCCCGTTTCCGATGATTTTGTAGCTGTATGGCTTCGGAATAAAAAGTATCCCAACCACGCAAAAAACTGCAATTGCAGCTATCGCGAAGCTGCCTGAGTGCACTTTTATTGAATTCCACTCATCACTGGCTTTCGTTTGACACCCCATATATTGAAATTGGAGAAAGTATGAAAAACGGCCGTTTTTCCAGCAGCGCGCACTCCTAGCAATCCGATCGTTTTCCGAGGAACTCCAGAATATCGTTGTAGTGAAGATCTTCAACATTTTTATGTTCCTGAGTAAAATTCCACGCGATTTTTATATTCAGGCACTTCCAACTCCCGTTTCAAATGATTTTACAGCTGTATGGTTTCGGATTCAAAAGTGTCCCAACCACGCAAAAAACTGCAATTGCAGCTATCGCAAATCTGCCTGAATGCACTTTTATTGAATTCTACTCATCACTAGCTTTCGTTTGACACCCCATATATTGAAATTGGAGAAAGTATGGAAAACGGCCGTTTTTCCAGCAACGCACTCCTTTTAATCCGATCGTTTTCGGAGGAACTCCAGAATATCGTTGTAGTGAAGATCTTAATTTTTATGTTCCTGAGTACAATAACAGCGCGATTTTGATATTCAGGTACTTCTGACTCCCGTTTCCGATGATTTTACAGCTGTATGGTTTCGGAATCAAAAGTATCCTAACCACGCAAAAACTGCAATTGCAGTTATCGGGAAGCTGCCTGAATGCATTTTTATTGAATTCTACTCATCACTACCTTAATTTTGACACCCCATATATTGAAATTGGAGAGAGTATGAAAACCGGCCGTTTTTCCAACAACGCACTCCGTTTAATCCGATCGTTTTCCGAGGAACTCCAGAATATCGTTGTAGTGAAGATCTTCAACTTTTTTATGTTCCTGAGTACAATAACAGCGCGATTTTGATATTCAGGCACTTCCGACTCTCGTTTCCGATGATTTCACAGCTGTATGGTTTCGTAATCAAAAGTATCCCAACCACGCAAAAAACTGCAACTGCAGGTATCGCGAAGCTGCCTGAATGCACTTTCATTGAATTCTACTCATCACTAGCTTTCGTTTGACACCCCATATATTGAAATTGGAGAAAGTATGAACAACGGCCGTTTTTCCAGCAACGCACTCCTTGCAATCCGATCGTTTTCCGAGGAACTCCAGAATATCGTTGTAGTGAAGATCTTTAATTTTTTAATGTTCCTGCGTACAAGAACAGCGTGATTTAGATATTCAGGCACTTCCGACTCCCGTTTCCGATGATTTTACAGCTGTATGGTTTCGGAATCAAAAGTATCCCAACCACGCAAAAAACTGCAATTGCAGGTATCGCGAAGCTGCCTGAATGCACTTTTATTGAATTCTACTCATCACTAGCTTTCGTTTGACACCCCATATTTTGAAATTGGAGAAAGTATGAAAAACGGCTGTTTTTCCAGCAACGCACTCCATTTAATCCGATCGTTTTCCGAGGAACTCCAAAATATCGTTGTAGTGAAGATCTTTGATTTTTTATGTTCTTGAGTACAATGACAGCGCGATATTTATATTCAGGCACTTCCAACTCCCGTTTCCGATGATTTTATAGCTGTATGGTTTCGGAATCAAAAGTATCCCAACAACTCAAAAAACTGCAATTGCAGGTATCGCGAAGCTGCCTGAATGCACTTTTATTGAATTCAACTCACCACTAGCTTTCGTTTGACACCCCATATATTGAAATTGGAGAAAGTATGAAAAACGGCCGTTTTCCAGCAACGCACTCCTTGCAATCCGAACGTTTTCCGAGGAACTCCAGAATATGGTTGGAATGACGATCTTTAATGTTTTTATGTTCCTGAGTACAATAACAGCGCGATTTTGATATTCAGGCACTTCCGACTCCCGTTTCCGATGATTTTACAGCTGTATGGTTTCGGAATCAAAAGTACCCAAACCACGCAAAAAACTGCAATTACAGGTATTGCGAAGCTGCCTGAATGCACTTCTTTTGTATTTTCCTCATCACTAGCTTTCGTTTGACACCCCGTATATTGAAATTGGAGAAAGTATGAAAAACGGCCGTTTTTCCAGCAACGCACTCCTTGCAATCCGATCGTCTTCCGAGGAACTCCAGAATATCGTTGTAGTGAAGATCTTCAACTTTTTTATGTTCTTGAGTACAATAACAGCGCGGTTTTGATATTCAGGCGGTTCTGACTCCCGTTTCCGATGATTTTATAGCTGTATGGTTTCGGAATCAAAAGTATCCCAACCACGCAAAAAACTGCAATTGCAATTATCGCGAAGCTGCCTGAATGCACTTTTATTGAATTCTACTCATCACTAGCTTTCGTTTGAGACCCCATATATTGAAGTTGGAGAAAGTATGAAAAACGGCCGTTTTTCCAGCAACGCACTCCTTGCAATCCGAACGTTTTCCGAGGAACTCCAGAATATCGTTGTAGTGAAGATCTTTAATTTTTATATGTTCCTGAGTACAATCACAGCACGATTTTGATATCCAGGCACTTCCGACTCCCGTTTCTGATGATTTTACAGCTGTATGGTTTCGGAATCAAAAGTATTCCAACCACGCAAAATTGCAATTGCAGGTATCGCGAAGCTGCCTGAATGCACTTTAATTGAATTCTACTCATCACTAGCTTTCGTTTGACACCCCATATATTGAAATTGGAGAAAATATGAAAAACGGCCGTTTTTCCAGCAACGCACTCCTTGCAATCCGAGCATTTTCCGAGGAACTCCAGAATATCATTGTAGTGAAGGTTTTTAATTTTCTTATGTTCCTGAGTACAATAAGAGCGCGATTTTGATATTCAGGAACTTCTGACTCCCGTTTCCGATGATTTTACAGCTGTATGGTTTCGGAATCAAAAGTATCCTAACCACGCAAAAACTGCAATTGCAGTTATCGCGAAGCTGCCTGAATGCACTTTGATTGAATTCTACACATCACTAGCTTTCGTTTGACACCCCATATATTGAAATTGGAGAAAGTATGAAAAACGGCCGTTTTTCCAGCAACGCACTCCTTGCAATTCGATCGTTTTCCGAGGAACTCCAGAATATCTAAGTAGTGAAGATCTGTATTTTTTTTTCTGTTCCTGAGTACAATAGCAGCGCAGTTTTCATATTCAGGCACTTCCGACTCCCGTTTCCGATGATTTTACAGCTGTATGGTTTCGGAATCAAAAGTATCCCAACCACGCAAAAAACTGCATTTGCAGCTATCGCGAAGCTGCCTGAATGCACTTTCATTGAATTCTACTCATCATTAGCTTTCCTTTGACACCCTTTATATTGAAATTGGAGATAGTAAGAAAAACGGCCGTTTTTCCAGCAACACACTCCTTGCAATCCGATCGTTTTCCGTTGAACTCCAGAATATGGTTGGAATGACGATCTTTAATGTTTTTATGTTCCTGAGTACAATAACAGCGCGATTTTGATATTCAGGCACTTCCGACTCCCGTTTCCGATGATTTTATAGCTGTATGGTTTCGGAATCAAAAGTATTCCAACCACGCAAACAACTGCCATTGCAGCTATCGCGAATCTGCCTGAATGCACTTTTATTGAATTCTACTCATCACTAGCTTTCGTTTGACACCCCATATATTGAAAGTGGAGAAAGTATGAAAAACGGCCGTTTTTCCAGCAACGTACTCCTTGTAATCCGATCGTGTTCCGAGGAACTCAAGAATATCGCTGAGGTGAAGATCTTTAATGTTTTTATGTTCCTGAGTACAATAACGGCGCGATTTTGATATTCAGGCACTTCCGACTCCAATTTCCGATGGTTTAACAGCTGTATGGTTTCGGAATCAAAAGTATCCCAACCACGCAAAAAACTGCAATCGCAGGTATCGCGAAGCTGCCTGAATGCACTTTTTTGAATTCTACTCATCACTAGCTTTCGTTTGACACCCCATATATTGAAATTGGAGAAAGTATGAAAAACGACCGTTTTTCCAGCAACGCACTCCTTGCAGTCCGATCGTCTTCCGAGGAACTCCAGAATATCGTTGTAGTGAAGATCTTCAACTCTTTTATGTTCCTGAGTAAAACAACAGCGCGATTTTGATATTCAGGCACTTCCGACTCCCGTTTCCGATGATTTTACAGCTGTATGGTTTCGGAATCAAAAGTATCCCAACCACGCAAAAAACTGCAATTGCAGCTATCGCGAAGCTGCCTGAATGCACTTTCATTGAATTCTACTCATCACTAGCTTTCGTTTGGCTTCCCATATATTGAAATTGTAGAAAGTTTGAAAAACGGCCGTTTTTCCAGCAACGCACTCCGTTTAATCCGATCGTTTTCCGAGGAACTCCAAAATATCGTTGTAGTGAAGATCTTTGATTTTTTATGTTCTTGAGTACAATAACAGCGCAATTTTGATATTCAGGCACTTCCGACTCCCGTTTCCGATGATTTTACAGCTGTATGGTTTCGGAATCAAAAGTATCCCAACCACGTAAAAAACTGCAATTGCAGGTATCGCGAAGCTGCCTGAATGCACTTTTATTGAATTCTACTCATCACCAGCTTTCGTTTGACACCCCATATATTGAAATTGGAGAAAATATGAAAAACGGCCGTTTTCCAGCAACGCACTCCTTGTAATCCGATCGTTTTCCGAGGAACTCCAGAGTATCGTTGTAGTGAAGATCTTTAATTTTATATGTTTCTGATTAAAATAGCAGCGCGATTCTGATATTCAGCCACTTCCAACTGCTGTTTCCGATGATTTTACAGCTGTATGGTTTCGGAATCGAAAGTATCCCAACCACGCAAAAAACTGCAATTGCAGGTATCGCGAAGCTGCCTGAATGCACTTTTATTGAATTTTCCTCATCACTAGCTTTCGTTTGACACCCCGTATATTGAAATTGGAGAAAGTATGAAAAACGGCCGTTTTTCCAGCAACGCACTCCTTGCAATCCGATCGTTTTCCGAGGAACTCTAGAATATCGTTGTAGTGAAGATCTTCAACTTTTTTATGTTCTTGAGTACAATAACAGCGCGATTTTGATATTCAGGCACTTCTGACCCCCGTTTCCGATGATTTCACAGCTGTATGGTTTCGGAATCAAAAGTATCCCAACCACGCAAAAGTGCAATTGCAGGTATCGCGAAGCTGCCTGAATGCACTTTTATTGAATTCTACTCATCACTAGCTTTCGTTTGACACCCCATATATTGAAATTGGAGAAAGTATGAAAAACGGCCGTTCTTCCAGCAACGCACTCCTTGCAATCCGAGCATTTTCCGAGGAACTCCAGAATATCGTTGTAGTGAAGGTCTTTAATTTTTTTATGTTCCTGAGTACAATAACAGCGCGATTTTGATATTCAGGCACTTCTGACTCCCGTTTCCGATGATTTTACAGCTGTATGGTTTCGGAATCAAAAGTATCCAAGCCACGCAAAAAACTGCAATTGCAGCTATCGCGAAGCTGCCTGAATGCAATTAGATTGAATTCTACACATCACTAGCTTTCGTTTGACACCCCATATATTGAAATTGGAGAAAGTATGAAAACGGCCGTTTTTCCAGCAACGCACTCCTTGCAATTCGATCGTTTTCCGAGGAACTCCAGAATATCTAAGTAGTGAAGATCTGTATAATTTTTTTCTGTCCCTGAGTACAATAGCAGCGCAGTTTTGATATCCAGGCACTTCCGACTCCCGTTTCCGATGATTTTACAGCTGTATGGTTTCGGAATCAAAAGTATCCCAACCACGCAAAAAACTGCAATTGCAGCTATCGCGAAGCTGCCTGAATGCACTTTTATTGAATTTTACTCATCGTTAGCTTTCCTTTGACACCCTATATATTGAAATTGGAGATAGTATGAAAAACGGCCGTTTTTCCAGCAACACACTCCTTGCATCCGATCGTGTTCCGAGGAACTCAAGAATATCGCTGTGGTGAAGATCTTTAATGTTTTTATGTTCCTGAGTACAATAACAGCGCGATTTTGATATTCAGGCACTTCCGACTCCAGTTTCCGATGATTTTACAGCTGTATGGTTGCGGAATCAAAAGTATCCCAACCACGCAAAAAACTGCAATCGGAGGTATCGCGAAGCTGCCTGAATGGACTTTTATTGAATTCTACTCATCACTAGCTTTCGTTCGACACCCCATATATTGAAATTGGAGAAAGTATGAAAATGACAGTTTTTCCAGCAACGCACTCCTTGCAGTCCGATCGTTTTCCGAGGACCCCCAGAATATCGTTGTAGTGAAGATCTTCAACTGTTTTATGTTCCTGAGTAAAATAACAGCGCGATTTTGATATTCAGGCTTTTCCGACTCCCGTTTCCGATGATTTCACAGCTGTATGGTTTCGGAATCAAAAGTATCCCAACCACGCAAAAAACTGCAATCGCAGGTATCACGAAGCTGCCTGAATGCACTTTTATTGAATTCTACTCATCACTAGCTTTCGTTTGACACCCCATAATGAAATTGGAGAAAGTATGAAAAACGGCCGTTTTGCCAGCAACGCACTCCTTGCAATCCGATCGTTTTCCGAGGAACTCCAGAATATCGTTGTAGTGAAGATCTTTAATTTTTTTATGTTCCTGAGTACAATAACAGCGCGATTTTGATATGCAGGCACTTCCGACTCGCGTTTCGGATGATTTTACAGCTGTATGGTTTCGGAATCAAAAGTATCCCAACCACGCAAAAAACTGCAATTGCAGGTATCGCGAAACTGCCTGAATGCACTTTTATTGAATTCTACTCATCACTAACTTTCGTTTGACACCCCATATATTGAAATTGGAGAAAGTATGAAAAACGGCCGTTTTTCCAGCAATGCACTCCTTGCAATCCGATCGTTTTCCGAGGAACTCCAGAATATCGTTGTAGTGAAAGTCTTTAATTTTTTTATGTTCCTGAGTACAATAATAGCGCGATTTTCATATTCAGGCACTTCCGACTCCCGTTTCGGATGATTTTACATCTGTATGGTTTCGGAATCAAGAGTATCCCAACCACGCAAAAAACTGCAATTGCAGCTATCGCGAAGCTGCCTGAATGCACTTTTTTTGAATTTTACTCATCACTAGCTTTCGTTTGACACCCCATATATTGAAATTGGAGAAAGTATGAAAAACGGCCGTTTTTCCAGCAACGCACTCCTTGCAATCCGATCGTGTTCCGAGGAACTCCAGAATATCGTTGTAGTGAAGATCTTTAATTTTTTTATGTTCCTGAGTACAATAACAGCGCGATTTTGATATTCAGGCACTTCCGACTCCCGTTTCCCATGATTTTACAGCTGTATGGTTTCGGAATCAAAAGTATCCCAACCACGCAAAAAACTGCAATTGCAGGTATCGCGAAACTGCCTGAATGCACTTTTATTGAATTCTACTCATCACTAACTTTCGTTTGACACCCCATATATTGAAATTGGAGAAAGTATGAAAAACGGCCGTTTTGCCAGCAATGCACTCCTTGCAATCCGATCGTTTTCCGAGGAACTCCAGAATATCGTTGTGGTGAAGATCTTTAATTTTTTTATGTTCCTGAGTACAATAACAGCGCGATTTTGATATTCAGGCACTTCCGACTCCCGTTTCCGATGATTTTACAGCTGTATGGTTTCGGAATCAAAAGTATCCCAACCATGCAAAAAACTGCAATTGCAGGTATCGCGAAGCTGCCTGAATGCTCTTTTATGGAATTCTACTCATCACTAGCTTTCGTTTGACACCCCATATATTGAAATTGGAGAAAGTATGAAGAACGGCCGTTTTTCCAGCAACGCACTCCTTTTCATCCGATCGTTTTCCGAAGAACTCCAGAATATCGTTGTAGTGAAGATCTTTAATTTTTTATGTTCTTGAGTACAATGACAGCGCGATTTTGATATTCAGGCACTTCCGACCCCGTATGTATGGTTTCGGAATCAAAAATATCCCAACCATGCAAAAAACTGCAATTGCAGGTATCGCGAAGCTGCCTGAATGCCCTTTTATTGAATTCTACTCATCACTAGCTTTCGTTTGACACCCCATATATTGTAATTGGAGAAAGTATGAACAACGGCCGTTTTTCCAGCAACGCACTCCTTGCAATCCGATCGTGTTCCGAGGAACTCCAGAATATCGTTGTAGTGAAGATCATTAATTTTTTTATGTTCCTGAGTACAATAACAGCGCGATTTTGATATTCAGGCACTTCCGACTCCCGTTCCCGATGATTTTACAGCTGTATGGTTTCGGAATCAAAAGTGTCCCAACCACGCAAAAAACTGCAATTGCAGGTATCGTGAAGCTGCCTGAATGCACTTTTATTGAATTTTGCTCATCACTAGCTTTCGTTTGACACCCCATATATTGAAATTGGAGAAAGTATGAAAAACGGCCGTTTTTCCAGCAACGCACTCCTGGCAGTCCGATCGTCTTCCGAGGAACTCCAGAATACATTGTAGTGAAGATCTTTGATATTTTTATGTTCCTGAGTACAATAACAGCGCGATTTTTATATTTAGGCACTTCCGACTCCCGTTTCCGATGATTTTACAGCTGTATGGTTTCGGAATCAAAAGTATCCCAACCACGAAAAAAACTGCAATTGCAGCTATCGCGAAGCTGCCTGAATGCACTTTTATTGAATTCTACCCATCAGTAGCTTCCCTTTGACACCCCATACATTGAAATTGGAGAAAGTATGAAAAACGGCCATTTTTCCAGCAACGCAATCCTTGCAATCCGATCGTTTTCCGAGGAACTTCAGAATATCGTTATAGTGAAGATCTTTAATTTTTTTTATTCCTGAGTACAATAACAGCGCGATTTTGATATTCAGGCACTTCCAACTCCCGTTTCCGATGATTTTACAGATGTATGGTTTCGGAATCAAAAGTATCCCAACCACGCAAAAAACTGCAATCGCAGCTATCGCGAGGCGCCTGAATGCACTTTTATTGAATTCTACTCATGACTAGCTTTCGTTTGACACCCCATATATTGAAATTGGAGAAAGTAGGAAAAACGGCCGTTTTTCCAGCAACGCACTCCTTGCAATCCGATCGTTTTCTGAGGAACTCCAGAATATTGTTATAGTGAAGGTCTATAATTTTTGATGTTCCTGAGTACAATAACAGCGCGATTTTGATATTGAGGCACTTCTGACTCCCGTTTTCGATGATCTTACAGCTGTCAAAAGTATCCCAACCACGCAAAAAAGTGCAATTGCAGCTATCGCGAAGCTGCCTGAATGCCCCTTATTGAATTCTCCTCATCACTAGCTTTCGTTTGACACCCCATATATTGAAATTGGAGAAAGTATGAATAACGGCCGTTTTTCCAGGAAGGCACTCTTTGCAACCCGATCGTTTTCCGAGGAACTCCAGAATATCGTTGTAGTGAAGATCTTTAATTTTTGTATGTTCCTGAGTACAATAACAGCGCGATTTTGATATTCAGATACTTCCGACTCCCGTTTCCGATGATTTTACAGCTGTATGGTTTCGGAATCAAAAGTATCCCAACCACGCAAAAAACTGCAATTGCAGGTATCGCGAAGCTGCCTGAATGCACTTTTTAGGTAAATTTCTCGAGAGAAATTTACCTAGTGCGGAGAGCATCATATATATATATATATATATAGATATATATATATATATATAAAAATATATATATATATATATATATATATATATATATATATATATATATATACATATATATATATATATATATATATATATATATATATATATATATATATATATATATACATATGTATATGTATGTATATATATATATATATATATATATATATATATATATATATATATATATATATATATATATATATATATATGGGATATAACGAAATTTGTGACCACGCTAGAGGTTGCAATTTGCTCCGAATTTCACAAATTTTTCAGAAAAGGTGTATTGGGTTAATATTTTGGTTAAGTTCGTGAAGCAGCTATATCGGCTGGGCAAAAACAAAATGGCGGCCATTTTTGACGAAAAATCGTGATTTCTGTTCTGAGCAAAGTATAGCTCCGATTTGGATGAAATTTGGCACAAAGGTTCACTGATGTATGTGATGAATCTCACAATGAAAAATGTATAGTCGGTACGGCGGAAACAAAATAGCGGCCGCTCAAATGTCGGACAACGTGCAAAATTTTGTTGTTGTAATAGTGATCAAAGCTTTCAACAGATTTTCATGAAATTTTGCATTTAGATAGAAATTATGAGTATCTAAAGTATTGCGTGATGGATTTGGAGGTAAGGTCCCAAAAAACAAAATGGCGGACAGTTGAAACTGAAAACTTCAAAGGCTTCTGAAAGTCGCAATTTTAATCTGATATCTATGAAGCTTGATTTCAAGATAGGCATTCCTTAGATCTACAGTTTTTGATATTTTGGTGATCATGAACGTGCAAATTTGAAAATGGCGGCGTTTTAAATATGCGTTTTTTTCAGGTTTTTGTGGCCCTCTAGCGGTCACATTTTCCAGCGGATTTTGATGAAGCTTGAGATTATGGATCTCTGTTTCATGTTCTTGTATTATGCAGAAAATTATAAAAATTTAATGAAAAATAAAAAAGTCGAAAATTTAAAACCCAATATTTTTAAGCTGCCATTTTTACTACAAATTGAATTATTTTGCCCTGTCTAGAGTCAAACTCCGATTTGAACGAGATTTGGCACATTGATTGATGAGGTCCTAGCCCACAGAGATTTAAAATTGTCCAAAATCAAATGCATGCATTCAAAATAGCGGCCCCCAAAGGTCAGGAACAAGCGCAATTCACTATTTTAGTAGCAACGGAAATAATGCATTTTTTTCATGGAAACGTTTTAAATGACTTATCTTGAACGTATTTGTAAATCAGAATATTTTTCAAATATTGTAAAATATTTTTAACAATACCCTAAAACATTATAAAACCGCGACTTGTCTGTCTGTCCGTCCGTCCGTTTGTTCGTGTGTCACAAGTTTTCTCGCAAACCACATGAGCTAGAATGAGGAAATTTTCTACGTAGGTCAAAAGTAGTGCCTCTTGAAATTTGTAGTGTAAGAACGTATTTCAAAGTGTTTAAGGGGGTCTCCCCATACAGGGGGGTGATATAAGCATTTTTTTATTTCTGTAGCCCTCTAGCAGCCAAGTTTCTCAACAGATTCCGATAAAACTTGAAATTATAAGTTATTAAGGCAAATTAATTTAATTTAATTATGCAAATCGGATGACAAATAAAAAATTCGAAAATTTACAGCTTAATAACTTTAGCAGCCGTTTTCAATAAAAATTCAAAATAACGGCCGCTGATGGTTCAGAAAAGAATCGAAAATGCATACATTAATGGCAATGCAAGTGCTGATTAAGCTTTTATGGAAATCTTTTGAAATTAACTATTTGAGCTATTTAAGCCAAAAAGTTATCACCTTTGTTTGACAACCACTGTCAAATGTATAAACAGCAAATGTGAGAAGAGCGAAACGAGTATAAATATATTTATAACAATTTATTACCCGCCGATTTTCACAATGTGATCCATATTTGTGCAACTCAATTTACTTAGCAAAATATTTGCGCCTCTATGAAGGGTCTCCAAAAACGAACGGCGGCAGATCCTTTCTGTCAACAAATGCCCATGTAATGCTACTAAAACTGCAATAAGAAGTCCAGTAGTAGATAAGCCAATTTTTTTTTGAAACCTTACGCTACATACGAGAAATTTACCTTTCCGGCTGGTGCTGCCAACGGGGATTTTTTTATGTTCCTGAGTACAATAATAGCGCGATTTTGATATTCAGGCACTTCCGACTCCCGTTTCCGATGATTTTACGGCTGTATGGTTTCGGAATCAAAAGTATCCCAACCACGCAAAAAATTGCAATTGCAGCTATCGCGAAGCTGCCTGAATGCACTTTTATTGAGTTCTACTCATCACTAGCTTTCGTTTGACACCCCATATATTGAAATTGGAGAAAGTATGAAAAACGGTCGTTTTTCCAGCAACGCACTCCTTGCGATCCGATCGTTTTCCGAGGAACTCCAGAATATCGTTGTAGTGAAGATCTCTAATTTTAAGGGGTTTTGTACTGAAATACAAAACCCTATTACAATCACGACCTGTGTCCGTCTGTCCGTCCGTCCGTCCGTCCGTCCGTACGTCCATCCGTCTCTATGTCACAGCACTTTTTCTCCGAAACTATAGAGGCTACAGCCATGACACTTTGTGAAAAGGTCAGAAGTGGTGACTTGTTGAAAATTCAAGGGTGGAAAAAATTTTCGAAGGGCTTAAGGGGGGTCTCCCCATATAGGGAGGTGACCCCCAAAAAAAATTTTCACCATTGGTAGTCGATAGGATGTCATTGGAAGGGCCTTAATGAGATCTTTTCAAAACAAGTCTTAAAATTGCCTTATGAGTACCAAGGGGGGCAGGGGATGGGGAAATGTATAAACTTTTTGCGTACCGCCCCTCTCGCAATTGGACATCTTCCATCCGAAAAAATCTAAAAAAAATCATGAATGTAGGCCTTAATGAGTACAACAACAACAAATACAGGAGAAGTCGAAATTCACTCAACTTTGTTAGTAATAGTATGATTTATCGATTTTATGTTTTCTTGAATAAAATCCAAACGGCATCTTTAAATTCAATAAAATTTAGCAAACAGATGGCTATTTATAAGGTTGATCTTCTCTGAAAGTTTCATAAAAATCAAATAGTATTTTACGAAGTCATAGCGATTTGAATTTTCCTGTATTACTATGGAACAATATGCCCTGTATTACTATGGGAACATATGGCTATGGAGTCATATGCGGTTTTTACCGACTTACACACAACAGCTTTGCTAGGATTTGCATGAATATTTCAGGGATGATAGGTATCATGAAGATGAGTACATACAATTGAAATAAGTTGAAGAGGCAGGAGAGAGCTCCTAGCGAAAGAGCTATGTAACCATTCTAAGTTTCGAAAAAACAGGCAATGAATCGATGATTACAGTACAGAGGAGTGGCCCCTGAAAAAAAAAATTCATGAAAGGTAGGCGATATGAGTATCAACTGAAAGTTCTCTATGAGAGCTTTTCAAAACAATTCTTAAACTGACAGTTTTTGGTTCAGTGGGGGCACAGGGAGGGAAGGGGAATACATGAAAAATGTGTTTCCTCCCTCGCAAATGGACAAAAATCTGAAAAAATTATCCAGGGAGATATTTATGGGTATAAATATAACAAATACCTCAGAAGTCAAAATTCTTTCAACTTTGCTAATAACCGTATGATCCTCGAACATGATATGTTTCTTGATTTTATTCGTTACTGGTTACTGCATTTTGTAAGTAGAGTACAAAACCCTTCTGACATGAGCATCGGTCTGTCTCCCCAACTTATTTTATGTTCCTGAGTACAATAACAGCACGATTTTGATATTCAGGTTTCGGAATCAAAAGTATCCCAACCACGCAAAAAATTGCAATTGCAGGTATCGCGAAGCTGCCTGAATGCACTTTCATTGAATTCTACTCATCACTAGCTTTCGTTTGACACCCCATATATTGAAAATGGAGAAAGTATGAACAACGGCCGTTTTTTCAGCAACGCACTCCCAACCCAACCACGCAAAAAATTGCAATTGCAGGTATCGCGAAGCTGCCTGAATGAACTTTCATTGAATTCTACTCATCACTAGCTTTCGTTTGACACCCCATATTTTGAAATTGGAGAAAGTATGAAAAACGGCCGTTTTTCCAGCAACGCACTCCTTGCAATCCGATCGTTTTCCAAGGAACTCCAGAATATCGTCGATATTCTCTTTAATTTTTTTATGTTCCTGAGTACAATAACAGCGTGGTTTTGATATTCAGGCACTTCCGACTCCCGTTGCCGATGATTTTACAGCTGTATGGTTTCGGAAGTATCCCAACCACGCAAAAAACTGCAATTGCAGGTATCGCGAAGCTGCCTGAATGCACTTTTATTGAATTCTACTCATCACTAGCTTTCGTTTGACACCCCATATATTGAAATTGGAGAATGTATGAAAAACGGTCGATTTTCCAGCAACGCACTCCTTGCAATCCGATCGTTTTCCGAGGAACTCCAGAATATCGTTGTAGTGAAGATCTTTAATTTTTTTATGTTCCTGAGTACAATAACAGCGCGGTTTTGATATCCAGGCACTTCCGACTCCCGTTTCCGATGATTTTACAGCTGTATGGTTTCGGAATCAAAAGTATCCCAACCACGCAAAAAACTGCAATTGCAGGTGTCGCGAAGCTGCCTGAATGCACTTTTATTGAATTCTACTCATCACTAGCTTCGTTTGACACCCCATATATTGAAATTGGAGATGGTATGAAAAAACGCCGTTTTTCCAGCAACGCACTCCTTGCAATGCGATCGTGTTCCGAGGAAATCCAGAATATCGTTGTGGTGAAGATCTTTAATTTTTTTATGTTGCTGAGTACAATAACAGCGCGATTTTGATATTCAGGCTCTTCCGACCCCGTTCCCGATGATTTTACAGCTGTATGGTTTCGGAATCAAAAGTATCCCAACCACGCAAAAAACTGCAATTGCAGGCATCGCGAAGCCGCCAGAATGCATATTTATTGAATTCTACTCATCACTAGCTTTCGTTTGACACCCCATATATTGAAATTGGAGAAAGTATGAAAAACGGCCGGTTTTCCATTAACGCATTCCTTGCAATCAGATCGTTTTCCGAGGAACTCCAGAATATCGTTCCAGTGAAAATTTTGATTTTTTTATGTTCCTTAGGACAATAACAGCGCGATTTTGATATTCAGGCACTTCCGACTCCCGTTTCCGATGATTTTACAGCTGTATGGTTTCGGAATCAAAAGTATCCCAACCACGCAAAAAACTGCAATTGCAGGTATCGCGAAGCCGCCTGAATGCACTTTTATTGAATTCTACTCATCACTAGCTTTCGTTTGACACCCCATATATTGAAATTGGAGAAAGTATGAAAAACGGCCGGTTTTCCAGCAACGCATTCCTTGCAATCAGATAGTTTTCCGAGGAACTCCAGAATATCGTTGAAGTGAAAATTTTTATTTCTTTATGTTCCTGCGTACAATAACAGCGCGATTTTGATATTCAGGCACTTCCGACTCCCGTTTCCGATGATTTTACAGCTGTATGGTTTCGGAATCAAAAGTATCCCAACCACGCAAAAAACTGCAATTGCAGGTGTCGCGAAGCTTCCTGAATGCACTTTTATTGAATTCTACTCATCAGTAGCTTTGTTTGACATCCCATATATTGAAATTGGAGAAAGTATGAAAAACGGCCGTTTTTCCAGCAACGCACTCCTTGTAATCCGATCGTTTTCCGAGGAACCCCAGAATATCGTTGTAGTGAAGATCTTTCATTTTTTATGTTCCTGAGTACAATAACAGCCCGATTTTTATATTCAGGCAATTCCGACCCCCGTTTCCGACGATTTTACAGCTGTATGGTTTCGGAATCAAAAGTATCCCAATCACGGAAAAAACTGCGTTTGCAGGTATCGCGAAGCTGCCAGAATGCACTTTTATTGAATCCCACTCATCACTAGCTTTCGTTTGACACCCCATATATTGAAATTGGAGATGGTATGAAAAACGGCCGTTTTTACAGCAACGCACTCCTTGCCATCCGATTGTTTTGAGAGGAACTCCAGAATATCTTTCACTAGCTTTCGTTTGACACCCCATATATTGAAATTGGAGAAAGTATGAAAAACGGCCGTATTTCCAGCAACGCACTCCTCTTGATAGGATCGTTATCCGAAGAGCTCCAGAATATCGTTGTCATGAAGATCTTCAACTTTTTTATGTTCCTGAGTACAATAACAGCGCAATTTTGATATTCAGGCACTTCCGACTCCCATATCCGATGATTTTACAGCTGTACGGTTTCGGAATCAAAAGTATTCCAACCACGAAAAAAACTGCAATTGCAGGTATCGCGAAGCTGCCTGAATGTACTTTTGTTGAATTCTACTCATCACTAGCTTTCGTTTGACACCCCGTATATGGAAATTGGAGAAAGTATGAAAAACGGCCGTTCTTCCAGCAACGCACTCCTTGCAATCTGATCGTTTTCCGAGGAACTCCAGAATATCGTTGTAGTGAAGGTCTATAACTTTTTGATGTTCCTGAGTACAATAACAGCGCGATTTTGATATTCAAGCACTTCTGACTGTCGTTTCCGATATTTTACAGCTGTATGGTTGCGGAATCAAAAGTATCCCAACCACGCCAAAAACTGCAATTGCAGCTACCGCGATGCTGTCTGAATGCACTTTTATTGAATTCTACTCATCACTAGCTTTCGTTTGACACCACATATATTGAAATTGGAGAAAGTATGAAAAACCGCCGTTTTTCCAGCAACGCACTCCTTGCAATCCGATCGTTTTCCGAGGAACTCCAGAATATCCTTGTAGTGAAGATCTTTAATTTTTTAATGTTCCTGAGTACAATAACAGCGCGATTTTGATGTTCAGGCTCTTCCGACTCCCGTTTCCGATGATTTTACAGCTGTATGGTTTCGGAATCAAAAGTATGGCAACCATGCAAAAAAATGCGTTTGCAGGTATCGGGAAGCTGCCAGAATACACTTTTATTGAATTCTACTCATCACTAGCTATCGTTTCACACCCCATATATTGAAATTGGAGAAAGTGTGAAAAACGGCCGTTTTTCCAGCAACGCACTCCTTGCAATCTGATCGTTTTCCGAGGAACTCCAGAATATCGTTGTAGTAAAGATCTATAACTTTTTGATGTTCCTGAGTACAATAACAGCGCGATTTTGATATTCAGGCACTTCTGACTGTCGTTTCCGATATTTTACAGCTGTATGGTTGCGGAATCAAAAGTATCCCAACCACGCAAAAAACTGCAATTGCAGCTACCGCGAAGCTGCCTGAATGCACTTTCATTGAATTCTACGTATCACTAGCCATCGTTTGACACCCCATCTATTGAAATTGGAGAAAGTATGAACAACGGCCGTTTTTCCAGCAACGCACTCCTTGCAATCCGATCGTTTTCCGAGGAACTCCAGAATATCGTTGTAGGGAAGATCTTTAATTTTTTTATGTTCCTGACTACAAGAACCGCGCGATTTTGTTATTCAGGCTCTTCCGACTCCCATTTCCGATGATTTTACAGCTGTATGGTTTCGGAATCAAAAGTATCCCAACCACGCAAAAAACTGCAATTGCAGGTATCGCGAAGCTGCTTGAATGCACTTTTATTGAATTCTACTCATCACTAGCTTTCGTTTGACACCCCATATTTTGAAATTGGAGAAAGTATGAAAAACGCCCGTTTTTCCAGCAACGCCTTCCTTTTAATCGGATCGTTATCCGAAATGCTCCAGAATATCGTTGTAGTGAAGATTCTAAATTTTTTTTATGTTCCTTAGTACAATAACAGCGCGATTTGGATATTCAGGCACTTCCGACTCCCGTTTCCGATGATCTTACAGCTGTATGGTTTCGAAATCAAAAGTATCCCAACCACGGAAAAAACTGCAATTGCAGCTTCCGCGAAGCTGCCTGAATGCACTTTTATTGAATTCTACTCATCACAAGCTTTCGTTTGACACCCCATATATTGAAATTGGAGAAAGTATGAAAAACTGCCGTTATTCCAGTAACGCACTCCTTTTACCCCGATCGTTTTCCGAGGAACTCCAGAATATCGTTGTAGTGAAGATCTTTAATTTTTTTATGTTCCTGAGTACAATCACAGCGCTATTTTGATATTCAGGCACTTCCGACTCCCGTTTCCGATGATCTTACAGCTGTATGGTTTCGGAATCAAAAGTATCCCAACCACGCAAAAAACTGCAATTGCAGCTATCGCGAAGCTGCCTGAATGCACTTTTATTGAATTCTACTCATCACTAGCTTTCGTTTGACTTCCCATATATTGAAATTGGAGAAAGTATGAAAAACGGCCGTTTTTCCAGCAACGCACTCCTCTTAATCCGATCGTTTTCCGAGGAACTCCAGAATATCGTTGTAGTGAAGATCTTTAATTTTTTATGTCACTGAGTACAATAACAGCGCGATTTTGATATTCAGGCAATCCCGACTTCCGTTTCCGATGATTTTACAGCTGTATGGTTTCGGAATCAAAAGTATCCCAACCACGCAAAAAACTGCGATTGCATGTATCGCGAAGCTGCCTGAATGCACTTTTATTGAATTCTACTCATCACTAGCTTTCGTTTGACACCCCATATATTGAAATTGGAGATGGTATGAAAAATTGGCGTTTTTACAGCAACGCACTCCTTGCGATCCGATCGTTTTCCGAGGAACTCCAGAATATCGTTGTAGTGAAGATCTTGAATTTTTTTATGTTCTTGCGTACAATGACAGCGCGATTTTGATATTCAGGCACTTCCAACTCCCGTTTCCGATGATTTCACAGCTGTATGGTTTCGGAATCAAAAGTATCCCAACCACGCAAAAGCTGCAATTGCAGGTATCGCGAAGCTGCCTGAATGCACTTTTATTGAATTCTACTCATCACTACCTTTCGTTTGACACCCCGTATATTGGAATTGGAGAATGTATGAAAAACGGCCGTTTTTCCAGCAACGCACTCCTTGCAATCCGATCGTTTTCCGAGGAACTTCAGAATATCGTTGTAGTGAAGATCTTTAATATTTTTATGTTCCTGAGTACAATAACAGCGCGATTTTGATATTCAGGCTTTCTGACTCCCGTTTCCGATGATTTTACAGCTGTATGGTTTCGGAATCAAAAGTATCCCAACCACGCAAATAACTGCAGTTGCAGCTACCGCGAAGCTGTCTGAATGCGCTATTATTGAATTCTACTCATCACTAGCTTTCGTTTGACACCCCATATATTGAAATTGGAGAAAGTATGAAAAACCGCTATTTTTCCAGCAACGCACTCCTTGCAATCCGATCGTTTTCCGAGGAACTCCAGAATATCGTTGTAGTCAAGATCTTTAATTTTTTTATGTTCCTGAGTACAATAACAGCGCGATTTTGATATTCAGGCTCTTCCGACTCCCGTTTCCGATGATTTTACAGCTGTATGGTTTCGGAATCAAAAGTATCCCAACCACGCAAAAACCTGCGATTGCAGGTATCGGGAAGCTGCCAGAATGCACCTTTATTGAATTCTACTCATCACTAGCTATCGTTTCACACCCCATATATTGAAATTGGAGAAAGTGTGAAAAACGGCCATTTTTTCAGCAACGCACTCCTTTTAATCCGATCGTTTTCCGAGGAACTCCAGAATATCGTTGTAGTGAAAATTTATAACTTTTTGATGTTTCTGAGTACAATAACAGCGCGATTTTGATATTCAGGTACTTCTGACTCCCGTTTCCGATGATTTTACAGCTGTATGGTTTCGGAATCAAAAGTATCCCATCCACGCAAAAAACTGCAATTGCAGCTATCGCGAAGCTGCCTGAATGCACTTTCATTGAATTCTACTTATCACTAGCCACCGTTTGATACCCCACATATTGAAATTGGAGAAAGTATGAACAACGGCCATTTTTTCAGCAACGCACTCCTTTTAATCCGATCGTTTTCCGAGGAACTCCAGAATATCATTGTAGTGAAGATCTATAACTTTTTGATGTTCCTGAGTACAATAACAGCGCGATTTTGATATTCAGGCTCTTCCGACTCCCATTTCCGATGATTTTACAGCTGTATGGTTTCGGAATCAAAAGTATCCCAACCACGCAAAAAACTGCAATTGCAGGTATCGCGAAGCTGCTTGAATGCACTTTTATTGAATTCTACCCATCAGTAGCTTCCCTTTGACACCCCATACATTGAAATTGGAGAAAGTATGAAAAACGCCCGTTTTTCCAGCAACGCACTCCTTTTAATCGGATCGTTATCCGAAATGCTCGAGAATATCGTTGTAGTGAAGATTCCTAATTTTTTTATGTTCCTTAGTACAATAACAGCGCGATTTTGATATTCAGGCACTTCCGACTCCCGTTTCCGATGATCTTACAGCTGTATGGTTTCGGAATCAAAAGTATCCCAACCACGCAAAAAACTGCAATTGCAGCTACCGCGAAGCTGTCTGAATGCACTTTTATTGAATTCTACTCATCACTAGCTTTCGTTTGACACCCCATATATTGAAATTGGAGAAAGTATGAAAAACCGCCGTTTTTCGAGCAACGCACTCCTTGCAATCCGATCGTTTCCGGAGGAACTCCAGAATATCGTTGTAGTGAAGATCTTTAATTTTTTATGTCACTGAGTACAATAACAGCGTTATTTTGATATTCAGGCAATTCCGACTTCCGTTCCTGATGATTTTACAGCTGTATGGTTTCGGAATCAAAAGTATCCCAACCACGCAAAAAACTGCAATTGCAGGTATCGCGAAGCTGCCTGAATGCACTTTTATTGAATTCTACTCATCACTAGCTTTCGTTTGACACTCCATATATTGAAATTGGAGAAAGTATGAAAAACGGCCGGTTTTCCAGCAACGCACTCCTTGCAATCCGATCGTTTTCCGAGGAACTCCAGAATAGCGTTGTAGTGAAGATCTTTAATTTTTCATGTCACTGAGTACAATAACAGCGCGATTTTGATATTCAGGCACTTCCAACTCCCGTTTCCGATGATTTTACAGTTGTATGGTTTCGGAATCAAAAGTATCCCAAACACGCAAAAAAACTGCAATTGCAGGTACCGCAAAGCTGCCTGAATGCACTTTTAATGAATTCTGCTCATCACTAGCTTTCGCTTGACACGGCCGTTTTTCCAGCAACGCACTCCATGCAATCCGATCGTTTTCCAAAGAACTCCAGAATATCGTTGTAGTGCAGATCTTTAATTGTTGTATGTTCCTGAGTACACTAACAGCGCGATTTTGATATTCAGGCACTTCCGACTCCCGTTTACGATGATTTTACAGCTGTATGGTTTCGGAATCAAAAGTATCCCAACCACGCAAAAAACTGCAATTGCAGGTATCGCGAAGCTGCCTGAATGCACTTTTATTGAATTCTACTCACCACTAGCTTTCGTTTGACACCCCATATATTGAAATTGGAGAAAGTATGAAAAACTGCCGTTTTTCCAGCAACGTACTCCTTGCAATTCGATCGTTTTCCGAGGAACTCCAGAATATCGTTGTAATGAAGATCAGCATTTTTTTATGTTCCTGAGTAAAAGCGCAGCGCAGTTTTGATATTCAGGCCCTTCAGACTCCCGTTTCCGATGATTTTACAGCTGTATGGCTTCGGAATCAAAAGTATCCCAACCACGCCAAAAACTGCAATTGCAGGTATCGCGAAGCTGCCTGAATGCACTTTTATTGAATTCTACTCACCACTAGCTTTCGTTTGACACCCCATATATTGAAATTGGAGAAAGTATGAAAAACTGCCGTTTTTCCAGCAACGCACTCCTTGCAATTCGATCGTTCTCCGAGGAACTCCAGAATATCGTTGTAGTGAAGATCTGTATTTTTTTTATGTTCCTGAGTACAATAACAGCGCGATTTTGATATTCAGGCACTTCCGACTCCCGTTTCCGGTGATTTTACAGCTGTATGGTTTCGGAGTCAAAAGTATCCCAACCACGCGAAAAACTGCAATTGCAGCTATCGCGAAGCTGCCTTAATGCACGTTTCTTGAATTCTACTCATCACTAGTTTTCGTTTGACACCCATATATTGAAATTGGAGAAAGTATGAAAAACGGCCGGTTTTCCAGCAACACACTCCTTGTAATCCGATCGTCTTCCGAGGAGCTCCAGAATATCGTTGCAGTGAAGATCTTTAATTTTTTTATGTTCCTGAGTACAATTACAGCGCGATTCTGATATTCAGGCACTTCCGACTCCCGTTTGCGATGATTTTACAGCTGTATGGTTTCGGAATCAAAAGTATCCCAACCACGCAAAAAGCTGCAATTGCAGCTATCGTGAAGCTGCCAAAATGCACTTTTATTGAATTCTACTCCTCACTAGCTTTCGTTTGACACCCCATATATTGAAATTGGAGAAAGTATGAACAACGGCAGTTTTTCCGGCAACGCACTCCTTGCAATCCGATCGTTTTCCGAGGAACTCCAGAATATCGTTGTAGTGAAGATCTTTAATTTTTTTATGTTCCTGCGTACATAACAGCGCGATTTTGTTATTCAGGCACTTCCGACTCCCGTTTCCGATGATTTTACAGCTGTGAGGTTTCGGAATCAAAAGTATCCCAACCACGCAAAAAACTGCAATTGCAGCTATCGCGAAGCTGCCTGAATGCACCCCATATATTGAAATTGGAGAAAGTATGAAAAACGGCCGTTTTTCCAGCAACGCACTCCTTTTAATTCGATTGTTTTCCGAGGAACTCCAGAATATCTTTGTAGTGAAGATCTTTATTTTCTTTATGTTCCTGAGTACAATAACAGCGCGATTTTGATATTCAGGCACTTCCGACTCCCGTTTCCGATGATTTTACAGCTGTATGGTTTCGGAATTAAAAGTATTGCGTGAAAGATTTGGGGTCAGGTCCCAAAAAACAAAATGGCGGACAGTTGAAACTCAAAACTTCAAAGGCTTCTAAAAGTCGCAAATTTAATCTGATATAGATGAAGCTTGGTTTCAAGATAGGCATTACTTAGATCTACAGTTTTTAATATTTTGGCGGCGTTTTAAATATGCGTTTTTTTCAGGTTTTTGTGGCCCTCGAGGGGTCACATTTTCCAGCGGATTTTGGTAAAACTTGAGATTATGGATCTGTGCATCATGTTCTTGTATTATGCAGAAAATTATAAAAAGTGAATGAAAAATAAAAAAGTCGAAAATTTAAAACCCAATATTTTTAACCTGCCATTTTCTTTAAAAATTGAATATCGTTGTAGTGAAGATGTTTAATTTTTTTATGTTCCTGAGTACAATAACAGCGCGATTTTGATATTCAGGCACCTCCGACTCCCGTTTCCGATGATTTTACAGCTGTATGGTTTCGGAATCAAAAGTATCCCAACTACGCAAAAAACTGCAATTGCAGCTATCGCGAAGCTGCCTGAATGCACTTTTATTGAATTCTACTTATCACTAGCTTTCGTTTGACACCCCATATATTGAAATTGGAGAAAGTATGAAAAACGCCCGTTTTTCCAGCAACGCACTCCTTTTAATCCGATCGTTTTCCGAGGAACTCCAGAATATCGTTGTAGTGAAGATCTTGAATTTTTAGGTAAATTTCTCGAGAGAAATTTACCTATTGCGGAGAGCATCATATATATATATATATATATATATATATATATATATGGGATATAACGAAATTTGTGACCACGCTAGAGGTTGCAATTCTGCTTCGATTTTCATCAAATTTTGAGGAAAGGTGTATTGGGTAATTATCTCGGTTAAGTTCGTGAACCAGCTATATCGGCCGGGCAAAAACAAAATGGCGGCCATTTTAGACGAAAAATCGCGATTTCTGTTCTGACCAAAGCGTAGCTCCGATTTGGATGAAATTTGGTACAAAGGTTCATTGAAGTATGTGATGAATCTCACAATAAAAAATCCAAAGTCCGTACGGCAGAAACAAAATGGCGGCCGCTCAAAGGTCGAAAAACGTGCAAAATTTTGTTGTTGTAATAGTGGTCAAAGCTTTCAACAGATTTTCATGAAATTCGAAAGTTTGATAGAAATTATAAGTATCTAAAGAATCACGTAAAAAAACTGGAGTTCAGGTTGCAAAAAACAAAATGGCGGCCAGTTGAAGGTCAAAATTTCAAAGGCTTTTAAAAGTCGCAATTTTTATTCGACATATATGAAACTTGGTTTCAAGATAGACATTAATTACACCTACAGTCTTTGATATTTTACTGATCATGCATGTGCAAATTTCAAAATGGCGGCCGTTTAAATATGCGTTTTTTTCATGTTTTTGTGGCCCTCTAGCGGTCACATTTTCCAACGGATTTTGATGAAACTTGAGATTATGAGTGCCTGTACTATGTTCTTGTATTTTACTGGAAATTTTTAAAATTGAATGAAAAATAAAAAAGTCAAAAATTTAAAGCCTAATATTTTTAGCTGCCATTTTCTTTAAAAATTGAATTATTTTGCACTGTCTAGAGTGAAACTCCTATTTGAACGAGATAGTACATTGATTCATGAGGTCCTAGCATACAAAGATTTAAAATAATCCAAAATCAAATGCATGCATTCAAAATGGCGGCCCCCAAAGGTCTGAAGGCAAGCGCAATTCGCTATTTTAGTGCCAACTGAAATAATGAATATTTTTCATTGAAACGTTTTAAATGACTTTACTTGAAAGAACTTATAAACCAGATCATTTTTAAGATATTGTATAATATTTTTAACAATACCCTAAAAAATTATAAAATCGCGACTTGTCTGTCTGTCCGTCCCTCCGCCCGTTTGTTCGTGCGTCATAACAAGTTTTCTCGCAAACCACATGAGCTAGAATGAGGAAATTTTCTACGTAAGTCAAAAGTGGTGCCTCTTGAAATTTGCAGTGCAAGAAAATATTTTAAGGTATTTAAGAGGGGTCTCCCAATACAGGCGGGTTTCCCCATACAGGCGGATGGCATACAATTTTTTTTTATTTCTGTACCCCTCTAGCAGCCAAGATTCTCAACAGATTCCGTTGAAACTTGAAATTATAAGTTATTAAGGCAAGTTAATTTAATTTGATTATGCAAATCGAATGACAAATAAAACAGTCGAAAATTTACAGCTTAATATTTTTAGCAGCCGATTTCAATAAAAATTGAAATGACGGCCCTCACAGTTCAGAAAAAAATTGAAATGTATATATTAATGGCAATGCAAGTGCTGATTAAACTTTTATGGAAATCTTTTGAAGTTAACTATTCGAGCTATTTAAGCCTTTGCGTGGTTACCACTGTGAACTGTGTAAACAGCAGATGCGAGAAGGGCGAAACCGGTATTTATATGTTTACAACAATATGTAATCCATACGCATGCAACTCAATTCAATTAGCAAAATATTTGCGCCCCGATAAAAGGTTTCTAAAAACGAACGTGGCCAGATTTTTTTCAATGTTAATAAATACCCATGTGGTACTACGAAAATTGCAGAAAGAAGTTTAGTAGTAGGCAAGCCAAATTCTTTTTCGAAACTTTACGCTACATACGAGAAATTTACCTTTCGGGCTGGTGCTGCCAACGGGGATTTTTTTTATGTTCCTGAGTACATTAAAAAGGCGATTTTGATATTCAGGCTCTTCCAACTCCCGTTTCCGATGATTTTACAGCTGTATGGTTTCGGAATCAAAAGTATCCCAACCACGCAAAAAACTGCAATTGCAGGTATCGCGAAGCTGCCTGAATGCACTTTTATTGAATTCTACTCATCACTAGCTTTCGTTTGACACCCATATATTGAAATTGGAGAAAGTTTGCAACACGGCCGTTTTTCCAGCAACGCACTCCTTTTAATCCGATCGTTTTCCGAGGAACTCCAGAATATCTTTGTAGTGAAGATCTTTATTTTCTTTATGTTCCTGAGTACAATAACAGCGCGATTTTGATATTCAGGGACTTCCGACTCCCGTTTCCGATGATTTTACAGCTGTATGGTTTCGGAATCAAAAGTATCCCAACCACGCAAAAAACTGCAATCGCAGCTATCGCGAAGCTTCCTGAGTGCACTTATATTGAATTCTACTCATCACTAGCTTTCGTTTGACACCCCATATATTGAAATTGGAGAAAGTATGAACAACAGCCGTTATTCCAGCAACCCACTCCTTTTAATCCGATCGTTTTCCTAGGAACTCCAGAATATCGTTGTAGTGAAGATCTTTAATTTTTTTATGTCCCTGAGTACAATAACAGCGCGATTTTGATATTCAGGCACTTCCGACTCCCGTTTCCAATGATTTTACAGCTGTATGGTCTCGGAATCAAAAGTATCCCAACCACGCAAAAAACTGCAATTGCAGGTATCGCGAAGCTGCCTGAATGCACTTTTATTGAATTCTACTTATCACTAGCTTTCGTTTGACACCCAATATATTGAAATTGGAGAAAGTATGAAAAACGCCCGTTTTTCCAGCAACGCACTCCTTGTAATCCGATCGTTTTCCGAGGAACTCCAGAATATCGTTGTAGTGAAGATCTTTAATTTTTTTATGTTCCTGAGTACAATAACAGCGCGATTTTGATATTCAGGCACTTCCGACTCCCCTTTCCGATGATCTTACAACTGTATGGTTTCGGAATCAAAAGTATCCCAACCACGCAAAAAACTGCAATTGCAGGTATCGCGAAGCTGCCTGAATGTACTTTTATTGAATTCTACCCATCACTAGCTTTCGTTTGACACCCCATATATTGAAATTGGAGAAAGTTTGAAGAACGGCCGTTTTTCCAGCAACGCACTCCTTTTAATCCGATCGTTTTCCGAGGAACTCCAGAATATCGTTGTGGTGAAGATCTTTAATTTTTTTTTGTTCCTCAGTACAATAACAGCCCGATTTTGATATTCAGGCACTTCCGACTCCCGTTTCCGATGATTTTACCGCTGTATGGTTTCGGAGTCAAAAGTGTCCCAACCACGCAAAAAACTGCAATTGCAGGTATCGCGAAGCTGCCTGAATGCACTTTTATTGAATTCTACTCATCACTAGCTTTCGTTTGACACCCCATATATTGAAATTGGAGAAAGTTTGAAAAACGGCCGTTTTTCCACCAACGCTTTCCTTGCAATCTGATCGTTTTCCGAGGAACTCCAGAATATCGTTGCAGTGAAGATCTTTAATTTTTTTATGTTTCTGAGTACAATAACAGCGCGATTTTGATATTCAGGCACTTCCGACTCCCGTTTCCGATGATTTTACAGCTGTATGGTTTCGGAATCAAAAGTATCCCAACCACGCAAAAACCTGCAATTGCAGGTATTGCGAAGCTGCCTGAATGCACTTTTATTGAATTCTACTCATCACTAGCTTTCGTTTGACACCCATGTATTGAAATTGGAGAAAGTATGAAAAACGGCCGTTTTTCCAGCAACGCACTCCTTTTAATCCGATCGCTTTCCGAGGAACTCCAGAATATCGTTGTAGTGAAGATCTTTAATTTTTTTATGGACCTGAGTAAGAAAACAGCGCGATTTTGATATTCAGGCACTTCCGACTCCCGTTTCCGATGATTTTACAGCTATATAGTTTCGGAGTCAAAAGTACCCCAACCACGCAAAAAACTGCAATTGCAGGTATCGCGAAGCTGCCTGAATGCACTTTTATTGAATTCCACTCATCACTAGATTTCGTTTGACACCCCATATATTGAAATTGGGGAAGTATGAGAAACGGCCGTTTTTCCAGCAACGCGCTCCTTTTAATCCGATCGTTTTCCGAGGAAGAACTTTAATTTTTTTATGTTCCTGAGTACAATTACAGCGCGATTTTGATATTCAGGCACTTCCGGCTCCCGTTTCCGATGATTTTACAGCTGTATGGTTTCGGAATCAAAAGTATCCCAGCCACGCATAAAACTGCAATAGCAGGTATCGCGAAGCTGCCTGAATGCACTTTTATTGAATTCTACTCATCACTAGCTTTCGTTTGACACTCCATATATTGAAATTTGAGAAAGTATGAAACGGCCGTTTTTCCAGCAACGCACTCCTTGCAATCCGATCGTTTTCCGAGGAACTCCAGAATATCGTTGTAGTGAAGATCGTTCAATTTTTTATGTTCCTGAGTACAATAACAGTGCGATTTTGATATTCAGGCACTTCCGACTCCCGTTTCCGATGACTTTCCAGTTGTTTGGCTTCGGAATCAAAAGTATCCCAACCACGCAAAAAACTGCAATTGCAGGTATCGCGAAGCTGCCTGAATGCACTTTTATTGAATTCTACTCATCACTAGCTTTCGTATGACACCCCGTATATTGAAATTGGAGAAATTATGAAAAACGGCCGATTTTCCAGCAACGCACTCCTTTCAATCCGATCGTTTTCCGAGGAACTCCAGAATATCGTTGTAGTGAAGATCTTTAATATTTTTATGTTCCTGAGTACAATACCAGCGCGATTTTAATATTCAGGCACTTCTGACTCCCGTTTCCGATGATTTTACAACTGTATGGTTTCGGAATCAAAAGTATCCCAACCACGCAAAAACTGCAATTGCAGGTATCGCGAAGCTGCCTGAGTGCACTTTTATTGAATTCTACTCATCACTAGCTTTCGTTTGACACCCCATGTATTGAAATTGGAGAAAGTATGAAAAACGGCCGTTTTTCCAGCAACGCACTCCTTGCAATCCGATCGTTTTCCGAGGAGCTCCAGAATATCGTTGTAGTGAAGATCTTTGATTTTTTTATGTTCCTGAGTACAATTACAGCGCGATTTTGATATTCAGGCACTTCCGACTCCCGTTTCCGATGATTTTACAGCTGTATGGTTTCGGAATCAAAAGTATGCCAGCCACGCAAAAAACTGCAATTGCAGGTATCGCGAAGCTGCCTGAATGCACTTTTTTAGGTAAATTTCTCGAGAGAAATTTACCTATTGCGGAGAGCATCATATATATATATATATATATATATATATATATATATATATATATATATATATATATATATATATATATATATATATATATATATATCTATATATATATATATATATATATATATATATATATATATATATATATATATATATATATATATATATATATATATATGGGGTATAACGAAATTTGTGACCACGCTAGAGGTTGCAATTCTGCTTCGATTTTCACCAAATTTTGAGGAAAGGTGTATTGGGTAATTTTCTCGGTTAAGTTCGTGAACCAGCTATATCGACTGGGCAAAAACAAAATGGCGGCCATTTTGGACGAAAAATCGCGATTTCTGTTCTGACCAAAGTGTAGCTCCGATTTGAATGAAATTTGGTACAAAGGTTCATTGAAGTATGTGATGAATCTCACAATAAAAAATCCAAAGTCCGTACGGCAGAAACAAAATGGCGGCCGCTCAAAGGTCGAAAAACGTGCAAAATTTTGTTGTTGTAATAGTGGTCAAAGCTTTCAACAGATTTTCATGAAATTCGAAAGTTTGATAGAAATTATAAGTATCTAAAGAATTACGTAAAAAAACTGGAGTTCAGGTTGCAAAAAACAAAATGGCGGCCAGTTGAAGGTCAAAATTTCAAAGGCTTTTAAAAGTCGCAATTTTTATTCGACATATATGAAACTTGGTCTCAAGATAGACATTAATTACACCTACAGTCTTTGATATTTTACTGATCATGCATGTGCAAATTTCAAAATGGCGGCCGTTTAAATATGCGTTTTTTTCATGTTTTTGTGGCCCTCTAGCGGTCACATTTTCCAACGGATTTTGATGAAACTTGAGATTATGAGTGCCTGTACTATGTTCTTGTATTTTACTGGAAATTTTTAAAATTGAATGAAAAATAAAAAAGTCAAAAATTTAAAGCCTAATATTTTTAGCTGCCATTTTCTTTAAAAATTGAATTATTTTGCACTGTCTAGAGTGAAACTCCTATTTGAACGAGATAGTACATTGATTCATGAGGTCCTAGCATACAAAGATTTAAAATAATCCAAAATCAAATGCATGCATTCAAAATGGCGGCCCCCAAAGGTCTGAAGGCAAGCGCAATTCGCTATTTTAGTGCCAACTGAAATAATGAATATTTTTCATTCAAACGTTTTAAATGACTTTACTTGAAAGAACTTATAAACCAGATCATTTTTAAGATATTGTATAATATTTTTAACAATACCCTAAAAAATTATAAAATCGCGACTTGTCTGTCTGTCCGTCCCTCCGCCCGTTTGTTCGTGCGTCATAACAAGTTTTCTCGCAAACCACATGAGCTAGAATGAGGAAATTTTCTACGTAAGTCAAAAGTGGTGCCTCTTGAAATTTGCAGTGCAAGAAAATATTTTAAGGTATTTAAGAGGGGTCTCCCAATACAGGCGGGTTTCCCCATACAGGCGGATGGCATACAATTTTTTTTTATTTCTGTACCCCTCTAGCAGCCAAGATTCTCAACAGATTCCGTTGAAACTTGAAATTATAAGTTATTAAGGCAAGTTAATTTAATTTGATTATGCAAATCGAATGACAAATAAAACAGTCGAAAATTTACAGCTTAATATTTTTAGCAGCCGATTTCAATAAAAATTGAAATGACGGCCCTCACAGTTCAGAAAAAAATTGAAATGTATATATTAATGGCAATGCAAGTGCTGATTAAACTTTTATGGAAATCTTTTGAAGTTAACTATTCGAGCTATTTAAGCCTTTGCGTGGTTACCACTGTGAACTGTGTAAACAGCAGATGCGAGAAGGGCGAAACCGGTATTTATATGTTTACAACAATATGTAATCCATACGCATGCAACTCAATTCAATTAGCAAAATATTTGCGCCCCGATAAAAGGTTTCTAAAAACGAACGTGGCCAGATTTTTTTCAATGTTAATAAATACCCATGTGGTACTACGAAAATTGCAGAAAGAAGTTTAATAGTAGGCAAGCCAAATTCTTTTTCGAAACTTTACGCTACATACGAGAAATTTACCTTTCGGGCTGGTGCTGCCAACGGGGATTTTTTGAATTCTACTCATCACTAGCTTTCGTTTGACACCCCATGTATTGAAATTGGAGAAAGTATGAAAAACGGCCGTTTTTCCAGCAACGCACTCCTTGCAATCCGATCGTTTTCCGAGGAGCTCCAGAATATCGTTGTAGTGAAGATCTTTGATTTTTTTATGTTCCTGAGTACAATTACAGCGCGATTTTGATATTCAGGCACTTCCGACTCCCGTTTCCGATGACTTTCCAGTTGTTTCGTTTCGGAATCAAAAGTATCCCAACCACGCAAAAAACTGCAATTGCAGGTATCGCGAAGCTGCCTGAATGCACTTTTACTGAATTCTACTCATCACTAGCTTTCGCTTGACACCCCGTATATTGAAATTGGAGAAATTATGAAAAACGGCCGATTTTCCAGCAACGCACTCCTTTTACCCCGATCGTTTTCCGATGAACTCCAGAATATCGTTGTAGTGAAGATCTTTAATATTTTTATGTTCCTGAGTACAATAACAGCGGGATTTTAATATTCAGGCACTTCTGACTCCCGTTTCCGATGATTTTACAACTGTATGGTTTCGGAATCAAAAGTATCCCAACCACGCAAAAACTGCAATTGCAGGTATCGCGAAGCTGCCTGAATGCACTTTAACTGAATTCTACTCATCAGTAGCTTTCGTTTGACACCCCATATATTGAAATTGGAGAAAGTATGAAAAATTGCCGTTTTTCCAGCAACGCACTCCTTGTTATCCGATCGTTTTCCGAGGAACCCCAGAATATCGTGGTAGTGAAGATTTTGAATTTTTTATGTTCGTGAGTACAACAACAGCTCGATTTTGATATTCAGGCACTTCCGACTCCCGTCTCCGATGATTTTACAGCTGCATGGTTTCAGAATCAAAAGTATCCCAACCACGCATAACACTGCAATTGCAGGTATCGCGAAGCTGCCTGAACGCAAATTTTATTGAATCATACTCATCATAAGCTTTCATTTGACACACCATATATTGAAATTGGAGAAATTATGAAAAACGGCCGTTTTTCCAGCAACGCACTCCTTTTAATCCGATCGTTTTCCGAAGAACTCCAGAATATCGTTGTAGTGAAGATCTTTAATTTTTTTATGTTGCTGAGTACAATAACAGCGCGATTTTGATATTTAGGCACTTCCGACTCCCGTTTCCGGTGATCTTACAGCTGTATGGTTTCGGAATCAAAAGTATCCCAACCACGCAAAAAACTGCAATTGCAGGTATCGCGAAGCTGCCTGAATGCACTTTTATTGAATTCTACTCATCACTAGCTTTCGTTTGACACCCCATATATTGAAATTGGAGAAAGTATGAAAGACGGCCGTTTTTCCAGCAACGCACTCCTTGCAATCCGATCGTTTTCCGAGGAACTCCAGAATATCGTTGTAGTGAAGATCTTTAATTTTTTATGTTCCTGAGTACAATATTAGCGCGATTTTGATATTCAGGCACTTCCAACTCCCGTATCCGATGATTTTACAGCTGTTTGGTTTCGGAATCAAAAGTATCCCAACCACGCAAAATACTGCAATTGCAGGTATCGCGAAGCTGCCTGAATGCACTTTTATTGAATTCTACTCATCACTAGCTTTCGTTTGACACCCCATATATTGAAATTGGTGAAAGTATGAAAAACGGCCGTTTTTCCAGCAACGCACTCCTTGCAATCCGATCGTTTTCCGAGGAACTCCAGAATATCGTTGTAGTGAAGATATTTATTTTTTTATGTTCCTGAGTACAATAACAGCGCGATTTTGATATTCAGGCACTTCCGGCTCCCGTTTCCGATGATTTTACAGCTGTATGGTTTCGGAATCAAAAGTATCCCAACCACGCAAAATACTGCAATTGCAGGTATCGCGAAGCTGCCTGAATGCACTTTTATTGAATTCTACTCATCACTAGCTTTCATTTGACACCCCATATATTGAAATTGGAGAAAGTATGAACAACGGCCGTTTTTCCAGCAATGCACTCCTTGTAATCCGATCGTTTTCCGAGGAACTCCAGAATATCGTTGTAGTGAAGATATTTATTTTTTTATGTTCCTGAGTACAATAACAGCGCGATTTTGATATTCAGGCACCTCCGGCTCCCGTTTCCGATGATTTTACAGCTGTATGGTTTCGGAATCAAGAGTATCCCTACCACGCAAAAAACTGCAATTGCAGGTATCGCGAAGCTGCCTGAATGCACTTTTATTGAATTCTACTCATCACTAGCTTTCGATTGACACCCCATATATTGAAATTGGAGAAAGTGTGAAAAACGGCCATTTTTCCAGCAACGCACTCCTTTTAATACGATCGTTTTCCGAGGAACTCCAGAATATCGTTGTACTGAAGATCTTTAATTTTTTTATGTTCCTGAGTACAATAACAGCGCGATATTGATATTCAGTCGCTTCCGACTCTCGTTTCCGATGATCTTATAGCTGTATGGTTTCGGAATCAAAAGTATCCCAACCATGCAAAAAACTGCAATGGCAGGTATCGCGAAGCTGCCTGGATGCACTTTTATTGAATTCCACTCATCACTAGCTTTCATTTGACACTCCATATATTGAAATTGGAGAAAGTATGAATAACGGCCGTTTTTCTAGCAACGCACTCCTTGCAATCCGATCGTTTTCCGAGTAACTCCAGAATATCGTTGCAGTGAAGATCTTTAATTTTTTATGTTCCTGAGTACAATATTAGCGCGATTTTGATATTCAGGCACTTCCGACACCCGTTTCCGATGATTTTACAGCTGTATGGTTTCGGAATCAAAAGTATCCCAACCACACAAAAAACTGCAATTGCAGGTATCGCGAAGCTGCCTGAATGCACTTTTATTGAATTCTACTCATCACTAGCTTTCGTTTGACACCCCATATATTGAAATTGGAGAAACTATGAAAAACGGCCGTTTTTCCAGCAACGCACTCCTTGTAATCCGATCGTTTTCCGAGGAACTCCAGAATATCGTTGTAGTGAAGATATTTAATTTTTTTATGTTCCTGAGTACAACAACAGCGCGATTTTGATATTCAGGCACTTCCGACTCCCGTTTGCGATGATTTTACAGCTGTATGGTTTCGGAATCAAAAGTATCCCAACCACGCAAAAACTTGCGACTGCAGGTATCGCGAAGCTGCCTGAATGCACTTTTATTGAATTCTACTCATATCTAGTTTTCGTTTGACACCCCATATATTGAAATTGGAGAAAGTATGAAAAACGGCCATTTTTCCAGCAACATTCCTTTTAATCCGATCGTTTTCCGAGGAACTCCAGAATATCGTTGTACTGAAGTTCTTTAATTTTTTTATGTTTCTGAGTACAATAACAGCGCGATTTTTATATCCAGGCACTTCCGACTCCCGTTTCCGATGATTTTACAGCTGTATGGTTTCGGAATCAAAAGTATCCCAACCACGCAAAAAACTGCAATTGCAGCTATCGCGAAGCTGCCTGAATGCACTTTTATTGAATTCTTCTCATCACTAGCTTTCGTTTGACACCCCATTTATTGAAATTGGAAAATGTATGAAAAACGGCCGTTTTTCCAGCAACGCACTCCTTGCAATGCGATCGTTTTCCGAGGAACTCCAGAATATCGTTGCAGTGAAGATCTTCAATTTTTTTATGTTCCTGAGTACAATAACAGTGCGATTTTGATTTTCAGGCACTTCCGACTCTCGTTTCCGATGATCTTATAGCTGTATGGTTTCGGAATCAAAAGTATCCCAACCACACAAAAAACTGCAATTGCAGGTATCGTGAAGCTGCCTGAATGCACTTTAATTGAATTCTACCCATCACTAGCTTTCGTTTCACATCCCATATATTGAAATTGGAGAAAGTATGAAAAACGGCCGTTATTCCAGCAACGCACTCCTTGCTATCCGATCGTTTTCCGAGTAACTCCAGAATATCGTTGTAGTGAAGATCTTTAGTTTTTTTATGTTCTTGAGTACAATAACAGCGCGATTTTGATATTCAGGCACTTCCGACTCCCGTTTCCGATGATTTTACAGCTGTATGGTTTCGGAATCAAAAGTATCCCGACCACGCAAAAAACTGCAATTGCAGCTATCGCGAAGCTGCCTTAATGCACGTTTCTTGAATTCTACTCATCACTAGTTTTCGTTTGACACCCATATATTGAAATTGGAGAAAGTATGAAAAACGGCCGGTTTTCCAGCAACACACTCCTTGTAATCCGATCGTCTTCCGAGGAGCTCCAGAATATCGTTGCAGTGAAGATCTTTAATTTTTTTATGTTCCTCAGTACAATTACAGCGCGATTCTGATATTCAGGCACTTCCGACTCCCGTTTGCGATGATTTTACAGCTGTATGGTTTCGGAATCAAAAGTATCCCAACCACGCAAAAAGCTGCAATTGCAGCTATCGTGAAGCTGCCAAAATGCACTTTTATTGAATTCTACTCCTCACTAGCTTTCGTTTGACACCCCATATATTGAAATTGGAGAAAGTATGAACAACGGCAGTTTTTCCGGCAACGCACTCCTTGCAATCCGATCGTTTTCCGAGGAACTCCAGAATATCGTTGTAGTGAAGATCTTTAATTTTTTTATGTTCCTGCGTACATAACAGCGCGATTTTGTTATTCAGGCACTTCCGACTCCCGTTTCCGATGATTTTACAGCTGTGAGGTTTCGGAATCAAAAGTATCCCAACCACGCAAAAAACTGCAATTGCAGCTATCGCGAAGCTGCCTGAATGCACCCCATATATTGAAATTGGAGAAAGTATGAAAAACGGCCGTTTTTCCAGCAACGCACTCCTTTTAATTCGATTGTTTTCCGAGGAACTCCAGAATATCTTTGTAGTGAAGATCTTTATTTTCTTTATGTTCCTGAGTACAATAACAGCGCGATTTTGATATTCAGGCACTTCCGACTCCCGTTTCCGATGATTTTACAGCTGTATGGTTTCGGAATTAAAAGTATTGCGTGAAAGATTTGGAGTCAGGTCCCAAAAAACAAAATGGCGGACAGTTGAAACTCAAAACTTCAAAGGCTTCTAAAAGTCGCAAATTTAATCTGATATAGATGAAGCTTGGTTTCAAGATAGGCATTACTTAGATCTACAGTTTTTAATATTTTGGCGGCGTTTTAAATATGCGTTTTTTTCAGGTTTTTGTGGCCCTCGAGGGGTCACATTTTCCAGCGGATTTTGGTAAAACTTGAGATTATGGATCTGTGCATCATGTTCTTGTATTATGCAGAAAATTATAAAAAGTGAATGAAAAATAAAAAAGTCGAAAATTTAAAACCCAATATTTTTAACCTGCCATTTTCTTTAAAAATTGAATATCGTTGTAGTGAAGATGTTTAATTTTTTTATGTTCCTGAGTACAATAACAGCGCGATTTTGATATTCAGGCACCTCCGACTCCCGTTTCCGATGATTTTACAGCTGTATGGTTTCGGAATCAAAAGTATCCCAACTACGCAAAAAACTGCAATTGCAGCTATCGCGAAGCTGCCTGAATGCACTTTTATTGAATTCTACTCATCACTAGCTTTCGTTTGACACCCCATATATTGAAATTGGAGAAAGTATGAAAAACGCCCGTTTTTCCAGCAACGCACTCCTTTTAATCCGATCGTTTTCCGAGGAACTCCAGAATATCGTTGTAGTGAAGATCTTGAATTTTTAGGTAAATTTCTCGAGAGAAATTTACCTATTGCGGAGAGCATCATATATATATATATATATATATATATATATATATATATATATGGGATATAACGAAATTTGTGACCACGCTAGAGGTTGCAATTCTGCTTCGATTTTCATCAAATTTTGAGGAAAGGTGTATTGGGTAATTATCTCGGTTAAGTTCGTGAACCAGCTATATCGGCCGGGCAAAAACAAAATGGCGGCCATTTTAGACGAAAAATCGCGATTTCTGTTCTGACCAAAGTGTAGCTCCGATTTTGATGAAATTTGATACAAAGGTTCATTGAAGTATGTGATGAATCTCACAATAAAAAATCCAAAGTCCGTACGGCAGAAACAAAATGGCGGCCGCTCAAAGGTCGAAAAACGTGCAAAATTTTGTTGTTGTAATAGTGGTCAAAGCTTTCAACAGATTTTCATGAAATTCGAAAGTTTGATAGAAATTATAAGTATCTAAAGAATTACGTAAAAAAACTGGAGTTCAGGTTGCAAAAAACAAAATGGCGGCCAGTTGAAGGTCAAAATTTCAAAGGCTTTTAAAAGTCGCAATTTTTATTCGACATATATGAAACTTGGTTTCAAGATAGACATTAATTACACCTACAGTCTTTGATATTTTACTGATCATGCATGTGCAAATTTCAAAATGGCGGCCGTTTAAATATGCGTTTTTTTCATGTTTTTGTGGCCCTCTAGCGGTCACATTTTCCAACGGATTTTGATGAAACTTGAGATTATGAGTGCCTGTACTATGTTCTTGTATTTTACTGGAAATTTTTAAAATTGAATGAAAAATAAAAAAGTCAAAAATTTAAAGCCTAATATTTTTAGCTGCCATTTTCTTTAAAAATTGAATTATTTTGCGCTGTCTAGAGTGAAACTCCTATTTGAACGAGATAGTACATTGATTCATGAGGTCCTAGCATACAAAGATTTAAAATAATCCAAAATCAAATGCATGCATTCAAAATGGCGGCCCCCAAAGGTCTGAAGGCAAGCGCAATTCGCTATTTTAGTGCCAACTGAAATAATGAATATTTTTCATTGAAACGTTTTAAATGACTTTACTTGAAAGAACTTATAAACCAGATCATTTTTAAGATATTGTATAATATTTTTAACAATACCCTAAAAAATTATAAAATCGCGACTTGTCTGTCTGTCCGTCCCTCCGCCCGTTTGTTCGTGCGTCATAACAAGTTTTCTCGCAAACCACATGAGCTAGAATGAGGAAATTTTCTACGTAAGTCAAAAGTGGTGCCTCTTGAAATTTGCAGTGCAAGAAAATATTTTAAGGTATTTAAGAGGGGTCTCCCAATACAGGCGGGTTTCCCCATACAGGCGGATGGCATACAATTTTTTTTTATTTCTGTACCCCTCTAGCAGCCAAGATTCTCAACAGATTCCGTTGAAACTTGAAATTATAAGTTATTAAGGCAAGTTAATTTAATTTGATTATGCAAATCGAATGACAAATAAAACAGTCGAAAATTTACAGCTTAATATTTTTAGCAGCCGATTTCAATAAAAATTGAAATGACGGCCCTCACAGTTCAGAAAAAAATTGAAATGTATATATTAATGGCAATGCAAGTGCTGATTAAACTTTTATGGAAATCTTTTGAAGTTAACTATTCGAGCTATTTAAGCCTTTGCGTGGTTACCACTGTGAACTGTGTAAACAGCAGATGCGAGAAGGGCGAAACCGGTATTTATATGTTTACAACAATATGTAATCCATACGCATGCAACTCAATTCAATTAGCAAAATATTTGCGCCCCGATAAAAGGTTTCTAAAAACGAACGTGGCCAGATTTTTTTCAATGTTAATAAATACCCATGTGGTACTACGAAAATTGCAGAAAGAAGTTTAGTAGTAGGCAAGCCAAATTCTTTTTCGAAACTTTACGCTACATACGAGAAATTTACCTTTCGGGCTGGTGCTGCCAACGGGGATTTTTTTTATGTTCCTGAGTACATTAAAAAGGCGATTTTGATATTCAGGCTCTTCCAACTCCCGTTTCCGATGATTTTACAGCTGTATGGTTTCGGAATCAAAAGTATCCCAACCACGCAAAAAACTGCAATTGCAGGTATCGCGAAGCTGCCTGAATGCACTTTTATTGAATTCTACTCATCACTAGCTTTCGTTTGACACCCATATATTGAAATTGGAGAAAGTTTGCAACACGGCCGTTTTTCCAGCAACGCACTCCTTTTAATCCGATCGTTTTCCGAGGAACTCCAGAATATCTTTGTAGTGAAGATCTTTATTTTCTTTATGTTCCTGAGTACAATAACAGCGCGATTTTGATATTCAGGGACTTCCGACTCCCGTTTCCGATGATTTTACAGCTGTATGGTTTCGGAATCAAAAGTATCCCAACCACGCAAAAAACTGCAATCGCAGCTATCGCGAAGCTTCCTGAGTGCACTTATATTGAATTCTACTCATCACTAGCTTTCGTTTGACACCCCATATATTGAAATTGGAGAAATAATGAACAACAGCCGTTATTCCAGCAACCCACTCCTTTTAATCCGATCGTTTTCCTAGGAACTCCAGAATATTGTTGTAGTGAAGATCTTTAATCTTTTTATGTCCCTGAGTACAATAACAGCGCGATTTTGATATTCAGGCACTTCCGACTCCCCTTTCCGATGATCTTACAACTGTATGGTTTCGGAATCAAAAGTATCCCAACCACGCAAAAAACTGCAATTGCAGGTATCGCGAAGCTGCCTGAATGTACTTTTATTGAATTCTACCCATCACTAGCTTTCGTTTGACACCCCATATATTGAAATTGGAGAAAGTTTGAAGAACGGCCGTTTTTCCAGCAACGCACTCCTTTTAATCCGATCGTTTTCCGAGGAACTCCAGAATATCGTTGTGGTGAAGATCTTTAATTTTTTTTTGTTCCTGAGTACAATAACAGCCCGATTTTGATATTCAGGCACTTCCGACTCCCGTTTCCGATGATTTTACAGCTGTATGGTTTCGGAGTCAAAAGTGTCCCAACCACGCAAAAAACTGCAATTGCAGGTATCGCGAAGCTGCCTGAATGCACTTTTATTGAATTCTACTCATCACTAGCTTTCGTTTGACACCCCATATATTGAAATTGGAGAAAGTTTGAAAAACGGCCGTTTTTCCACCAACGCTTTCCTTGCAATCCGATCGTTTTCCGAGGAACTCCAGAATATCGTTGTAGTGAAGATCTTTAATTTTTTTATGTTTCTGAGTACAATAACAGCGCGATTTTGATATTCAGGCACTTCCGACTCCCGTTTCCGATGATTTTACAGCTGTATGGTTTCGGAATCAAAAGTATCCCAACCACGCAAAAACCTGCAATTGCAGGTATTGCGAAGCTGCCTGAATGCACTTTTATTGAATTCTACTCATCACTAGCTTTCGTTTGACACCCATGTATTGAAATTGGAGAAAGTATGAAAAACGGCCGTTTTTCCAGCAACGCACTCCTTTTAATCCGATCGCTTTCCGAGGAACTCCAGAATATCGTTGTAGTGAAGATCTTTAATTTTTTTATGGACCTGAGTAAGAAAACAGCGCGATTTTGATATTCAGGCACTTCCGACTCCCGTTTCCGATGATTTTACAGCTATATAGTTTCGGAGTCAAAAGTACCCCAACCACGCAAAAAACTGCAATTGCAGGTATCGCGAAGCTGCCTGAATGCACTTTTATTGAATTCCACTCATCACTAGATTTCGTTTGACACCCCATATATTGAAATTGGGGAAGTATGAGAAACGGCCGTTTTTCCAGCAACGCGCTCCTTTTAATCCGATCGTTTTCCGAGGAAGAACTTTAATTTTTTTATGTTCCTGAGTACAATTACAGCACGATTTTGATATTCAGGCACTTCCGGCTCCCGTTTCCGATGATTTTACAGCTGTATGGTTTCGGAATCAAAAGTATCCCAGCCACGCATAAAACTGCAATAGCAGGTATCGCGAAGCTGCCTGAATGCACTTTTATTGAATTCTACTCATCACTAGCTTTCGTTTGACACTCCATATATTGAAATTTGAGAAAGTATGAAACGGCCGTTTTTCCAGCAACGCACTCCTTGCAATCCGATCGTTTTCCGAGGAACTCCAGAATATCGTTGTAGTGAAGATCGTTCAATTTTTTATGTTCCTGAGTACAATAACAGTGCGATTTTGATATTCAGGCACTTCCGACTCCCGTTTCCGATGACTTTCCAGTTGTTTGGCTTCGGAATCAAAAGTATCCCAACCACGCAAAAAACTGCAATTGCAGGTATCGCGAAGCTGCCTGAATGCACTTTTATTGAATTCTACTCATCACTAGCTTTCGTATGACACCCCGTATATTGAAATTGGAGAAATTATGAAAAACGGCCGATTTTCCAGCAACGCACTCCTTTCAATCCGATCGTTTTCCGAGGAACTTCAGAATATCGTTGTAGTGATGATCTTTAATATTTTTATGTTCCTGAGTACAATACCAGCGCGATTTTAATATTCAGGCACTTCTGACTCCCGTTTCCGATGATTTTACAACTGTATGGTTTCGGAATCAAAAGTATCCCAACCACGCAAAAACTGCAATTGCAGGTATCGCGAAGCTGCCTGAGTGCACTTTTATTGAATTCTACTCATCACTAGCTTTCGTTTGACACCCCATGTATTGAAATTGGAGAAAGTATGAAAAACGGCCGTTTTTCCAGCAACGCACTCCTTGCAATCCGATCGTTTTCCGAGGAGCTCCAGAATATCGTTGTAGTGAAGATCTTTGATTTTTTATGTTCCTGAGTACAATTACAGCGCGATTTTGATATTCAGGCACTTCCGACTCCCGTTTCCGATGATTTTACAGCTGTATGGTTTCGGAATCAAAAGTATGCCAGCCACGCAAAAAACTGCAATTGCAGGTATCGCGAAGCTGCCTGAATGCACTTTTTTAGGTAAATTTCTCGAGAGAAATTTACCTATTGCGGAGAGCATCATATATATATATATATATATATATATATATATATATATATATATATATATATATATATATATATGGGGTATAACGAAATTTGTGACCACGCTAGAGGTTGCAATTCTGCTTCGATTTTCACCAAATTTTGAGGAAAGGTGTACTGGGTAATTATCTCGGTTAAGTTCGTGAACCAGCTATATCGACTGGGCAAAAACAAAATGGCGGCCATTTTGGACGAAAAATCGCGATTTCTGTTCTGACCAAAGTGTAGCTCCGATTTGAATGAAATTTGGTACAAAGGTTCATTGAAGTATGTGATGAATCTCACAATAAAAAATCCAAAGTCCGTACGGCAGAAACAAAATGGCGGCCGCTCAAAGGTCGAAAAACGTGCAAAATTTTGTTGTTATAATAGTGGTCAAAGCTTTCAACAGATTTTCATGAAATTCGAAAGTTTGATAGAAATTATAAGTATCTAAAGAATCACGTAAAAAAACTGGAGTTCAGGTTGCAAAAAACAAAATGGCGGCCAGTTGAAGGTCAAAATTTCAAAGGCTTTTAAAAGTCGCAATTTTTATTCGACATATATGAAACTTGGTTTCAAGATAGACATTAATTACACCTACAGTCTTTGATATTTTACTGATCATGCATGTGCAAATTTCAAAATGGCGGCCGTTTAAATATGCGTTTTTTTCATGTTTTTGTGGCCCTCTAGCGGTCACATTTTCCAACGGATTTTGATGAAACTTGAGATTATGAGTGCCTGTACTATGTTCTTGTATTTTACTGGAAATTTTTAAAATTGAATGAAAAATAAAAAAGTCAAAAATTTAAAGCCTAATATTTTTAGCTGCCATTTTCTTTAAAAATTGAATTATTTTGCACTGTCTAGAGTGAAACTCCTATTTGAACGAGATAGTACATTGATTCATGAGGTCCTAGCATACAAAGATTTAAAATAATCCAAAATCAAATGCATGCATTCAAAATGGCGGCCCCCAAAGGTCTGAAGGCAAGCGCAATTCGCTATTTTAGTGCCAACTGAAATAATGAATATTTTTCATTGAAACGTTTTAAATGACTTTACTTGAAAGAACTTATAAACCAGATCATTTTTAAGATATTGTATAATATTTTTAACAATACCCTAAAAAATTATAAAATCGCGACTTGTCTGTCTGTCCGTCCCTCCGCCCGTTTGTTCGTGCGTCATAACAAGTTTTCTCGCAAACCACATGAGCTAGAATGAGGAAATTTTCTACGTAAGTCAAAAGTGGTGCCTCTTGAAATTTGCAGTGCAAGAAAATATTTTAAGGTATTTAAGAGGGGTCTCCCAATACAGGCGGGTTTCCCCATACAGGCGGATGGCATACAATTTTTTTTTATTTCTGTACCCCTCTAGCAGCCAAGATTCTCAACAGATTCCGTTGAAACTTGAAATTATAAGTTATTAAGGCAAGTTAATTTAATTTGATTATGCAAATCGAATGACAAATAAAACAGTCGAAAATTTACAGCTTAATATTTTTAGCAGCCGATTTCAATAAAAATTGAAATGACGGCCCTCACAGTTCAGAAAAAAATTGAAATGTATATATTAATGGCAATGCAAGTGCTGATTAAACTTTTATGGAAATCTTTTGAAGTTAACTATTCGAGCTATTTAAGCCTTTGCGTGGTTACCACTGTGAACTGTGTAAACAGCAGATGCGAGAAGGGCGAAACCGGTATTTATATGTTTACAACAATATGTAATCCATACGCATGCAACTCAATTCAATTAGCAAAATATTTGCGCCCCGATAAAAGGTTTCTAAAAACGAACGTGGCCAGATTTTTTTCAATGTTAATAAATACCCATGTGGTACTACGAAAATTGCAGAAAGAAGTTTAGTAGTAGGCAAGCCAAATTCTTTTTCGAAACTTTACGCTACATACGAGAAATTTACCTTTCAGGCTGGTGCTGCCAACGGGGATTTTTTGAATTCTACTCATCACTAGCTTTCGTTTGACACCCCATATATTGAAATTTGAGAAAGTATGAAAAACGGCCGTTATTCCAGCAACGCACTCCTTGCAATCCGATCGTTTTCCGAGGAACTCCAGAATATCGTTGAAGTGAAGATCTTTAATTTTTTTATGTTTCTGAGTACAATAACAGCCCGACTTTGATAGTCAGGCACTTCCGACTCCCGTTTCCGATGATTTTACAGCTGTATGGTTTCGGAATCAAAATTGTCCCAACCACGCAAAAAACTGCAATTGCAGGTATCGTGAAGCTGCCTGAATGAACTTTTATTGAATTCTACTCATCACTAGCTTTCGTTTGACACCCCATATATTGTAATTGGAGAAAGTATGAACAACGGCCGTTTTTCCAGCAACGCACTCCTTGCAATCCGATCGTTTTCCGAGGAACTCCAGAATATTGTTGTAGTGAAGATCTTTCATTTTTTTATGTTCCTGAGTACAATAACAGTGCAATTTTGATATTCAGGCACTTCCGACTCCCGTTTCCGATGACCTTCCAGTTGTTTGGTTTCGGAATCAAAAGTATCCCAACCACGCAAAAAACTGCAATTGCAGGTATCGCGAAGCTGCCTGAATGCACTTTTACTGAATTCTACTCATCACTAGCTTTCGCTTGACACCCCGTATATTGAAATTGGAGAAATTATGAAAAACGGCCGATTTTCCAGCAACGCACTCCTTTTACCCCGATCGTTTTCCGATGAACTCCAGAATATCGTTGTAGTGAAGATCTTTAATATTTTTATGTTCCTGAGTACAATAACAGCGGGATTTTAATATTCAGGCACTTCTGACTCCCGTTTCCGATGATTTTACAACTGTATGGTTTCGGAATCAAAAGTATCCCAACCACGCAAAAACTGCAATTGCAGGTATCGCGAAGCTGCCTGAATGCACTTTAACTGAATTCTACTCATCAGTAGCTTTCGTTTGACACCCCATATATTGAAATTGGAGAAAGTATGAAAAATTGCCGTTTTTCCAGCAACGCACTCCTTGTTATCCGATCGTTTTCCGAGGAACCCCAGAATATCGTGGTAGTGAAGATTTTGAATTTTTTATGTTCGTGAGTACAACAACAGCTCGATTTTGATATTCAGGCACTTCCGACTCCCGTCTCCGATGATTTTACAGCTGCATGGTTTCAGAATCAAAAGTATCCCAACCACGCATAACACTGCAATTGCAGGTATCGCGAAGCTGCCTGAACGCAAATTTTATTGAATCATACTCATCATAAGCTTTCATTTGACACACCATATATTGAAATTGGAGAAATTATGAAAAACGGCCGTTTTTCCAGCAACGCACTCCTTTTAATCCGATCGTTTTCCGAAGAACTCCAGAATATCGTTGTAGTGAAGATCTTTAATTTTTTTATGTTGCTGAGTACAATAACAGCGCGATTTTGATATTTAGGCACTTCCGACTCCCGTTTCCGGTGATCTTACAGCTGTATGGTTTCGGAATCAAAAGTATCCCAACCACGCAAAAAACTGCAATTGCAGGTATCGCGAAGCTGCCTGAATGCACTTTTATTGAATTCTACTCATCACTAGCTTTCGTTTGACACCCCATATATTGAAATTGGAGAAAGTATGAAAAACGGCCGTTTTTCCAGCAACGCACTCCTTGCAATCCGATCGTTTTCCGAGGAACTCCAGAATATCGTTGTAGTGAAGATCTTTAATTTTTTATGTTCCTGAGTACAATATTAGCGCGATTTTGATATTCAGGCACTTCCGACTCCCGTATCCGATGATTTTACAGCTGTTTGGTTTCGGAATCAAAAGTATCCCAACCACGCAAAATACTGCAATTGCAGGTATCGCGAAGCTGCCTGAATGCACTTTTATTGAATTCTACTCTTCACTAGCTTTCGTTTGACACCCAATATATTGAAATTGGTGAAAGTATGAAAAACGGCCGTTTTTCCAGCAACGCACTCCTTGCAATCCGATCGTTTTCCGAGGAACTCCAGAATATCGTTGTAGTGAAGATATTTATTTTTTTATGTTCCTGAGTACAATAACAGCGCGATTTTGATATTCAGGCACTTCCGGCTCCCGTTTCCGATGATTTTACAGCTGTATGGTTTCGGAATCAAAAGTATCCCAACCACGCAAAATACTGCAATTGCAGGTATCGCGAAGCTGCCTGAATGCACTTTTATTGAATTCTACTCATCACTAGCTTTCATTTGACACCCCATATATTGAAATTGGAGAAAGTATGAACAACGGCCGTTTTTCCAGCAATGCACTCCTTGTAATCCGATCGTTTTCCGAGGAACTCCAGAATATCGTTGTAGTGAAGATATTTATTTTTTTATGTTCCTGAGTACAATAACAGCGCGATTTTGATATTCAGGCACTTCCGGCTCCCGTTTCCGATGATTTTACAGCTGTATGGTTTCGGAATCAAGAGTATCCCTACCACGCAAAAAACTGCAATTGCAGGTATCGCGAAGCTGCCTGAATGCACTTTTATTGAATTCTACTCATCACTAGCTTTCGATTGACACCCCATATATTGAAATTGGAGAAAGTGTGAAAAACGGCCATTTTTCCAGCAACGCACTCCTTTTAATACGATCGTTTTCCGAGGAACTCCAGAATATCGTTGTACTGAAGATCTTTAATTTTTTTAATGTTCCTGAGTACAATAACAGCGCGATATTGATATTCAGTCGCTTCCGACTCTCGTTTCCGATGATCTTATAGCTGTATGGTTTCGGAATCAAAAGTATCCCAACCATGCAAAAAACTGCAATGGCAGGTATCGCGAAGCTGCCTGGATGCACTTTTATTGAATTCTACTCATCACTAGCTTTCATTTGACACTCCATATATTGAAATTGGAGAAAGTATGAATAACGGCCGTTTTTCTAGCAACGCACTCCTTGCAATCCGATCGTTTTCCGAGTAACTCCAGAATATCGTTGCAGTGAAGATCTTTAATTTTTTATGTTCCTGAGTACAATATTAGCGCGATTTTGATATTCAGGCACTTCCGACACCCGTTTCCGATGATTTTACAGCTGTATGGTTTCGGAATCAAAAGTATCCTAACCACACAAAAAACTGCAATTGCAGGTATCGCGAAGCTGCCTGAATGCACTTTTATTGAATTCTACTCATCACTAGCTTTCGTTTGACACCCCATATATTGAAATTGGAGAAACTATGAAAAACGGCCGTTTTTCCAGCAACGCACTCCTTGTAATCCGATCGTTTTCCGAGGAACTCCAGAATATCGCTGGACTAATGATCTTTAATTTTTTTATGTTCCTGAGTACAACAACAGCGCGATTTTGATATTCAGGCACTTCCGACTCCCGTTTGCGATGATTTTACAGCTGTATGGTTTCGGAATCAAAAGTATCCCAACCACGCAAAAACTTGCAACTGCAGGTATCGCGAAGCTGCCTGAATGCACTTTTATTGAATTCTACTCATATCTAGTTTTCGTTTGACACCCCATATATTGAAATTGGAGAAAGTATGAAAAACGGCCATTTTTCCAGCAACATTCCTTTTAATCCGATCGTTTTCCGAGGAACTCCAGAATATCGTTGTACTGAAGTTCTTTAATTTTTTTATGTTCCTGAGTACAATAACAGCGCGATTTTTATATCCAGGCACTTCCGACTCCCGTTTCCGATGATTTTACAGCTGTATGGTTTCGGAATCAAAAGTATCCCAACCACGCAAAAAACTGCAATTGCAGCTATCGCGAAGCTGCCTGAATGCACTTTTATTGAATTCTTCTCATCACTAGCTTTCGTTTGACACCCCATTTATTGAAATTGGAAAATGTATGAAAAACGGCCGTTTTTCCAGCAACGCACTCCTTGCAATTCGATCGTTTTCCGAGGAACTCCAGAATATCGTTGCAGTGAAGATCTTCAATTTTTTTATGTTCCTGAGTACAATAACAGTGCGATTTTGATTTTCAGGCACTTCCGACTCTCGTTTCCGATGATCTTATAGCTGTATGGTTTCGGAATCAAAAGTATCCCAACCACACAAAAAACTGCAATTGCAGGTATCGTGAAGCTGCCTGAATGCACTTTAATGGAATTCTACCCATCACTAGCTTTCGTTTCACATCCCATATATTGAAATTGGAGAAAGTATGAAAAACGGCCGTTATTCCAGCAACGCACTCCTTGCTATCCGATCGTTTTCCGAGTAACTCCAGAATATCGTTGTAGTGAAGATCTTTAGTTTTTTTATGTTCTTGAGTACAATAACAGCGCGATTTTGATATTCAGGCACTTCCGACTCCCGTTTCCGATGATTTTACAGCTGTGAGGTTTCGGAATCAAAAGTATCCCGACCACGCAAAAAACTGCAATTGCAGGTATCGCGAAGCTGCCTGAATGCACTTTTATTGAATTCTACTCATCACTAGCTTTCATTTGACAACCCATATATTGAAATTGGAGAAAGTATGAAAAACGGCCGTTTTTCCAGTAACGCTCTCCTTGCAATCCGGTCGTTGTCCGAGGATCTCCAGAATATCGTTGTAGTGAAGATCTTTAATTTTTTTATGTTCCTGAGTACAATAACAGCGCGATTTTGATATTCAGGCACTTCCGACTCCCGTTTCCGATGATTTTACAGCTGTATGGTTCCGGAATCGAAAGTATCCCAACCATGCAAAAAACTGCAATTGCAGGTATCGCGAAGCTGCCTGAATGCACTTTTATTGAATTCTACTCATCACTAGCTTTCGTTTGACACCCCATATATTGAAATTGGAGAAAGTATGAAAAACGGCCGTTCTTCCAGCAACGCACTCCTTGCAATCCGATCGTTTTCCGAGGAACTCCAGAATATCGTTGTAGTGAAGATGTTCAACTTTTTTATGTTCCTGAGTACAATAACAGCGCCATTTTGATATTCAGGCACTTCCGACTCCCGTTTCCGATGATTTTACAGCTGTATGGTTTCGGAGTCAAAAGTATCCCAACCACGCAAAAAACTGCAATTGCAGCTATCGCGAAGCTGCCTGAATGCACTTTTATTGAATTCTACTCATCACTAGTTTTCGTTTGACACCCCATATATTCGGTAAATTTCCCGAGGGAAATTACCTATTGCGGAGAGCATCGTATATATATATATATATATATATATATATATATATATATATATATATATACATATATACATATATATATATATATATATATATATATATATATATATATATATATATATATATATATATATATATATATATATATATATATATATATACGGGATATAACGAAATTTGTGACCACGCTAGAGGTTGCAATTTGCTCCGAATTTCACAAATTTTTCAGAAAGGGTGTATTGGGTTAATATTTCGGTTAAGTTTGTGAAGCAGCTATATCGGCTGGGCAAAAACAAAATGGCGGCCATTTTGGACGAAAAACCGGGATTTCTGTTCTGACTAAAGTATAGCTCCGATTTGGATGAAATTTAGTACTAAGGTTCACTGATGTATGTGATGAATCTCACAATAAAAAATCCAAAGTCGGTACGGCAGAAACAAAGTGGCGGCCGCTCAAAGGTCGGAAAACGTGCAAAATTTTATGGTTGTAATAGTGATCAAAGCTTTCAACAGATTTTCATGAAATTCGGCATTTAGATAGAAATTATGAGCATCTAAAGTATTGCGTGAAAGATTTGGAGGTCAGGTCACAAAAAACAAAATGGCGGCCAGTTGAAACTCAAAACTTCAAAGGCTTCTAAAAGTCGCAATTTTAATTTGATATATATGAAACTTGGTTTCGTGATAGACATTACTTAGATCTACAGTTTTTAATATTTCAAAATGGCTGCGTTTTAAATATGCGTTTTTTCCAGGTTTTTGTGGCCCTCTAGCGGCTACATTTTCCAGCAGATTTTGATGAAACTTGAGATTATGGATCTGTGTACTATGTTCTTGTATTATGCAATTAAAAGATTTAATGAAAAATAAAAAAGTCGAAAATTTAAAACCCAATATTTCTAAGCTGCCATTTTCACTAAAAATTGAATTATTTTGCCCTGTCTAGAGTCAAACTCCGATTTGAACGAGATTTGGCACATTGATATATGAGGTCCTAGCCCACAGAGATTTAAAATTGTCCAAAATCAAATGCATGCATTCAAAATGGCGGCCCCCAAAGGTCAGGAACAAGCGCAATTCACTATTTTAATGGCAACTGAAATAATGAATTTTTTTCATGGAAACGTTTTAAATGACTTATCTTGAACGTATTCATAAATCAGAATATTTTTAAAAATTGTAAAATATTTTTAACAATACCCTAAAAAATTATAAAATCGCGACTTGTCTGTCTGTCCGTCCGTCCGTTTGTTCGTGTGTCACAAGTTTTCTCGCAAACCACATGAGCTAGAATGAGGAAATTTTCTACGTAGGTCAAAAGTGGTGCCTCTTGAAATTTGCAGGGTTAGAACATATTTTAAAGTGTTTAAGGGGTCTCCCCATACAGGGAGAGACATAAACATTTTTTTTTATTTCTGTAGCCCTCTAGCAGCCAAGTTTCTCAACAGATTCCGATAAAACTTGAAATTATAAGTTATTAAGGCAAGTTAATTTAATTTAATTATGCAAATCGGATGACAAATAAAAAATTCGAAAATTTACAGCTTAATAACTTTAGCAGCCGTTTTCAATAAAAATTCAAAATAACGGCCCCTGATGGTTCAGAAGAGAATTGAAAATGTATATATTAATGGCAATGCAAGTGCTGATTAAACTTTTATGGAAATCTTTTGAAATTAACTATTTAAGCCAAAAAGCGATCAGCTTTGTTTGACAACCACTGTCAAATGTATAAACAGCAAATGTGAGAGGGGCAAAACGAGTATATATATGTTCACAACAATTTATTACCCGCCGATTTTCAATATGTGCTTCATACGTGTGCAACTCAATTTAATTAGCAAAATATTTGCGCCTTTATGAAGGGTCTCCAAAAACAAACGGCAGCAGATCCTTGCTGTTCATAAATAAACATGTAATGCTACAAAAATTGCAATCAGAAGTCCAGTAGTAGATAAGCCAATTTCTTTTTCGAAACTTTACGCTACATACGAGAAATTTACCTTTCCGGCTGGTGCTGCCAACGGGGATTTTTTATGTTCCTGAGTACAATAACAGCGCGATTTTGATATTCAGGCACTTCCGACTCCCGTTTCCGATGATTTCACAGCTGTATGGTTTCGGAATCAAAAGTATCCCAACCACGCAAAAAACTGCAATTGCAGGTATCGCGAAGCTGCCTGAATGCACTTTTATTGAATTCTACTCATCACTAGCTTTCGTTTGACACCCCATATATTGAAATTGGAGAAATGAAAAACGGCCGTTATTCCAGCAAAGCACTCCTTGCAATCCGATCGTTTTCCGAGGAACTCCAGAATATCGTAGTAGTGAAGATCTTTAATTTTTTTATGCTCCTCAGTACGACACCAGCGCGATTTTGATATTCAAAGCCTTCCGACTCCCGTTTCCGATGATTTTACAGCTGTATGGTTTCGGAATCAAAAGTATCCCAACCATGCAGAAACTGCAATTGCGGGTATCGCGAAGCTGCCTGAATGCACTTTTATTGAATTCTACTCATCACTAGCTTTCGTTTGACACCACATATATTGAAATTGGAGAAAGTATGAAAGACGGCCGTTATTCAAGCAACGCACTCCTTCAATCCGATCGTTTGCCAAGGAACTCCAGAATATCGTTGTAGTGAAGATCTTAAATTTTTTTATGTTCCTGAGTACAATAACAGCGCGATTTTGATATTCAGGCACTTCTGACTCCCGGTTCCGATGATATCACAGCTGTATGGTTTCGGAATCAAAAGTATCCCAACCACGCAAAAAACTGGAATTGCGGGTATCGCGAAGCTGCCTGAATGCACTTTTATTGACTTCTACTCATCGCTAGCTTTCGTTTGACACCCCATATATTGAAATTGGAGAAAGTATGAAAAACGGCCGTTTTTCCAGCAACGCACTCCTTGCAATCCGATCGTTTTCCGAGGAACTCCAGAATATCTTTTTAGTGAAGATCTTCAATTTTTTATGTTCCTGAGTACAAGAACAGCGCGATTTTGATATTCAGGCACTTCCGACTCCCGTTTCCGATGATTTCACAGCTGTATGGTTTCGGAATCAAAAGTATCTCAACCACACAAAAAACTGCAATTGCAGCTATCGCAAAGCTGCCTGAATGCATTTGTATTGAATTCTACTCATCACCAGCTTTCGTTTGACACCCCACATATTGAAATTGGAGAGAGTATGAAAAACGGCCGTTTTTCCAGCAACGCACTCCTTGCAATCCGATCGTTTTCCGAGGAACTCCAGAATATCGTTGTAGTGAAGATCTTTAACTTTTTTATGTTCCTGAGTAAAATAACAGCGCGATTTTGATATTCAGGCACTTCTGACCCCCTTTCTGATGATTTTATAGCTGTATGGTTTCGGAATCAAAAGTACCCCAACCACGCAAAAAACTGCAATTGCAGGTTTCGCGAAGCTGCCTGAATGCACTTTTACTGAATTCTACTCATCACTCGCTTTCGTTTGACCCCCTATAATGAAATAGGAGAGAGTATAAAAAACGGCCGTTTTTCCAGCAACGCACTCCTTGCAATCCGATCGTTTTCCGAGGAACTCCAGAATATCGTTGTAGTGAGGATTTTTAACTTTTTTATATTCCTGAGTACAATAACAGCACGATTTTGATATTTAGGCACTTCCGACTCCCGTTTCCGATGATTTTACAGCTGTATGGTTTCGGAATCAAAAGTACCCCAACCACGCAAAAAACTCCAATTGCAGGTATCGCGAAGCTGCCTGAATGCACTTTTATTGAATTCTACTCATCACTAGCTTTCGTTTGGCACCCCATATATTGAAATTGGAGAAAGTATGAACAACGGCCGTTTTTCCAGCAACGCACTCCTTGCAATCCGAACGTTTTCCGAGGAACTCCAGAATATCGTTGTTGTGAAGATCTTTAATTTTTTTATGTTCCTGAGTACAATAACAGCACGATTTTGATATTTAGGTACTTCCGACTCCCGTTTCCGATGATTTTACAGCTGTATGGTTTCGGAATCAAAAGTATCCCAACCACGCAAAATTGCAATTGCTGGTATCGCGAAGCTGCCTGAATGCACTTTTATTGATTCTACTCATCACCAGCTTTCGTTTGACACCCCATATTGAAATTGGAGAAAGTATGAAAAACGGCCGTTTTTCCAGCAACGCACTCCCTTTAATCCGATCGTTTTCCGAGGAACTCCAGAATATCGTTGTAGTGAAGATCTTTAATTTTTTTATGTTCCTGAGTACAGTAACAGCGCGATTTTAATATTCAGGCACTTCCGACTCCCGTTTCCGATGATTTTACAGCTGTATGGTTTCGGAATTAAAAGTATCCTAACCACGCGAAAACTGCAATTGCAGTTATCGCGAAGCTGCCTGAATGCACTTTGATTGAATTCTACACATCACTAGCTTTCGTTTGACTTCCCATATATTGAAATTGGAGAAAGTATGAAAAACGGCCGTTTTTCCAGCAACGCACTCCTAGCAGTCCGATCGTTTTCCGAGGAACTCCAGAATATCGTTGTATTGAAGATCTTTATTTTTTTATGTTCCTGAGTACAATAGCAAGGCAGTTTTGATATTCAGGCACTTCCGACTCCCGTTTCCGATGATTTTACAGCTGTATGGTTTCGGAATCAAAAGTATCCCAACCACGCAAAAAACTGCAATTGCAGCTATCGCGAAGCTGCCTGAATGCACTTTTATTGAATCCTACCCATCGCAAGCTTTCGTTTGACACCCTATATATTGAAATTGGAGAAAGTATGAAAAACGGCCGTTTTTCCAGCAACCCACTCCTTGTTATCCGATCGTTTTCCGGGGAACTCCAGAATATCGTTGTAGTGAAGATCTTCAACTTTTTTATGTTCCTGAGTCAAATAACAGCACGATTTTGATATTCAGGCACTTCCCACTCCCGTTTCCGATGATTTTACAGCTGTATGGTTTCGGAATCAAAAGTATCTCAACCACGCAAAAAATTGCAATTGCAGGTATCGCGAAGCTGCCTGAATGCACTTTTATTGAATTCTGCTCATCACTAGCTTTCGTTTGATACCCCATATTGAAATTGGAAAAAGTATGAAAAACGGCCGTTTTACCAGCAACGCACTCCTTTTAATCCGATCGTTTTCCGAGGAACTCCAGTATATCGTTGCAGTGAAGATCTTTAATTTCTTTATGTCACTGAGTACAATAACAGCGCGACTTTGATATTCAGGCACTTCCGACTCCCGTTTCCAATGATTTTATAGCTGTATGGTTTCGGAATCAAAAGTATCCCAACCACGCAAAAAACTGCAATTGCAGGTATCGCGAAGCTGCCTGAATGCACTTTTATTGAATTCTACTCATCACTAGCTATCGTTTGACACCCCATATATATTGAAATTGGAGAAGGTATGAAAAACGGCCGTTTTTCCAGCAACGCACTCTTTGCAATCCGATCGTGTTCCGAGGAACTCCAGAATATCGTTGTAGTGAAGATCTTTAATTTTTTTATGTTCCTGAGTACAATTACAGGGCGATTTTGATATTCAGGGACTTCCGACTCCCGTTTCCGATGATTTTACAGCTGTATGGTTTCGGAATCAAAAGTATCCCAACCACGCAAAAAACTGCAATTGCAGGTATCGCGAAACTGCCTGAATGCACTTTTATTGAATTCTACTCATTACTAACTTTCGTTTGACACCCCATATATTGAAATTGGAGAAAGCATGAAAAACGGCCGTTTTTCCAGCAACGCACTCCTTGCAATCCGATCGTTTTCCGAGGAACTCCAGAATATCGTTGTAGTGAAGATCTTTAATTTTTTTATGTTTCTGAGTAAAATAACAGCGCGATTTTGATATTCAGGCACTTCCGACTCCCGTTTCCGATGATTTTCTATCTGTATGGTTTCGGAATAAAAAGTATCCCAACCACGCAAAAAACTGCAATTGAAGCTATCGCGAAGCTGCCTGAATGCACTTTTATTGAATTCTACTCATCACTAGCTTTTGTTTGACACCCCATATTGAAATTGGAGAAAGTATGAAAAACGGCCGTTTTTCCAGCAACGCACTCCTTTTAATCCGATCGTTGTCCGAGGAACTCCAGAATATCGTTGTAGTGAAGATATTTAATCTTTTTATGTTCCTGAGTACAATAACAGCGCGATTTTGATATTCAGGCACTTCCGACTCCCGGTTCCGATGATTTTACAGCTGTATGATTTCGGAATCAAAAGTATCCCAACCACGCAAAAAACTGCAATTGCAGCTATCGCGAAGCTAACTGAATGCACTTTTAATGAATTCTACTCATCACTAGCTTTCGTTTGACACCCCATATATTGAAATTGGAGAAAGTATGAAAAACGGCCGTTTTTCCAGCAACGCACTCCTTGCAATCCGAAAGTTTTCCGAGGAACTCCAGAATATCGTTGTAGTGTAAAATCTTTATTTTTTTTATGTTCCTGAGTACAGTAACAGCGCGATTTTGATATTCAGGGCCTTCCGGCTCCCGTTTCCGCTGATTTTACTGAATCAAAAGTATCCCAACCAAGCAAAAACTTGGAACTGCAGGTATCGCGAAGCTGCCTGTTTGCACTTTTATTGAATTCTACTCATCACTAGCTTTCGTTTGACACCCTATATTTTGAAATTGGAGAAAGCATGAAAAACGGCCATTTTTCCAGCAACATTCCTTTCAATCCGATCGTTTTCCGAGGAACTCCAGTATATCCTTGTAGTGAAGATCTTTGATTTTTTTATGTTCCTGAGTACAATAACAGCGCGATTTTGATATTCAGGCACTTCCGACTCTCGTTTCCGATGATGTTATAGCTGTATGGTTTCGGAATCAAAAGTATCGCAGCCACGCAAAAAACTGCAATTGCAGGTATCGTGAAGCTGCCTGAATGCACTTTTATTGAATTCTACTCATCACTAGCTTTCGTTTCACACCCCATATATTGAAATTGGAGAAAGAATGAAAAACGGCCGTTTTTCCAGCAACGCACTCCCGTCAATCCGATCGTTTTCCGAGGAACTCCAGAATATCGTTGTAGTGAAGATCTTTAATTATTTTATGTTCTTGAGTACAATAACAGCGCGATTTTGATATTCAGGCACTTTCGACTCCCGTTTCCGATGATTTTACAGCTATATGGTTTCGGAATCAAAAGTATCCCAACCATGCAAAAAACTGCAATTGCAGGTATCGCGAAGCTGCCTGAATGCACTTTTATTGAATTCTACTCATCACTAGCTTTCGTTTGACACCCCATATATTGAAATTGGAAAAAGTATAAAAAACGGCCGTTTTTCCAGCAACGCACTCCTTGCAATCCGATTGTTTTCCGAGGAACTCCAGAATATCGTTGTAGTGAAGATCTACAACTTTTTGATGTTCCTGAGTACAATAACAGGGCCATTTTGATATTCAGGCACTTCCGACTCCCGTTTCTGATGATTTTACAGCTGTATGGTTTCGAAATCAAAAGTATCCCAACCACGCAAAAAACTGCAATTGCAGCTATCGCGAAGCTGCCTGAATGCACTTTTATTGAATTCTACTCATCACTAGCTTTCGTTTGACACCCCATATATTCGGTAAATTTCTCGAGGGAAATTACCTATTGCGGAGAGCATCGTATATATATATATATATATATATATATATATATATATATATATATATATATATATATATATATATATATATATATATATATATATATATATACGGGATATAACGAAATTTGTGACCACGCTAGAGGTTGCAATTTGCTCCGAATTTCACAAATTTTTCAGAAAGGGTGTATTGGGTTAATATTTCGGTTAAGTTTGTGAAGCAGCTATATCGGCTGGGCAAAAACAAAATGGCGGCCATTTTGGACGAAAAACCGGGATTTCTGTTCTGACTAAAGTATAGCTCCGATTTGGATGAAATTTAGTACTAAGGTTCACTGATGTATGTGATGAATCTCACAATAAAAATTTCAAAGTCGGTACGGCAGAAACAAAGTGGCGGCCGCTCAAAGGTCGGAAAACGTGCAAAATTTTATGGTTGTAATAGTGATCAAAGCTTTCAACAGATTTTCATGAAATTCGGCATTTAGATAGAAATTATGAGCATCTAAAGTATTGCGTGAAAGATTTGGAGGTCAGGTCACAAAAAACAAAATGGCGGCCAGTTGAAACTCAAAACTTCAAAAGCTTCTAAAAGTCGCAATTTTAATTTGATATATATGAAACTTGGTTTCGTGATAGACATTACTTAGATCTACAGTTTTTAATATTTCAAAATGGCTGCGTTTTAAATATGCGTTTTTTCCAGGTTTTTGTGGCCCTCTAGCGGCTACATTTTCCAGCAGATTTTGATGAAACTTGAGATTATGGATCTGTGTACTATGTTCTTGTATTATGCAATTAAAAGATTTAATGAAAAATAAAAAAGTCGAAAATTTAAAACCCAATATTTCTAAGCTGCCATTTTCACTAAAAATTGAATTATTTTGCCCTGTCTAGAGTCAAACTCCGATTTGAACGAGATTTGGCACATTGATATATGAGGTCCTAGCCCACAGAGATTTAAAATTGTCCAAAATCAAATGCATGCATTCAAAATGGCGGCCCCCAAAGGTCAGGAACAAGCGCAATTCACTATTTTAATGGCAACTGAAATAATGAATTTTTTTCATGGAAACGTTTTAAATGACTTATCTTGAACGTATTTATAAATCAGAATATTTTTAAAAATTGTAAAATATTTTTAACAATACCCTAAAAAATTATAAAATCGCGACTTGTCTGTCTGTCCGTCCGTCCGTTTGTTCGTGTGTCACAAGTTTTCTCGCAAACCACATGTGCTAGAATGAGGAAATTTTCTACGTAGGTCAAAAGTGGTGCCTCTTGAAATTTGCAGGGTTAGAACATATTTTAAAGTGTTTAAGGGGTCTCCCCATACAGGGAGAGACATAAACATTTTTTTTTATTTCTGTAGCCCTCTAGCAGCCAAATTTCTCAACAGATTCCGATAAAACTTGAATTTATAAGTTATTAAGGCAAGTTAATTTAATTTAATTATGCAAATCGGATGACAAATAAAAAATTCGAAAATTTACAGCTTAATAACTTTAGCAGCCGTTTTCAATAAAAATTCAAAATAACGGCCCCTGATGGTTCAGAAGAGAATTGAAAATGTATATATTAATGGCAATGCAAGCGCTGATTAAGCTTTTATGGAAACCTTTTGAAATTAACTATTTGAGCTATTTAAGCCAAAAAGTTATCACCTTTCTTTGACAACCACTGTCAAATGTATAAACAGCAAATGTGAGAAGGGCGAAACGAGTATATATATGTTCATAACAATTTATTACCCGCCGATTTCCGAATCAAAAGTATCCCAACCACGCAGAAACTGCAATTGCAGGTATCGCGAAGCTGCCTGAATGCACTTTTATTGAATTCTACTCATCACTAGCTTTCGTTTGACACCCCATATATTGAAATAGGAGAAAGTATGAAAAACGGCCGTTATTCAAGCAACGCACTCCTTTAATCCGAACGTTTGCCGAGGAACTCCAGAATATCGTTGTAGTGAAGATCTTTAATTTTTTTATGTTCCTGAGTACAATAACAGCGCGATTTTGATATTCAGGCACTTCCGACTCCCGTTTCCGATGATTTTACAGCTGTATGGTTTCGGAATCAAAAGTATCCCAACTACGCAAAAAACTGCAATGCAGCTATCGCGAAGCTGCCTGAATGCACTTTATTTGAATTCTACTCACCACTAGCTTTCGTTTGACACCCCATATATTGAAATTGGAGAAAGTATGAATAACGGCCGTTTTTCCAGCAACGCATTCCTTGCAATCCGATCGTTTTCCGAGGAACTCCAGAATATCGTTGTAGTGAAGATCTTTAATTTTTTATGTTCCTGAGTACAATAACAGCGCTATTTTGATATTCAGGCAGTTCTGACTCCCGTTTCCGATGATTTTACAGCTGTATGGTTTCGGAATCAAAAGTATCCTAACCACGCAAAACCTGCAATTGCAGGTATCGCGAAGCTGCCTGAATGCACTTTTATTGATTTCTACTCATCACTTGCTTTCGTTTGACACGCCATATATTGAAATTGGAGAAAGTATGAAAAACGGCCGTTCTTCCAGCAACGCACTCCTATTAATCCAAACGTTTTCCGAGGAATTCCAGAATATGGTTGGAGTTAAGATCTTTAACTTTTTTATGTTCCTGAGTACAATAACAGCGCGGTTTTGATATTCAGGCACTTCCGACTCCCGTTTCCGATGATTTTACAGCTGTATGGTTTCGGAATCAAAAGTATCCTAACCACGCTAAAACTGCAATTGCAGTTATCGTGAAGCTGCCTGAATGCACTTTTATTGAATTCTACTCATCACTAGCTTTCGTTTGACACCCCATATATTGAAATTGGAGAAAGTATGAAAACAGCCGTTTTTCCAGCAACGTACTCCTATTAATCCGATCGTTTTCCAAAGAACTCCAGAATATCGATGGAGTGAAGTTCTTTAATTTTTTTATGTTCTTGAGTACAATAACAGCGCGATTTTGATATTCAGGCACTTCCGACTCCCGTTTCCGATGATTTTACAGCTGTATGGTTTCGGAATCAAAAGTATCCCAACCACGCAAAAAACTGCAATTGCAGCTATCGCGAAGCTGCCTGAATGTACTTTTATTGAATTCTACTCATCACTAGCTTTCGTTTGACACGCCATATATTGAAATTGGAGAAAGTATGAAAAACGGCCGTTATTCCAGCAACGCACTTCTTTTAATCCGATCGTTTTCCGAGGAACTCCAGCATATGGTTGGAGTGAAGATCTTTAATTTTTTTATGTTCCTGAGTACAATAACTGCGCGATTTTGACATTCAGGCACTTCCGACTCCCGTTCCCGGTGATTTTACAACTGTATGGTTTCGGAATCAAAAGTATCCTAACCACGCAAAAACTGCAATTGCAGGCATCGCGAAGCTGCCTGAATGCACTTTTATTGAATTCTACTCATCACTAGCCTTATTTTGACACCCCATATATTGAAATTGGAGAAAGTATGAAGAACGGCCGTTTGTCCGGCAACGCACTCCTTGCAGTCCGATCGTTTTCCGAGGAACCCCAGAATATCGTTGTCGTGAAGATCTTTAATTTTTTTATGTTCCTGAGGACAATAACAGCGCGATTTTGATATTCAGGCACTTCCAACTCCCGTTTCCGATGATTTTACAGCTGTATGGTTTCGGAATCAAAAGTATCCCAACCACGCAAAAAACTGCAATTGCAGGTATCGCGAAGCTGCCTGAATGCACTTTAATTGAATTCTACTAATCGCTAGCTTTCGTTTGACACCCCATATATTGAAATTGGAGAAAGTATGAACAACGGCCGTTTTTCCAGCAACGCACACCTTGCAATCCGATCGTTTTCCGAGGAACTCCAGAATATCGTTGTAGTGAAGATCATTGATTTTTTTATAATCTAGAGTACAAAAACAGCGCGATTTTGATATTCAAGCACTTCCGACTCTCGATTCCGATGATTGTACAGCTGTATGGTTTCGGAATCAAAAGTATCCCAACCACGCAAAAAACTGCAATTGCAGCTATCGCGAAGCTGCCTGAATGCACTTTTATTGAATTCTACTCATCACTAGCTTTCGTTTGACATCCCATATATTGAAATTGGAGAAAGTATGAAAAACGGCCCTTTTTCCAGCAACGCACTCCTTTTCATCCGGTCGTGTTCCGAGGAACTCCAGATTTCCGTTGTACTGAAGATCTTTAATTTTGTTATGTTTCTGAGTACAAAAACAGCGCGATTTTGATATTCAGGCACTTCCAACTCCCGTTTCCGATGATTTTACAGCTGTATGGTTTCGGAATCAAAAGTCTCTCAACCACGCAAAAAACTGCAATTGCAGGTATCGCGAAGCTGCCTGAATGCACTTTTATTGAATTCTACTCATCGCTAGCTTTCGTTTGACACCCCATATATTGAAATTGGAGAAAGTATGAATAACGGCCGTTATTCCAGCAACGCACTGCTTGCAATCCGATCGTTTTCCGAGAACTCCAGAATATCTTTGTAGTGAAGATCTTTAATTTTTTTATGTTCCTGAGTACAATAACAGCGCGATTTTGATATTCAGGCACTTCCGACTCCCGTTTCCGATGATTTTACAGCTGTATGGTTTCGGAATCAAAAGTATCCCAACCACGCAGAAACTGCAATTGCAGGTATCGCGAAGCTGCCTGAATGCACTTTTATTGAATTCTACTCATCACTAGCTTTCGTTTGACACCCCATATATTGAAATTGGAGAAAGTATGAAAGACGGCCGTTATTCAAGCAACGCACTCCTTTAATCCGAACGTTTGCCGAGGAACTCCAGAATATCGTTGTAGTGAAGATCTTTAATTTTTTTATGTTCCTGAGTACAATAACAGCGCGATTTTGATATTCAGGCACTTCCGACTCCCGTTTCCGATGATTTTACAGCTGTATGGTTTCGGAATCAAAAGTATCCCAACCACGCAAAAAACTGCAATGCAGCTATCGCGAAGCTGCCTGAATGCACTTTATTTGAATTCTACTCATCACTAGCTTTCGTTTGACACCCCATATATTGAAATTGGAGAAAGTATGAATAACGGCCGTTTTTCCAGCAACGCATTCCTTGCAATCCGATCGTTTTCCGAGGAACTCCAGAATATCGTCGTAGTGAAGATCTTTAATTTTTTATGTTCCTGAGTACAATAACAGCGCGATTTTGATATTCAGGCAGTTCTGACTCCCGTTTCCGATGATTTTACAGCTGTAGGGTTTCGGAATCAAAAGTATCCTAACCACGCAAAACCTGCAATTGCAGGTATCGCGAAGCTGCCTGAATGCACTTTTATTGATTTCTACTCATCACTTGCTTTCGTTTGACACGCCATATATTGAAATTGGAGAAAGTATGAAAAACGGCCGTTTTTCCAGCAACGCACTCCTATTAATCCAAACGTTTTCCGAGGAATTCCAGAATATGGTTGGAGTTAAGATCTTTAACTTTCTTATGTTCCTGAGTACAATAACAGTGCGATTTTGATATTCAGGCACTTCCGACTCCCGTTTCCGATGATTTTACAGCTGTATGGTTTCGGAATCAAAAGTATCCTAACCACGCTAAAACTGCAATTGCAGTTATCGTGAAGCTGCCTGAATGCACTTTTATTGAATTCTACTCATCACTAGCTTTCGTTTGACACCCCATATATTGAAATTGGAGAAAGTATGAAAACAGCCGTTTTTCCAGCAACGTACTCCTATTAATCCGATCGTTTTCCAAAGAACTCCAGAATATCGATGGAGTGAAGTTCTTTAATTTTTTTATGTTCTTGAGTACAATAACAGCGCGTTTTTGATATTCAGGCACTTCCGACTCCCGTTTCCGATGATTTTACAGCTGTATGGTTTCGGAATCAAAAGTATCCCAACCACGCAAAAAACTGCAATTGCAGCTATCGCGAAGCTGCCTGAATGCACTTTTATTGAATTCTACTCATCACTAGCTTTCGTTTGACACGCCATATATTGAAATTGGAGAAAGTATGAAAAACGGCCGTTATTCCAGCAACGCACTTCTTCTAATCCGATCGTTTTCCGAGGAACTCCAGCATATGGTTGGAGTGAAGATCTTTAATTTTTTTATGTTCCTGAGTACAATAACTGCGCGATTTTGACATTCAGGCACTTCCGACTCCCGTTCCCGGTGATTTTACAACTGTATGGTTTCGGAATCAAAAGTATCCTAACCACGCAAAAACTGCAATTGCAGATATCGTGAAGCCGCCTGAATGCACTTTTATTGAATTCTACTCATCACTGGCTTTTATTTGACACCCCATATATTGAAATTGGAGAAAGTATGAAAATCGCCCGTTTTTCCAGCAACGAACTCCTTTTAAAACGATCGTTTTCCAAGGAACTCCAGAATATCGTTGTAGTGAAGACCTTTAATTTTTTTTAATGTTCTTGAGTACAATAACAACGCGATTTAGATATTCAAGCTTTTCCGACTCCCGTTTCCCATGATTTTACAGCTGTATGGTTTCGGAATCAAAAGTATCCCAACCACGCAAAAAACTGCAATTGCAGGTATCGCGAAGCTGCCTGAATGCACTTTCATTGAATTCTACTCATCACTAGCTTTCGTTTGACACCCCATATATTGAAATTGGAGAAGGTATGAAAAACGGCCGTTTTACCAGCAACGCACTCTCTTTAATCAGATCGTTATCCGAGGAACTCCAGAATATCGTTGTTGTGAATATCTTTAATTTTTTTATGTTCCTGAGTACAATAACAGCGCGATGATTTTACACCTGTATGGTTTCAGAATCAAAAGTATCCCAACCACGCAAAAAACTGCAATTGCAGGAATCGCGAAGCTGCCTGAATGCACTTTTATTGAATTGTATTCATCACTAGTTTTCGTTTGACTCCCCATATATTGAAATTGGAGAAAGTATAAAAACCGGCCGTTTTTCCATCAACACTTTTACTGAAATCTACTCATCACTAGTTTTCGTTTGACACCTCATATATTGAAATTGGAGAAAGTTTGAAAAACAGCCATTTATCCAGCAACGCACTCCTTGCAATCCGATCGTTTTCCGAGGAACTCCAAAATATCGTTGTAGTGAAGATCTTTAATTTTTTTATGTTCCTGAGTACAATAACAGCACACAAGTTTGATATTTAGGCTCTTCCGACTCCCGTTTCCGATGATTTTACAGCTGTATTGTTTCCGAATCAAAAGCATCCCAATCACGCAAAATTGCAACTGCAGCTATCGCGAAGCTGTCTGAATGCACTTTTATTGAATTCTATTCATCACTAGCTTTCGTTTGACACCCCATATATTGAAATAGGAGAAAGTATGAAAAATGGCCGTTTTGCAAGCAACGCACATCTTTTAATCCGATCGTTTTCCAAAGAACTCCAGAATATCGATGGAGTGAAGATCTTAAATTTTTGATGTTCCTGAGTACAATAACAGCGAAATTTTGATATTCAGACACCTCCGACTCCCGTTTCCGATGATTTTGCAGCTGTATGGTTTCGGAATCAAAAGTATCCCAACCACGCAAAAAACTGCAATTGCAAGTATCGCGAAGCTGCCTGAATGCACTTTTATTGAATTCTACTCATCACTAGCTCTCGTTTGACACCCCATATATTGAAATTAGAGAAAGTATGAAAAACGGCCGTTTTTCCAGCAACGCACTCCTTGTAATCCGATCGTTTTCCGAGGAACTCCAGAATATCGTTGTAGTGAAGATCTTTAATTTTTTTATGTTCCTGAAAACAATAACAGCGCGATTTTGATATTCAGGCACTTCCGACTCCCGTTTCCGATGATTTTACAGCTGTATGGTTTCGGAATCAAAAGTATCCTAACCACGCAAAAACTGCAATTGCAGTTATCGCGAAGCTGCCTGAATGCACTTTTATTGAATTCTACTCATCACTAGCCTTATTTTGACACCCCATATATTGAAATTGGAGAAAGTATCAAGAACGGCCGTTTGTCCGGCAACGCATTCCTTGCAGTCCGATCGTTTTCCGAGGAACCCCAGAATATCGTTGTAGTGAAGATCTTTAATTTTTTTATGTTCCTGAGTACAATAACAGCGCGATTTTGATATTCAGGCACTTCCAACTCCCGTTTCCGATGATTTTTTAGCTGTATGGTTTCGGAATCAAAAGTATCCCAACCACGCAAAAAACTGCAATTGCAGGTATCGCGAAGCTGCCTGAATGCACTTTTATTGAATTCTACTCATCACTAGCTTTCGTTTGACACCCCATATATTGAAATTGGAGAAAGTATGAACAACGGCCGTTTTTCCAGCAACGCACACCTTGCAATCCGATCGTTTTCCGAGGAACTCCAGAATATCGTTGTAGTGAAGATCTTTGATTTTTTTATAATCTAGAGTACAAAAACAGCGCGATTTTGATATTCAGGCACTTCCGACTCTCGTTTCCGATGATTTTACAGCTGTATGGTTTCGGAATCAAAAGTATCCCAACCACGCAAAAAACTGCAATTGCAGCTATCGCGAAGCTGCCTGAATGCACTTTTATTGAATTCTACTCATCACTAGCTTTCGTTTGACATCCCATATATTGAAATTGGAGAAAGTATAAAAAACGGCCGTTTTTCCAGCAACGCACTCCTTTTCATCCGGTAGTGTTCCGAGGAACTCCAGATTTCCGTTGTACTGAAGATCTTTAATTTTGTTATGTTTCTGAGTACAAAAACAGCGCGATTTTGATATTCAGGCACTTCCAACTCCCGTTTCCGATGATTTTACAGCTGTATGGTTTCGGAATCAAAAGTCTCTCAACCACGCAAAAAACTGCATTTGCAGGTATCGCGAAGCTGCCTGAATGCACTTTTATTGAATTCTACTCATCGCTAGCTTTCGTTTGACACCCCATATATTGAAATTGGAGAAAGTATGAAGAACGGCCGTTATTCCAGCAACGCACTCCTTGCAATCCGATCGTTTTCCGAGAACTCCAAAATATCGTTGTAGTGAAGATCTTTACTTTTTTTATGTTCCTGAGTACAATAACAGCGCGATTTTTATATTCAGGCACTTCCGACTCCCGTTTCCGATGATTTTACAGCTGTATGGTTTCGGAATCAAAAGTATCCCAACCACGCAGAAACTGCAATTGCAGGTATCGGGAAGCTGCCTGAATGCACTTTTATTGAATTATACTCATCACTAGCTTTCGTTTGACCTCCCATATATTGAAATTGGAGAAAGTATGAAAGACGGCCGTTATTCAAGCAACGCACTCCTTTAATCCGAACGTTTGCCGAGGAACTCCAGAATATCGTTGTAGTGAAGATCTTTAATTTTTTTATGTTCCTGAGTACAATAACAGCGTGATTTTGATATTCAGGCACTTCCGACTCCCGTTTCCGATGATTTTACAGCTGTATGGTTTCGGAATCAAAAGTATCCCAACCACGCAAAAAACTGCAATGCAGCTATCGCGAAGCTGCCTGAATGCACTTTATTTGAATTCTACTCATCACTAGCTTTCGTTTGACACCCCATATATTGAAATTGGAGAAAGTATGAATAACGGCCGTTTTTCCAGCAACGCATTCCTTGCAATCCGATCGTTTTCCGAGGAACTCCAGAATATCGTTGTAGTGAAGATCTTTAATTTTTTATGTTCCTGAGTACAATAACAGCGCGATTTTGATATTCAGGCAGTTCTGACTCCCGTTTCCGATGATTTTACAGCTGAAGGGTTTCGGAATCAAAAGTATCCTAACCACGCAAAACCTGCAATTGCAGGTATCGCGAAGCTGCCTGAATGCACTTTTATTGATTTCTACTCATCACTTGCTTTCGTTTGACACGCCATATATTGAAATTGGAGAAAGTATGAAAAACGGCCGTTTTTCCAGTAACGCACTCCTATTAATCCAAACGTTTTCCGAGGAATTCCAGAATATGGTTGGAGTTAAGATCTTTAACTTTTTTATGTTCCTGAGTACAATAACAGCGCGATTTTGATATTCAGGCACTTCCGACTCCCGTTTCCGATGATTTTACAGCTGTATGGTTTCGGAATCAAAAGTATCCTAACCACGCTAAAACTGCAATTGCAGTTATCGTGAAGCTGCCTGAATGCACTTTTATTGAATTCTACTCATCACTAGCTTTCGTTTGACACCCCATATATTGAAATTGGAGAAAGTATGAAAACAGCCGTTTTTCCAGCAACGTACTCCTATTAATCCGATCGTTTTCCAAAGAACTCCAGAATATCGATGGAGTGAAGTTCTTTAATTTTTTTATGTTCTTGAGTACAATAACAGCGCGATTTTGATATTCAGGCACTTCCGACTCCCGTTTCCGCTGATTTTACAGCTGTATGGTTTCGGAATCAAAAGTATCCCAACCACGCAAAAAACTGCAATTGCGGCTATCGCGAAGCTGCCTGAATGCACTTTTATTGAATTCTACTCATCACTAGCTTTCGTTTGACACGCCATATATTGAAATTGGAGAAAGTATGAAAAACGGCCGTTATTCCAGCAACGCACTTCTTTTAATCCGATCCTTTTCCGAGGAACTCCAGCATATGGTTTGAGTGAAGATCTTTAATTTTTTTATGTTCCTGAGTACAATAACTGCGCGATTTTGACATTCAGGCACTTCCGACTCCCGTTCCCGGTGATTTTACAACTGTATGGTTTCGGAATCAAAAGTATCCTAACCACGCAAAAACTGCAATTGCAGATATCGTGAAGCTGCCTGAATGCACTTTTATTGAATTCTACTCATCACTGGCTTTTATTTGACACCCCATATATTGAAATTGGAGAAAGTATGAAAATCGCCCGTTTTTCCAGCAACGAACTCCTTTTAAAACGATCGTTTTCCAAGGAACTCCAGAATATCGTTGTAGTGAAGACCTTTAATTTTTTTTAATGTTCTTGAGTACAATAACAACGCGATTTAGATATTCAAGCACTTCCGACTCCCGTTTCCCATGATTTTACAGCTGTATGGTTTCGGAATCAAAAGTATCCCAACCACGCAAAAAACTGCAATTGCAGGTATCGCGAAGCTGCCTGAATGCACTTTCATTGAATTTTACTCATCACTAGCTTTCGTTTGACACCCCATATATTGAAATTGGAGAAAGTATGAAAAACGGCCGTTTTTCAAGCAACGCACTCTCTTTAATCCGATCGTTATCCGAGGAACTCCAGAATATCGTTGTTGTGAATATCTTTAATTTTTTTATGTTCCTGAGTACAATAACAGCGCGAAGATTTTACACCTGTATGGTTTCAGAATCAAAAGTATCCCAACCACGCAAAAAACTGCAATTGCAGGAATCGCGAAGCTGCCTGAATGCACTTTTATTGAATTGTATTCATCACTAGTTTTCGTTTCACAACCCCATATATTGAAATTGGAGAAAGTATAAAAACCGGCCGTTTTTCCATCAACACTTTTACTGAAATCTACTCATCACTAGTTTTCGTTTGACACCCCATATATTGAAATTGGAGAAAGTTTGAAAAACAGCCATTTATCCAGCAACGCACTCCTTGGAATCCGATCGTTTTCCGAAGAACTCCAAAATATCGTTGTAGTGAAGATCTTTAATTTTTTTATGTTCCTGAGTACAATAACAGCACACAACTTTGATATTTAGGCTCTTCCGACTCCCGTTTCCGATGATTTTACAGCTGTATTGTTTCCGAATCAAAAGCATCCCAATCACGCAAAATTGCAACTGCAGCTATCGCGAAGCTGTCTGAATGCACTTTTATTGAATTTTATTCATCACTAGCTTTCGTTTGACACCCCATATATTGAAATAGGAGAAAGTATGAAAAATGGCCGTTTTGCAAGCAACGCACATCTTTTAATCCGATCGTTTTCCAAAGAACTCCAGAATATCGATGGAGTGAAGATCTTAAATTTTTTATGTTCCTGAGTACAATAACAGCGAAATTTTGATATTCAGACACCTCCGACTCCCGTTTCCGATGATTTTGCAGCTGTATGGTTTCGGAATCAAAAGTATCCCAACCACGCAAAAAACTGCAATTGCAAGTATCGCGAAGCTGCCTGAATGCACTTTTATTGAATTCTACTCATCACTAGCTCTCGTTTGACACCCCATATATTGAAGTTAGAGAAAGTATGAAAAACGGCCGTTTTTCCAGCAACGCACTCCTTGTAATCCGATCGTTTTCCGAGGAACTCCAGAATATCGTTGTAGTGAAGATCTTTAATTTTTTTATGTTCCTGAAAACAATAACAGCGCGATTTTGATATTCAGGCACTTCCGACTCCCGTTTCCGATGATTTTACAGCTGTATGGTTTCGGAATCAAAAGTATCCTAACCACGCAAAAACTGCAATTGCAGTTATCGCGAAGCTGCCTGAATGCACTTTTATTGAATTCTACTCATCACTAGCTTTCGTTTGACACCCCATATATTGAAATTGGAGAAAGTATGAAGAACGGCCGTTTGTCCGGCAACGCACTCCTTGCAGTCCGATCGTTTTCCGAGGAACCCCAGAATATCGTTGTAGTGAAGATCTTTAATTTTTTTTTATGTTCCTGAGTACAATAACAGCGCGATTTTGATATTCAGGCACTTCCAACTCCCGTTTCCGATGATTTTACAGCTGTATAGTTTCGGAATCAAAAGTATCCCAACCACGCAAAAAACTGCAATTGCAGGTATCGCGAAGCTGCCTGAATGCACTTTTATTGAATTCTACTCATCGCTAGCTTTCGTTTGACACCCCATATATTGAAATTGGAGAAAGTATGAACAACGGCCGTTTTTCCAGCAACGCACACCTTGCAATCCGATCGTTTTCCGAGGAACTCCAGAATATCGTTGTAGTGAAGATCTTTGATTTTTTTATAATCTAGAGTACAAAAACAGCGTGATTTTGATATTCAGGCACTTCCGACTCTCGTTTCCGATGATTTTACAGCTGTATGGTTTCGGAATCAAAAGTATCCCAACCACGCAAAAAACTGCAATTGCAGCTATCGCGAAGCTGCCTGAATGCACTTTTATTGAATTCTACTCATCACTAGCTTTCGTTTGACATCCCATATATTGAAATTGGAGAAAGTATGAAAAACGGCCGTTTTTCCAGCAACGCACTCCTTGCAACTCGATCGTTTTCCGAGGAACTCCAGAATATCGTTTTAGTCAAGATCTGTATTTTTTTTATGTTCCTGAGTACAAAAGCAATGCAGTTTTGATATTCAAGCACTTCCGACTCCCGTTTCCGATGATTTTACAGCTGTATGGTTTCGGAATCAAAAGTACCCCAACCACGCAAAAAACTGCAATTGCAGCTATCGCGAAGCTGCCTGAATGCACTTTTATTGAATTCTACTCATCATTAGCTTTCCTTTGACACCCTGTATATTGAAATTGGAGAAAGTATGAAAAACGGCCGTTTTTCCAGCAACGCACTCCTTGCAATCCGATCGTTTTCCGAGGAACTCCAGAATATTGTTGTAATGAAGATCTTTAATTTTTTTATATTCCTGAGTACAATAACAGGGCGATTTTGATATTCAGGCACTTCCGACTTCCGTTTCCGATGACTTGATAGCTGTATGACTTTGGAATCAAAAGTATCCCAAACACACAAAAAACTGCAATCGCAGGTATCGCGAAGCTGCCTGAATGCTCTTTTTTGAATTCTACTCATCACTAGCTTTCGTTTGACACCCCATATGTTGAAATTGGAGAAAGTATGAAAAACGACCGTTTTTCCAGCAACGCACTCCTTGCAATCCGATCGTTTTCTGAGGAACTCAAGAATATCGTTGTAGTGAAGATCTTTATTTTTTTATGTTCCTGAGTACAATAACAGGGCAATTTTGATATTCAGGGCCTTCCGACTCCCGTTTCCGATGATTTTACAGCTGTATGGTTTCGGAATCAAAAGTATCCCAACCACGCAGAAACTGCAATTGCAGGTATCGCGAAGCTGCCTGAATGCACTTTTATTGAATACTACTCATCACTAGCTTTCGTATGACACCCCATATATTGAAATTGGAGAAAGTATGAAAACCGGCCGTTATTCAAGCAACGCACTCCTTGCAATCCGATCTTTTGCCGAGGAACTCCAGAATATCGTTGTAGTGGAGATCTTTAATTTTTTCATGTTCCTGAGTACAATACTAGCGCGACTTTGATATCCAGGCACTTGTGACTCCCGTTTCCGATGATTTTACAGCTGTATGGTTTCGGAATCAAAAGTATCCTAACGACGCAAAAACTGCAATTGCAGGTATCGCGAAGCTCCCTGAATGCGCTTTTATTGATTTCTACTCATCACTAGCTTTCGTTTGACACGCCAGATATTGAAATTGGAGAAAGTATGAAAAACGGCCGTTTTTCCAGCAACGCACTCCTATTATTCCAAACGTTTTCCGAGGAATTCCAGCATATGGTTGGAGTTAAGATCTTTGTTTTTTATGTTCCTGAGTACAATAACAGCGCGATTTTGATATTCAGGCACTTCCGACTCCCGTTTCCGATGATTTTACAGCTGTATGGTTTCGGAATGAAAAGTATCCCAACCACGCAAAAAACTGCATTTGCAGCTATCGCGAAGCTGCCTGAATGCACTTTTATTGAATTCTACTCATCATTAGCTTTCCTTTGACACCCTGTATATTGAAATTAGAGAAAGTATGAAAAACGGCCGTTTTTCCAGCAGCGCACTCCTTTTAATCCGATCGTTTTCCAAGGAACTCCAGATTATCGTTGTAGTGAAGATCTTTAATTTTTTTAATGTTCTTGAGTACAATAACAGCGTGATTTAGATATTCAGGCACTTCCGACTCCCGTTTCCGATGATTTTATAGCTGTAGGGTTTTGGAATGAAAAGTATCCCAACCACGCAAAAAACTGCAATTGCAGGTATCGCGAAGCTGCCTGAATGCAATCTTATTGAATTCTACTCATCACTAGCTTTCGTTTGACACCCCATATATTGAAATTGGAGAAAGTATGGAAAACGGCCGTTTTTCCAGCAACGCACTCCTATTATTCCAAACGTTTTCCGAGGAATTCCAGCATATGGTTGGAGTTAAGATCTTTGTTTTTTATGTTCCTGAGTACAATAGCAGCGCGATTTTGATATTCAGCCACTTCCGACTCCCGTTTCCGATGATTTTACACCTGTATGGTTTCGGAATCAAAAGTATCCCAACCACGCAAAAAACTGCAATTGCAGGTATCGGGAAGCTGCCTGAATGCACTTTTATTGAATTCTACTCATCACTAGCTTTCGGTTGACACCCAATATATTGAAATTGGAGAAAGTATAAAAACCGGCCGTTTTTCCATCAACACTTTTACTGAAATCTACTCATCACTAGCTTTCGTTTGACACCCCATATATTGAAATTGGAGAAAGTTTGAAAAACAGCCATTTATCCAGCAACGCACTCCTTGGAATCCGATCGTTTTCCGAAGAACTCCAAAATATCGTTGTAGTGAAAATCTTTAATTTTTTTATGTTCCTGAGTAAAATAACAGCACACGATTTTGATATTTAGGCACTTCCGACTCCCGTTTCCGATGATTTTACAGCTGTATGGTTTCCGAATCAAAAGCATCCCAATCACGCAAAAAACTGCAATTGCAGCTATCGCGAAGCTGCCTGAATGCACTTTTATTGAATTCTACTCATCACTAGCCTTACTTTGACACCCCATATAATGGAATTGGAGAGAGTATGAAAAACGGCCGTTTTTCCAGCAACGCACTCCTTTTAATCCGATCGTTTTCCGAGGAACTCCAGAATATCGTTGTAGTGAAGATCTTTAATTTTTTTATGTTCCTGAGTACAATAACAGCGCGATTTTGATATTCAGGCACTTCCGACTCCCGTTTCCGATGATTTTACAGCTGTATGGTTTCGGAATCAAAAGTATCCCAACCACGCAAAAAACTGCAATTGCAGCTATCGCGAAGCTGCCTGAATGCACTTTTATTGAATTGTACTCATCACTAGCTTTCGTTTGACACCCCATATATTGAAATTGGAGAAAGTTTGAAAAACGGCCGTTTTTCCAGCAACGCACTCCTTTCAATCCGATCGTTTTCCGATGAACTCCAGAATATCGTTGTAGTGAAGATCTTTGATTTTTTTATGTTCTTGAGTACAAAAACAGCGCGATTTTGATATTCAGGCACTTTCGACTCCCGTTTCCGATGATATTACAGCTGTATGGTTTCGGAATCAAAAGTATCCCAACCACGCAAAAAACTGCAATTGCAGCTATCGCGAAGCTGCCTGAATGCACTTTTATTGAATTCTACTCAACACTAGCTTTCGTTTTACACCCCATATATTGAAATTGGAGAAAGTATGAATAACGGCCATTTTTCCAGCAACGCACTCCTTTTAATCCGATCGTTTTCCGAGGAACTCCAGAATATCGTTGTAGTGAAGATCTTCAATTTTGTTATGTTTCTGAGTACAATAACAGCGCGATTTTGATATTCAGGCACTTCCAACTCCCGTTTCCGATGATTTTACAGCTGTATGGTTTCGGAGTCAAAAGTATCCCAACCACGCAAAAAACTGCAATTGCAGGTATCGCGAAACTGCCTGAATGCACTTTTATTGAATTCTACTCATCGCTAGCTTTCGTTTGACACCCCATATATTGAAATTGGAGAAAAAATGAACAACGGCCGTTTTTCCAGCAACGCACTCCTTGCAATCCGATCGTTTTCCGAGGAACTCCAGAATATCGTTGTAGTGAAGATCTTTAACTTTCTTATGTTCCTGAGTAAAATAACAGCGCGATTTTGATATTCAGGCACTTCTGACCCCCGTTTCCGATGATTTTATAGCTGTATGGTTTCGGAATCAAAAGTACCCCAACCACGCAAAAAACTGCAATTGCAGGTATCGTGAAGCTGCCTGAATGCACTTTTATTGAATTCTACTCATCACTAGCTTTCGTTTGACACCCCATATATTGAAATTGGAGAAAGTATGAAAAACGTCCGTTTTTACAGCAACGCACTCCTTGCAGTCCGATCGTTTTCCGAGGAACTCCAGAATATCGTTGTTGTGAAGATCTTTAATTTTTTTATGTTCCTGAGTACAATGACATTGCGATTTTGATATTCAGCGATTTCCGACTCCCGTTTCCGATGATTTTATAGCTTTATTATTTTGAAATCAAAAGTATCCCAATAACGCAAAAAACTGCAATTGCAGCTATCGCGAAGCTGCCTGAATGCACTTTTATTGAATTCTACTCATCACTAGCTTTCGTTTGACACGCCATATATTGAAATTGGAGAAAGTATGAAAAACGGCCATTTTTCCAGCAACGCACTCCTTGCAATCCGATCGTGTTCCGAGGAACTCCAGAATATCGGTGTAGTGAAGATCTTTAATTTTTTTATGTTCCTGTGTACAAGAACAGCACGATTTTGATATTGAGGCACTTCCGGCTCCCGTTTCCGATGATTTTACAGCTGTATGGTTTCGGAATCAAAAGTATCCCAACCACGCAAAATTGCAATTGCAGGTATCGTGAAGCTGCCTGAATGCACTTTTATTGAATTCTACTCATCACCAGCTTTCGTTTGACACCCCATATATTGAAATTGGAGAAAGTATGAATAACGGCCGTTTTTCCAGCAACGCACTCCTTGCAATCCGATCGTTTTCCGAGGAACTCCAGAATATCGTTGTAGTGAAGATCTTCATTTTTTTTATGTTCCTGTGTAAAATAACAGCGCGATTTTTATATTCAGGCACTTCCGACTCCCGTTTCCGATGATTTTACAGCTGTTTGGTTTCGGAATCAAAAGTATCCCAACCACGCAAAAAACTGCAATTGCAGCTATCGCGAAGCTGCCTGAATGCACTTTTATTGAATTCTTCTCATCACTAGCTTTCGTTTGACACCCCATATATTGAAATTGGAGAAAGTATGAAAAACGGCCGTTTTTCCAGCAACGCACTCCTTTTAATCCGATCGTTTTCCGAGGAACTCCAGAATATCGTTGTAGTGAAGATCTTTAATATTTTTATGTTCTTGAGTACAATAACAGCGCGATTTTGATATTCAGGCACTTCCGACTCCCGTTTCCGATGATTTTAGAGCTGTATGGTTTCGGAATCAAAAGTATCCCAACCACGCAAAAAACTGCAATTGCAGCTATCGCGAAGCTGCCTGAATGCACTTTTGTTGAATTCTACTCATCACTAGCTTTCCTTTGACACCCCATATATTGAAATTGGAGAAAGTATGAAAAACGGCCGTTTTTCCAGCAACGCACTCCTTGCAATCCGATCGTGTTCCGAGGAACTCCAGAATATCGTTGTTGTGAAGACCTTTAATTTTTTAATGTTCCTGAGTACAATAACAGCGCGATTTTGATATTCAGGCACTTCCGACTCCCGTTTCCGATGATTTTACAGCTGTATGGTTTCGGAATCAAAAGTATCCCAACCACGCAAAAAACTGCAATTGCAGGTATTGTGAAGCTGCCTGAATGCACTTTTATTGAATTCTACTCATCACTAGCTTTCGTTTGACACCCCATATATTGAAATTGCAGAAAGTATGAAAAACGGCCGTTTTTACAGCAACGCACTCCTTGCAGTCCGATCGTTTTCCGAGGAACTCCAGAATATCGTTGTAGAGAAGATCTTCAACTTTTTTAAGTTCCTGAGTTAAATAACAGCGCGATTTTGATATTCAGGCACTTCCGACTCCCGTTTCCGATGATTTTATAGCTGTATGGTTTCGGAATAAAAAGTATCCCAACCACGCAAAAAACTGCAATTGCAGCTATCACGAAGCTGCCTGAATGCACTTTTATTGAATTCTACTCATCACTAGCTTACGTTTGACACCCCATATATTGAAATTGGAGAAAGTATGAACAACGGCCGTTTTTCCAGCAACGCACTCCTAGCAGTCCGATCGTTTTCCGAGGAACTCCAGAATATCGTTGTAGTGAAGATCTTTAATATTTTTATGTTCTTGAGTACAAGAACAGCACGATTTTGATATTGAGGCACTTCCGGCTCCCGTTTCCGATGATTTTACAGCTGTATGGTTTCGGAATCAAAAGTATCCCAACCACGCAAAATTGCAATTGCAGGTATCGTGAAGCTGCCTGAATGCACTTTTATTGAATTCTACTCATCACCAGCTTTCGTTTGACACCCCATATATTGAAATTGGAGAAAGTATGAATAACGGCCGTTTTTCCAGCAACGCACTCCTAGCAATCCGATCGTTTTCCGAGGAACTCCAGAATATCGTTGTAGTGAAGATCTTCATTTTTTTTATGTTCCTGTGTAAAATAACAGCGCGATTTTTATATTCAGGCACTTCCGACTCCCGTTTCCGATGATTTTGCAGCTGTTTGGTTTCGGAATCAAAAGTATCCCAACCACGCAAAAAACTGCAATTGCAGCTATCGCGAAGCTGCCTGAATGCACTTTTATTGAATTCTTCTCATCACTAGCTTTCGTTTGACACCCCATATATTGAAATTGGAGAAAGTATGAAAAACGGCCGTTTTTCCAGCAACGCACTCCTTTTAATCCGATCGTTTTCCGAGGAACTCCAGAATATCGTTGTAGTGAAGATCTTTAATATTTTTATGTTCTTGAGTACAATAACAGCGCGATTTTGATATTCAGGCACTTCCGACTCCCGTTTCCGATGATTTTAGAGCTGTATGGTTTCGAAATCAAAAGTATCCCAACCACGCAAAAAACTGCAATTGCAGCTATCGCGAAGCTGCCTGAATGCACTTTTGTTGAATTCTACTCATCACTAGCTTTCCTTTGACACCCCATATATTGAAATTGGAGAAAGTATGAAAAACGGCCGTTTTTCCAGCAACGCACTCCTTGCAATCCGATCGTGTTCCGAGGAACTCCAGAATATCGTTGTTGTGAAGACCTTTAATTTTTTAATGTTCCTGAGTACAATAACAGCGCGATTTTGATATTCAGGCACTTCCGACTCCCGTTTCCGATGATTTTACAGCTGTATGGTTTCGGAATCAAAAGTATCCCAACCACGCAAAAAACTGCAATTGCAGGTATTGTGAAGCTGCCTGAATGCACTTTTATTGAATTCTACTCATCACTAGCTTTCGTTTGACACCCCATATATTGAAATTGCAGAAAGTATGAAAAACTGCCGTTTTTACAGCAACGCACTCCTTGCAGTCCGATCGTTTTCCGAGGAACTCCAGAATATCGTTGTAGTGAAGATCTTCAACTTTTTATGTTCCTGAGTTAAATAACAGCGCGATTTTGATATTCAGGCACTTCCGACCCCCGTTTCCGATGATTTTATAGCTGTATGGTTTCGGAATAAAAAGTATCCCAACCACGCAAAAAACTGCAATTGTAGCTATCACGAAGCTGCCTGAATGCACTTTTATTGAATTCTACTCATCACTAGCTTACGTTTGACACCCCATATATTGAAATTGGAGAAAGTATGAACAACGGCCGTTTTTCCAGCAACGCACTCCTAGCAGTCCGATCGTTTTCCGAGGAACTCCAGAATATCCTTGTAGTGAAGATCTTCAACTTTTTTATGTTCCTGAGTAAAATAACAGCGCGATTTTGATATTCAGGCACTTCCGACTCCAGTTTCCGATGATTTTATAGCTGTATGGTTTCGGAATAAAAAGTATCCCAACCACGCAAAAAACTGCAATTGCAGCTATCGCGAAGCTGCCTGAATGCACTTTTATTGAATTCTACTCATCACTAGCTTTCGTTTGACACCCCATATTGAAATTGGAGAAAGTATGAAAAACGGCCGTTTTTCCGGCAACGCACTCATTTTAATCCGATCGTTTTCCGAGGAACTCTAGAATATCGTTGTAGTGAAGATCTTTAATTTTTTATGTTCTTGAGTACAATAACAGCGCGATTTTGATATGGAATAAAAAGTATCCCAGCCACGCAAAAAACTGCAATTGCAGCTATCGCGAAGCTGCCTGAATGCACTTTTATTGAATTCTACTCATCACTAGCTTTCGTTTGACACCCCATATATTGAAATTGGAGAAAGTATGAAAAACGACCGTTTTTCCAGCAACGCACTCCTCGCAGTCCGGAATAAAAAGTATCCCAACCACGCAAAAAACTGCAATTGCAGCTATCGCGAAGCTGCCTGAATGCACTTTTATTGAATTCTACTCATCACTAGCTTTCGTTTGACACCCCATATATTGAAATTGGAGAAAGTATGAAAAACGACCGTTTTTCCAGCAACGCACTCCTCGCAGTCCGATCGTTTTCCGAGGAACTCCAGAATATCGTTGTAGTGAAGATCTTCAACTTTTCTATGCTCCTGAGTATAATAACAGCGCGATTTTGATATTCAGGCACTTCCGACTCCCGTTTCCGATGATTTTATAGCTGTATGGTTTCGGAATAAAAAGTATCTCAACCACGCAAAAACTGCCATTGCAGCTATCGCGAAGCTGCCTGAATGCACTTTTATTGAATTCTACTCATCACTAGCTTTCTTTTGACACCCCATATCATGAAATTGGAGAAAGTATGAAAAACGGCCGTTTTTCCAGCAACGCACTCCTAGCAGTCCGATTATTTTCCGAGGAACTCCAGAATACGTTGTAGTGAAGATCTTCAACTTTTTTATGTTCCTGAGTAAAATAACAGCGTGATTTTGATATTCAGGCACTTCTGACTCCCGTTTCCGATGATTTTATAGCTGTATGGTTTCGGAATAAAAAGTATCCCAACCACGAAAAAAACTGCAATTGCAGCTATCGCGAAGCTGCCTGAATGCACTTTTATTGAATTCTACTCATCACTAGCTTTCGTTTGACACCCCATATATTGAAATTGGAGAAAGTATGAAATACGGCCGTTTTTCCAGCAACGCACTCCTAGCAGTCCGATCGTTTTCCGAGGAACTCCAGAATATCGTTGTAGTGAAGATCTTCAACTTTTTTATGTTCCTGAGTAAAATAACAGCGCGATTATGATATTCAGGCACTTCTGACTCCCGTTTCCGATGATTTTATAGCTGTATGGTTTCGGAATAAAAAGTATCCCAACCACGAAAAAAACTGCAATTGCAGCTATCGCGAAGCTGCCTGAATGCACTTTTATTAAATTCTACTCATCACTAGCTTTCGTTTGACACCCCATATATTGACATTGGAGAAAGTATGAAAAACGGCCGTTTTTCCAGCAACGCACTCCTGGCAGTCCGATCGTTTTCCGAGGAACTCCAAAATATCGTTGTAGTGAAGATCTTCAACTTTTTTATGTTCCTGAGTAAAATAACAGCGCGATTTTGATATTCAGGCACTTCCGACTCCCGTTTCCGATGATTTGATAGCTGTATGGTTTCGGGATAAAAAGTATCCCAACCACGCAAAAAACTGCAATTGCAGCTATGGCGAAGCTGCCTGAATGCACTTTTATTGAATTCTACTCATCACTAGCTTTCGTTTGACTCCCCATATATTGAAATAGGAGAAAGTATGAAAAACGGCCGTTTTTCCAGAAACTCACTCCTAGCAGTCCGATCGTTTTCCGAGGAACTCCAGAATATCGTTGTAGTGAAGATCTTTGATTTTTTTATGTTCTTGAGTGCAATAACAGCGCGATTTGATATTCAGGCACTTCCGACTCTCGTTTCCGATGATTTTATAGCTGTATGGTTTCGGAATAAAAAGTATCCCAACCACGCAAAAAACTGCAATTGCAGCTATCGCGAAGCTGCCTGAATGCACTTTTATTGAATTCTACTCATCACTAGCTTTCGTTTGACTTCCCATATATTGAAATAGGAGAAAGTATGAAAAACGGCCGTTTTTCCCGAAACTCACTCCTAGCAGTCCGATCGTTTTCCGAGGAACTCCAGAATATCGTTGTAGTGAAGATCTTCAACTTTTTTATGTTCCTGAGTTAAATAACAGCGCGATTTTGATATTCAGGCACTTCCGACTCCCGTTTCCGATGATTTTATAGCTGTATGGTTTCGGAATAAAAAGTATCCCAACCACGCAAAAAACTGCAATTGCAGCTATCGCGAAGCTGCCTGAATGCACTTTTATTGAATTCTACTCATCACTAGCTTTCGTTTGACACCCCATATATTGAAATTGGAGAAAGTATGAAAAACGACCGTTTTTCCAGCAACGCACTCCTAGCAGTCCGATCGTTTTCCGAGGAACTCCAGAATATCGTTGTAGTGAAGATCTTCAACTTTTCTATGTTCCTGAGTATAATAACAGCGCGATTTTGATATTCAGGCACTTCCGACTCCTGTTTCCGATGATTTTATAGCTGTATGGTTTCGGAATAAAAAGTATCTCAACCACGCAAAAAACTGCCATTGCAGCTATCGCGAAGCTGCCTGAATGCACTTTTATTGAATTCTACTCATCACTAGCTTTCGTTTGACACCCCATATATTGAAATTGGAGAAAGTATGAAAAACGGCCGTTTTTCCAGCAACGCACTCCTAGCAGTCCGATCGTTTTCCGAGGAACTCCAGATTACGTTGTAGTGAAGATCTTCAACTTTTTGATGTTCCTGAGTAAAATAACAGCGCGATTATGATATTCAGGCACTTCTGACTCCCGTTTCCGATGATTCTATAGCTGTATGGTTTCGGAATAAAAAGTATCCCAACCACGAAAAAAACTGCAATTGCAGCTATCGCGAAGCTGCCTGAATGCACTTTTATTGAATTCTACTCATCACTAGCTTTCGTTTGACACTCCATATATTGAAATTGGAGAAAGTATGAAAAACGGCCGTTTTTCCAGCAACGCACTCCTAGCAGTCCGATCGTTTTCCGAGGAACTCCAGAATATCGTTGTAGTGAAGATCTTCAACTTTTTTATGTTCCTGAGTAAAATAACAGCGCGATTTTGATATTCAGGCACTTCCGACTCCCGTTTCCGATGATTTTATAGCTGTATGGTTTCGGGATAAAAAGGATCCCAACCACGCAAAAAACTGCAATTGCAGCTATCGCGAAGCTGCCTGAATGCACTTTTATTGAATTCTACTCATCACTAGCTTTCGTTTGACACCCCATATATTGAAATTGGAGAAAGTATGAAAAACGGCCGTTTTTCCAGAAACTCACTCCTAGCAGTCCGATCGTTTTTCGAGGAACTCCAGATTATCGTTGTAGTGAAGATCTTCAACTTTTTTATGTTCCTGAGTAAAATAACAGCGCGATTTTGATATTCAGGCCCTTCCGACTCCCGTTTCCGATGATTTTATAGCTGTATGGTTTCGGGATAAAAAGTATCCCAACCACGCAAAAAACTGCCATTGCAGCTATCGCGAAGCTGCCTGAATGCACTTTTATTGAATTCTACTCATCACTAGCTTTCGTTTGACACCCCATATATTGAAATTGGAGAAAGTATGAAGAACGGCCGTTTTTCCAGCAACGCACTCCTAGCAGTCCGATCGTTTTCCGAGGAACTCCAGAATATCGTTGTTGTGAAGATCTCAACTTTTTTATGTTCCTGAGTAAAATAACAGCGCGATTTTGATATTCAGGCACTTCCGACTCCCGTTTCCGATGATGTTATAGCTGTATGGTTTCGGAATAAAAAGTATCCCAACCACGCAAAAAACTGCAATTGCAGCTATCGCGATGCTGCCTGAATGCACTTTTATTGAATTCTACTCATCACTAGGTTTCGTTTGACACCCCTTATATTGAAATTGGAGAAAGTATGAAAAACGGCCGTTCTTCCAGTAACGCACTCCTTGTAATCCGATCGTTTTCCGAGGAACTCCAGAATATCGTTGTAGTGAAGATCTTTAATTTTTTTTATGTTCCTGAGTACAATAACAGCGCGATTTTGATATTCAGGCACTTCCGACTCCCTTTTCCGATGATTTTATAGCTAAATTATTTTGAAATCAAAAGTATCCCAACCACGCAAAAAACTGCAATTGCAGGTATCGCGAAGCTGCCTGAATGCACTTTTATTGAATTCTACTCATCACTAGCTTTCGTTTGACACCCCATATATTGAAATTGGAGAAAGTATGAAAAACGGCCGTTTTTCCAGCAACGCACTCCTTGCAATCCGATCGTTTTCCGAGGAACTCCAGAATAACGTTGTGGTGAAGATCTTTAACTTTTTTATGTTCCTGAGTACAATAACAGCGCGATTTTGATATTCAGGCACTTCTGACCCCCGTATCCGATGATTTTATACCTGTATGCTTTCGGAATCAAAAGTACCCCAACCACGCAAAAAACTGCAATTGCAGGAATCGCGAAGCTGCCTGAATGCACTTTTATTGAATTCTACTCATCACTAGCTTTCGTTTGACACCCCATATATTGAAATTGGAGAAAGTATGGAAAACGGCCGTTTTTCCAGCAACGCACTCCTTGCAATCCGATCGTTTTCCGAGGAACTCCAGAATATCGTTGTAGTGAAGATCTTTAATTTTTTTATGTTCCTGAGTACAATAACAGCGCGATTTTGATATTCAGGCACTTGCGACTCCCGTTTTCCGACGATTTTACAGCTGCATGGTTTCGGAATCAAAAGTATTCCAACCACGCAAAAAACTGCAATTGCAGGTATCGCGAAGCTGCCTGAATGCACTTTTATTGAATTCTACTCATCACTAGCTTTCGTTTGACACCCCATATTGAAATTGGAGAAAGTATGAAAAACGGCCGCTTTTCCAGCAACGCACTCCTTGCAATCCGATCGTTTTCCGAGGAACTCCAGAATATCGTTGTGGTGAAGATCTTTAAATTTTTTATGTTCTTGAGTACAATAACAGCGCGATTCTGATATTCAGGCACTTCCGACTCCCGTTTCCGATGATTTTACAGCTGTATGGTTTCGGAATCAAAAGTATCCCAACCACGCAAAAAACTGCAATTGCAGGTATTGGGTAGCTGCCTGAATGCACTTTTATTGAATTCTACTCATCACTAGCTTTCGTTTGACACCCCATATATTGAAATTGGAGAAAGTATGAAAAACGGCCGTTTTTCCAGCAACGCTCTCCTTGCAATCCGATCGTATTCCGAGGAACTCCAGAATATCGTTGTAGTGAAGATCTTTAATTTTCTTATGTTCCTGAGTACAATACCAGCGCGATTTTGATATTCAGGCACTTCCGACTCCCGTTTCCGATGATTTTACAGCTGTATGGTTTCGGAATCAAAAGTATCCCAACCAAGCAAAAAACTGCAATTGCAGGTATCCCGAAACTGCCTGAATGCACTTTTATTGAATTCTACTCATCACTAACTTTCGTTTGACACCCCATATATTGAAATTGGAGAAAGTATGAAAAACGGCCATTTTCCAGCAACGCACTCCTTGCAATCCGATCGTCTTCCGAGGAACTCCAGAATATCGTTGTAGTGAAGATCTTTAACTTTTTTATGTTCCTGAGTACAATAACAGCGCGATTTTGATATTCAGGCAGTTCTGACCACCGTTTCCGATGATTTTATAGCTGTATGGTTTCGGAATCAAAAGTATCCCAACCACGCAAAAAACTGCAATTGCAGGTATCGCGAAGCTGCCTGAATGCACTTTTATTGAATTCTACTCATCACTAGCTTTCGTTTGACACCCCATATATTGAAATTGGAGAAAGTATGAAAAACGGCCGTTTTTCCAGCAACGCACTCCTTGTAATCCGGTCGTTTCCCGAGGAACTACAGAATATCGTTGTAGTGAAGATCTTTTCTTTTTATGTTCCTGAGTACAATAACAGCGCGATTTTGTTCAGGCACTTCCGACTCCCGTTTCCGATGATTTTATAGCTTTATTATTTTGAAATCAAAAGTATCCCAACCACGCAAAAAACTGCAATTGCAGGTATCGCGAAGCTGCCTGAATGCACTTTTATTGAATTCTACTCATCACTAGCTTTCGTTTGACAACCCATATATTGAAATTGGGAAAAGTATGAAAAACGGCCGTTTTTCCAGCAACGCACTCCTTGCAATCCGATCGTTTTCCGAGGAACTCCAGAATATCGTTGTGGTGAAGATCTTTAACTTTTTTATGTTCCTGAGTAAAATAACAGCGCGATTTTGATATTCAGGCACTTCTGACCCCCGTTTCCGATGATTTTACAGCTGTATGGTTTCGGAATCAAAAGTACCCAACCACGCAAAAAACTGCAATTGCAGGTATCGCGAAGCTGCCTGAGTGCACTTTTATTGAATTCTACTCTTCACTAGCTTTCGTTTGACACCCCATATATTGAAATTGGAGAAAGTATGAAAAACGGCCGTTTTTTCAGCAACGCACTCCTTGCAATCCGATCGTGTTCCGAGGAACTCCAGAATATCGTTGCAGTGAAGATCTTTAATTTTTTTATGTTCCCGAGTACAATAACTGCGCGATTTTGATATTTAGGCACTTCCGACTCCCGTTTCCGATGATTTTACAGCTGTATAGTTTCGGAATCAAAAGTATCCCAACCAAGCAAAAAACTGCAATTGCAGGTATCCCGAAACTGCCTGAATGCACTTTTATTGAATTCTACTCATCACTAACTTTCGTTTGACACCCCATATATTGAAATTGGAGAAAGTATGAAAAACGGCCGTTTTTCCAGCAACGCACTCCTAGCAGTCCGATCGTTTTCCGAGGAACTCCAGAATATCGTTGTAGTGAAGATCTTTAACTTTTTTATGTTCCTGAGTACAATAACAGCGCGATTTTGATATTCAGGCAGTTCTGACCCCCGTTTCCTATGATTTTATAGCTGTATGGTTTCGGAATCACAAGTATCCCAACCACGCAAAAAACTGCAATTGCAGGTATCGCGAAGCTGCCTGAATGCACTTTTATTGAATTCTACTCATCACTAGCTTTCTTTTGACACCCCATATATTGAAATTGGAGAAGGTATGAAACGTGTCCGTTTTTCCAGCAACGCACTCCTTGTAATCCGGTCGTTTTCCGAGGAACTCCAGAATATCGTTGTAGTGAAGATTTTTTTTATCTTCCTGAGTACGATAACAGCGCGATTTCGATATTCAGGCACTTCCGACTCCCGTTTCCGACGATTTTAGAGCTTTATTATTTTGAAATCAAAAGTATCCCAACCACGCAAACTTGCAATTGCAGGTATCGCGAAGCTGCCTGAATGCACTTTTATTGAATTCTACTCATCACTAGCTCTCGTTTGACACCCCATATATTGAAATGGCAGAAGGTATGAAAAACGGCTGTTTTTCCAGCAACGCACTCCTTTTAATGCGATCGCTTTCCGAGGAAATCCAGAATATCGTTGTAGGGAGATCTTTAATTTTTTATGTTCTTGAGTACAATAACAGCACGATTTTGATATTCAGGCACTTCTGACTCCCGTTTCCGATGATTTTATAGCTGTATGGTTTCGGAATAAAAAGTATCCCAACCACGCAAAAAACTGCAATTGCAGCTATCGCGAAGCTGCCTGAATGCACTTTTATTGAATTCTACTCATCACTAGCTTTCGTTTGACACCCCATATTGAAATTGGAGAAAGTATGAAAAACGGCCGTTTTTCCAGCAACGCACTACTTTTGATCCGATCGTTTTCCGAGGAACTTCAGAATATCGTTGTAGTGAAGATCTTTAATTTTTTTATGTTGCTGAGTACAATAACAGCGCGATTTTGATATTCAGGCACTTCTGACTCCCGTTTCCGATGATTTTATAGCTGTATGGTTTCGGAATAAAAAGTATCCCAACCACGCAAAAAACTGCAATTGCAGCTATCGCGAAGCTGCCTGAATGCACTTTTTTTGAATTCTACTCATCACTAGCTTTCGTTTGACACCCCATATATTGAAATTAGAGAAAGTATGAAAAACGACCGTTTTTCCAGCAACGCACTCCTAGCAGACCGATCGTTTTCCGAGGAACTCCAGAATATCGTTGTAGTGAAGATCTTCAACTTTTTTATGTACCTGAGAAAAATAACAGCGCGATTTTGATATTCAGGCACTTCCGACTCCCGTTTCCGATGATTTTATAGCTGTATGGTTTCGGAATAAAAAGTATCCCAACCACGCAAAAAACTGCCATTGCAGCTATCGCGAAGCTGCCTGAATGCACTTTTATTGAATTCTACTCATCACTAGCTTTCGTTTGACACCCCATATATTGAAATTGGAGAAAGTATGAAAAACGGCCGTTTTTCCAGCAACGCAATCCTTGCAATCCGATCGTATTCCGAGGAACTCCAGAATATCGTTGTAGTGAAGATCTTTAATTTTCTTATGTTCCTGAGTACAACAGCATCGCGATTTTGATATTCAGGCACTTCTGACTCCCGTTTCCGATGATTTTACAGCTGTATGGTTTCGGAATCAAAAGTATCCCAACCAAGCAAAAAACTGCAATTGCAGGTATCCCGAAACTGCCTGAATGCACTTTTATTGAATTCTACTCATCACTAACTTTCGTTTGACACCCCATATATTGAAATTGGAGAAAGTATGAAAAACGGCCATTTTTCCAGCAACGCACTCCTTGCAATCCGATTGTTTTCCGAGGAACTCCAGAATATCGTTGTAGTGAAGATCTTTAACTTTTTTATGTTCCTGAGTAAAATAACAGCGCGATTTTGATATTCAGGCACTTCCGACTCCCGAGTTCGATGATTTTATAGCTGTATGGTTTCGGAATCAAAAGTATCCCAACCACGCAAAAAACTGCAATTGCAGCTATCGCGAAGCTGCCTGAATGCACTTTTATTGAATTCTACTCATCACTAGCATTCGTTTGACACCCCATATTGAAATTGGAGAAAGTATGAAAAACGGCCGCTTTTCCAGCAACGCACTCCTTGCAATCCGATCGTTTTCCGAGGAACTCCAGAATATCGTTGTGGTGAAGATCTCTAATTTTTTTATGTTCTTGAGTACAATAACAGCGCGTTTTTGATATTCAGGCACTTCCGACTCCCGTTTCCGATGATTTTATAGCTGTATGGTTTCGGAATAAAAAGTATCCCAACCACGCAAAAAACTGCAATTGCAGCTATCGCGAAGCTGCCTGAATGCACTTTTATTGAATTCTACTCATCACTAGCTTTCGTTTGACACCCCATATTGAAATTGGAGAAAGTATGAAAAACGGCCGTTTTTCCAGCAACGCACTACTTTTAATCCGATCGTTTTCCGAGGAACTCCAGAATATCGTTGTAGTGAAGATCTTTAATTTTTCATGTTCTTGAGTACAATAACAGCGCGATTTTGATATTCAGGCACTTCTGACTCCCGTTTCCGATGATTTTACAGTTGTATGGTTTCGGAATCAAAAGTACCCCAACCACGCAAAAAACTGCAATTGCAGGAATCGCGAAGCTGCCTGAATGCACTTTTATTGAATTCTACTCATCACTAGCTTTCGTTTGACACCCCATATATTGAAATTGGAGAAAGTATGAAAAACGGCCGTTTTTCCAGCAACGCACTCCTAGCAATCCGATCATTTTCCGAGGAACTCCAGAATATCGTTGTAGTGAACATCTTCAACTTTTTTATGTTCCTGAGTATAATAACAGCGCGATTTTGATATTCAGGCACCTCCGACTCCCGTTTCCGATGATTTTACAGCTGTATGGTTTCGGAATCAAAAGTATCCCAACCACGCAAAAAACTGCAATTGCAGCTATCGCGAAGCTGCCTGAATGCACTTTTATTGAATTCTACTCATCACTAGCTTTCGTTTGACACCCCATATTGAAATTGGAGAAAGTATGAAAAACGGCCGTTTTTCCAGCAACGCACTACTTTTAATCCGATCGTTTTCCGAGGAACTCCAGAATAACGTTGTAGTGAAGATCTTTAATTTTTTTATGTTCTTGAGTACAATAACAGCGCGATTTTGATTTTCAGGCACTTCCGACTCCCGTTTCCGATGATTTTACAGTTGTATGGTTTCGGAATCAAAAATACCCCAACCACGCAAAAAACTGCAATTGCAGGAATCGCGAAGCTGCCTGAATGCACTTTTATACTCATCACTAACTTTCGTTTGACACTCCATATATTGAAATTGGAGAAAGTATGAAAAACGGCCGTTTTTCTAGCAACGCACTCCTTGCAATCCGATCGTTTTCCGAGGAACTCCAGAATATTGTAGTAGTGAAGATCTTTAATTTGTTTATGTTCCTGAGTACAATAACAGCGCGATTTTGATATTCAGGCACTTCCGACTCCCGTTTCCGATGATTTTACAGCTGTATGGTTTCGGAATCAAACGTATCCCTACCACGCAAAAAACTGCAATTGCAGGTATCGCGAAGCTGCCTGAATGCACTTTTATTGAATTCTACTCATCACTAGCTTTCGTTTGATACCCCATATATTGAAATTGGAGAAAGTATGAAAAACGGCCGTTTTTCCAGCAACGCACTCCTTTTAATCCGATCGTTTTCCGAGGAATTCCAGAATATCGTTGCAGTGAAAATCTTTAATTTTTTTATGTTCCTGAGTACAATAAATATGTGATTTTGATATTCAGGCACTTCCGACTCCCGTTTCCGATGATTTTACAGCTGTATGGTTTCGGAATCAAAAGTATCCCAACCACGCAAAAAACTGCAATTGCAGGTATCGCGAAGCTGCCTGAATGCACTTTTATTGAATTCTACTCATCACTGGCTTTCGTTTGACACCCCATATATTGAAATTGGAGAAAGAATGAAATAAGGCCGTTTTTCCAGCAACGCACTCCTTTTAATCCGATCGTTTTCCGAGGGACTCCAGAATATCGTTGTAGTGAAGATCTTTAATTTTTTTATGTTCCTGAGTACAATAAGAGCGCGATTTTGATATTCAGGCACTTCCGACTCCCGTTTTCCGACGATTTTACAGCTGTATGGTTTCGGAATCAAAAGTATCCCAACCACGCAAAAAACTGCAATTGCAGCTATCGCGAAGCTGCCTGAATGCACTTTTATTGGATTATACTCATCACTAGCTTTCGTTTGACACCCCATTCAATTGCAGAAAGTATGAAAACGGCCGTTCTTTCAGCAACGCACTCCTTTTAATCCGATCGTTTTCCGAGGAACTCCAGAATATCGTTGTAGTGAAGATCTTTAATTTTTTATGTTCCTGAGTACAATAACAGCGCAATTTTGATATTCAGGCACTTCCGACTCCCGTTTCCGATGATTTTACACCTGATTCACAGCTGTATGCTTTCGGAATCAAAAGTATCCCAACCACGCAAAAAACTGCAATTGCAGGTATCGCGAAGCTGCCTGAATGCACTTTTATTGAATTCTACTCATCACTAGCTTTCGTTTGACACCCCATACATGGAAATTGGAGAAAGTATGAAAAACGGCCGTTTTTCCAGCAACGCACTCCTTTTGATCCGATCGTTTTCCGAGGAACTCCAGAATATCGTTGTAGTGAAGATCTTTAATTTTTTTATGTTTCTGAGTACAATAGCAGCGCGATTTTGATATTTAGGCACTTCCGACTCCCGTTTCCGATGATTTTACAGCTGCATGGTTTCGGAATCAAAAGTATCCCAACCACGCAAAAACTGCAATTGCAGGTATCGCGAAGCTGCCTGAATGCACTTTTATTGAATTCTACTCATCACTAGCTTTCGTTTGACACCCCATATATTGAAATTGGAGAAAGTATGAACAACGGCCGTTTTTCCAGCAACGCACTCCTTGCAATCCGATCGTTTTCCGAGGAACTCCAGAATATCGTTGCAGTGAAGATCTTTAATTTTTTATGTTCCTGAGTACAATAAAAGCGCGATTTTGATATTCAGGCACTTCCGACTCCCGTTTCCGATGATTTTACAGCTGTATGGTTTCGGAATCAAAAGTATCCCAACCACGCAAAAACTGCAATTGCAGGTATCGCGAAGCTGTCTTAATCCACTTTTACTGAATTCTACTCACCAGTAGCTTTCGTTTGACACCCCATATATTGAAATTGGAGAAAGTATGAAAAACGGCCGTTTTTCCAGCAACGCACTCCTTGTTATCCGATCGTTTTGCGAGGAACCCCAGAATATCGTGGTAGTGAAGATTTTGAATTTTTTATGTTCGTGAGTACAACAACAGTGCGATTTTGATACTCAGGCACTTCCGACTCCCGTTTCCGATGATTTTACACCTGCATGGTTTCGGAATCAAAAGTATCCCAACCACGCAAAACACTGCAATTGCAGGTATCGCGAAGCTGCCTGAATGCAATTTTATTGAATCCTACTCATCATAAGCTTTCATTTGACACCCCATATATTAAAATTGGAGAAATTATGAAAAACGGCCGTTTTTCCAGCAACGCACTCCTTTTAATCCGATCGTTTTCCGAGGAATTCCAGAATATCGTTGTAGTGAAGATCTTTAATTAGGTGAATTTCTCGAGAGAAATTCACCTATTGCGGAGAGCATCATATACATATATATAAATATATATATATATATATACATATATATATATATATATATATATATATATATACATATATATATATATATATATATATATATATATATATATATATATATATATATATATATACCCATATATCTATATATATATATATATATATAGATATATATATATACATATATATATATATATATATATATATATATATATATATATATATATATATATATATATTGTCGCGTGTTTTCGGTTCGCGGCCAATAGTTTTAATGTTCCATGAAAGTGAAAACGCGATGTCTTTTAATATAAGTTTAAAGAGTTTATTCAATTACAAAAGTGCACAATGATCAATTTAACTCTTTGACTAATTTTAAATTTTACTATGAAAAAAACTTTTAAAAAAAAAAAGAAAATCGACTTCGGAATGCCTTAAAAAGGACGAAATAAATTTTTTGGAAGCGGTGCCATATCATATTTTCCCCCATTCTTTTGTGATGGTGCAGATGTTGGAAGTATATATGTTGAAATGGGGAAATTGATTTGGCACCGCTTCCAAAAAATTTATTTCATCCTTTTTAGGGCATTCCGAAGTCGGTTTTCTTTTTTTTTTTAAAAGTTTTTTTCATAGTAAAATTTAAAATTAGTGAAAGAGTTAAATTGATCATTGTGCACTTTTGTAATTGAATAAACTCTTTAAACTTATATTAAAAGACATCGCGTTTTCACTTTCATGGAACATTAAAACTATTGGCCGCGAACCGAAAACATACTCAGGCACTTCCGACTCCCGTTTCCGATGATTTTACAGCTGTATGGTTTCGGAATCAAAAGTATCCCAACCAAGCAAAAAACTGCAATTGCAGGTATCCCGAAACTGCCTGAATGCACTTTTATTGAATTCTACTCATCACTAACTTTCGTTTGACACCCCATATATTGAAATTGGAGAAAGTATGAAAAACGGCCATTTTTCCAGCAACGCACTCCTTGCAATCCGATTGTTTTCCGAGGAACTCCAGAATATCGTTGTAGTGAAGATCTTTAACTTTTTTATGTTCCTGAGTAAAATAACAGCGCGATTTTGATATTCAGGCACTTCCGACTCCCGAGTTCGATGATTTTATAGCTGTATGGTTTCGGAATCAAAAGTATCCCAACCACGCAAAAAACTGCAATTGCAGCTATCGCGAAGCTGCCTGAATGCACTTTTATTGAATTCTACTCATCACTAGCATTCGTTTGACACCCCATATTGAAATTGGAGAAAGTATGAAAAACGGCCGCTTTTCCAGCAACGCACTCCTTGCAATCCGATCGTTTTCCGAGGAACTCCAGAATATCGTTGTGGTGAAGATCTCTAATTTTTTTATGTTCTTGAGTACAATAACAGCGCGTTTTTGATATTCAGGCACTTCCGACTCCCGTTTCCGATGATTTTATAGCTGTATGGTTTCGGAATAAAAAGTATCCCAACCACGCAAAAAACTGCAATTGCAGCTATCGCGAAGCTGCCTGAATGCACTTTTATTGAATTCTACTCATCACTAGCTTTCGTTTGACACCCCATATTGAAATTGGAGAAAGTATGAAAAACGGCCGTTTTTCCAGCAACGCACTACTTTTAATCCGATCGTTTTCCGAGGAACTCCAGAATATCGTTGTAGTGAAGATCTTTAATTTTTCATGTTCTTGAGTACAATAACAGCGCGATTTTGATATTCAGGCACTTCTGACTCCCGTTTCCGATGATTTTACAGTTGTATGGTTTCGGAATCAAAAGTACCCCAACCACGCAAAAAACTGCAATTGCAGGAATCGCGAAGCTGCCTGAATGCACTTTTATTGAATTCTACTCATCACTAGCTTTCGTTTGACACCCCATATATTGAAATTGGAGAAAGTATGAAAAACGGCCGTTTTTCCAGCAACGCACTCCTAGCAATCCGATCATTTTCCGAGGAACTCCAGAATATCGTTGTAGTGAACATCTTCAACTTTTTTATGTTCCTGAGTATAATAACAGCGCGATTTTGATATTCAGGCACCTCCGACTCCCGTTTCCGATGATTTTACAGCTGTATGGTTTCGGAATCAAAAGTATCCCAACCACGCAAAAAACTGCAATTGCAGCTATCGCGAAGCTGCCTGAATGCACTTTTATTGAATTCTACTCATCACTAGCTTTCGTTTGACACCCCATATTGAAATTGGAGAAAGTATGAAAAACGGCCGTTTTTCCAGCAACGCACTACTTTTAATCCGATCGTTTTCCGAGGAACTCCAGAATATCGTTGTAGTGAAGATCTTTAATTTTTTTATGTTCTTGAGTACAATAACAGCGCGATTTTGATTTTCAGGCACTTCCGACTCCCGTTTCCGATGATTTTACAGTTGTATGGTTTTGGAATCAAAAATACCCCAACCACGCAAAAAACTGCAATTGCAGGAATCGCGAAGCTGCCTGAATGCACTTTTATACTCATCACTAACTTTCGTTTGACACTCCATATATTGAAATTGGAGAAAGTATGAAAAACGGCCGTTTTTCTAGCAACGCACTCCTTGCAATCCGATCGTTTTCCGAGGAACTCCAGAATATTGTAGTAGTGAAGATCTTTAATTTGTTTATGTTCGTGAGTACAATAACAGCGCGATTTTGATATTCAGGCACTTCCGACTCCCGTTTCCGATGATTTTACAGCTGTATGGTTTCGGAATCAAACGTATCCCTACCACGCAAAAAACTGCAATTGCAGGTATCGCGAAGCTGCCTGAATGCACTTTTATTGAATTCTACTCATCACTAGCTTTCGTTTGATACCCCATATATTGAAATTGGAGAAAGTATGAAAAACGGCCGTTTTTCCAGCAACGCACTCCTTTTAATCCGATCGTTTTCCGAGGAATTCCAGAATATCGTTGCAGTGAAAATCTTTAATTTTTTTATGTTCCTGAGTACAATAAATATGTGATTTTGATATTCAGGCACTTCCGACTCCCGTTTCCGATGATTTTACAGCTGTATGGTTTCGGAATCAAAAGTATCCCAACCACGCAAAAAACTGCAATTGCAGGTATCGCGAAGCTGCCTGAATGCACTTTTATTGAATTCTACTCATCACTGGCTTTCGTTTGACACCCCATATATTGAAATTGGAGAAAGAATGAAATAAGGCCGTTTTTCCAGCAACGCACTCCTTTTAATCCGATCGTTTTCCGAGGAACTCCAGAATATCGTTGTAGTGAAGATCTTTAATTTTTTTATGTTCCTGAGTACAATAAGAGCGCGATTTTGATATTCAGGCACTTCCGACTCCCGTTTTCCGACGATTTTACAGCTGTATGGTTTCGGAATCAAAAGTATCCCAACCACGCAAAAAACTGCAATTGCAGCTATCGCGAAGCTGCCTGAATGCACTTTTATTGGATTATACTCATCACTAGCTTTCGTTTGACACCCCATTCAATTGCAGAAAGTATGAAAGCGGCCGTTCTTTCAGCAACGCACTCCTTTTAATCCGATCGTTTTCCGAGGAACTCCAGAATATCGTTGTAGTGAAGATCTTTAATTTTTTATGTTCCTGAGTACAATAACAGCGCAATTTTGATATTCAGGCACTTCCGACTCCCGTTTCCGATGATTTTACACCTGATTCACAGCTGTATGCTTTCGGAATCAAAAGTATCCCAACCACGCAAAAAACTGCAATTGCAGGTATCGCGAAGCTGCCTGAATGCACTTTTATTGAATTCTACTCATCACTAGCTTTCGTTTGACACCCCATACATGGAAATTGGAGAAAGTATGAAAAACGGCCGTTTTTCCAGCAACGCACTCCTTTTGATCCGATCGTTTTCCGAGGAACTCCAGAATATCGTTGTAGTGAAGATCTTTAATTTTTTTATGTTTCTGAGTACAATAGCAGCGCGATTTTGATATTTAGGCACTTCCGACTCCCGTTTCCGATGATTTTACAGCTGCATGGTTTCGGAATCAAAAGTATCCCAACCACGCAAAACCTGCAATTGCAGGTATCGCGAAGCTGCCTGAATGCACTTTTATTGAATTCTACTCATCACTAGCTTTCGTTTGACACCCCATATATTGAAATTGGAGAAAGTATGAACAACGGCCGTTTTTCCAGCAACGCACTCCTTGCAATCCGATCGTTTTCCGAGGAACTCCAGAATATCGTTGCAGTGAAGATCTTTAATTTTTTATGTTCCTGAGTACAATAAAAGCGCGATTTTGATATTCAGGCACTTCCGACTCCCGTTTCCGATGATTTTACAGCTGTATGGTTTCGGAATCAAAAGTATCCCAACCACGCAAAAACTGCAATTGCAGGTATCGCGAAGCTGTCTTAATCCACTTTTACTGAATTCTACTCACCAGTAGCTTTCGTTTGACACCCCATATATTGAAATTGGAGAAAGTATGAAAAACGGCCGTTTTTCCAGCAACGCACTCCTTGTTATCCGATCGTTTTGCGAGGAACCCCAGAATATCGTGGTAGTGAAGATTTTGAATTTTTTATGTTCGTGAGTACAACAACAGTGCGATTTTGATACTCAGGCACTTCCGACTCCCGTTTCCGATGATTTTACACCTGCATGGTTTCGGAATCAAAAGTATCCCAACCACGCAAAACACTGCAATTGCAGGTATCGCGAAGCTGCCTGAATGCAATTTTATTGAATCCTACTCATCATAAGCTTTCATTTGACACCCCATATATTAAAATTGGAGAAATTATGAAAAACGGCCGTTTTTCCAGCAACGCACTCCTTTTAATCCGATCGTTTTCCGAGGAATTCCAGAATATCGTTGTAGTGAAGATCTTTAATTAGGTGAATTTCTCGAGAGAAATTCACCTATTGCGGAGAGCATCATATACATATATATAAATATATATATATATATACATATATATATATATATATATATATATATATATATATATACCCATATATCTATATATATATATATATATATATAGATATATATATATACATATATATATATATATATATATATATATATATATATATATATATATATATATATATATATATTGTCGCGTGTTTTCGGTTCGCGGCCAATAGTTTTAATGTTCCATGAAAGTGAAAACGCGATGTCTTTTAATATAAGTTTAAAGAGTTTATTCAATTACAAAAGTGCACAATGATCAATTTAACTCTTTCACTAATTTTAAATTTTACTATGAAAAAAACTTTTAAAAAAAAAAAGAAAATCGACTTCGGAATGCCTTAAAAAGGACGAAATAAATTTTTTGGAAGCGGTGCCATATCATATTTTCCCCCATTCTTTTGTGATGGTGCAGATGTTGGAATGAGGAAATTGATTTGGCACCGCTTCCAAAAAATTTATTTCATCCTTTTTAGGGCATTCCGAAGTCGGTTTTCTTTTTTAGGGTTTTGTAAAATAATTTTAAAAACCCTTCTAAAATCGCGTCCTGTCTGTCCGTCTGTCCGTCTGTCTGTCCGTCCGTCCGCCCGTCCGTCCGTGTGTCACACCAGTTTTTCGCGGAAACTACTTAAGCTAGAAGCATCAAATTTTGTATGTAGGTGTAAAGTGGTGCTCTCTTCAAAATTCAACTACAAAAAAATTTAATGAGGTATTTAAGGGGGTCTCCCCATATAGGGGAGTGACCCCCCGAAAAAAAAATTTCATTGAAGGTGGCCGATACGGGTATCAAATGAAAGGTCTTGATGAGAACTTTTCAAAACTGGTCTTCGTTTGGCAAAGTTCGCTTCGAGGGGTGCACAGGGAGGGGAAATACACGAAAAATTTATGTCCCCCCCCCTCGCGATTGGACACCTGTGATCCGAAAAATCAGGCATGTAGCCCTTGGTGAGTACAACACCAACAAATACGTGAGAAGTCGTGATTCACTCAACTTTGTTAGTAATAGTATGATTTATCGATTTTATGATTTCTTGAATAAAATCTTAACGGTACCCTTAAATTCAATGAAATTCAGTACACTATTGACTATTTATAAAATTTATCTATTCTGAAAGTTTCATAAAGATTGAATCATATTTAGCGAAGTTATATCGGTTTGAATTTTCCTATATTACTATGGAACAATATGCGCTGCATTTATTACTATGGCAACATATGGCTATGGAACAACATGCGCCTTTTACCGACTCAGACACTACAGTTTTGCTAGGATTTGCATGAAAATTTCAGGAATGATAAGTATCATGTATATCTTTGAGAATCGGTTCAGCTAGTGGTATCAGTAATTGTAAAACAAAATAGTGGCTGTTTTAAATGCGAAGATTGAATTATTTTGAGTAATTTTTTCCCAACTTCAGCGTTTAAGGTGCATGCTTTGAACACTTGATTCAATTTAATGAATGACTGAAGATGGGTACCTACAATTAATCCTCATAAGTGAAACAAGTCAAGAAGGCGGGAGAGAGCTCCTAGCAAAAGGGTTTTGTAGCCATTCTAGGATTCGAAAAAATTGGCAATTAATCGGTAACAGTACAGGAGAGTGGCCATGAAAAAAAAATTCATCAAACGTAGCCGATATGAGTATGAAATGAAAGTTTTCATGGGAGCTTTTCAAAACAGTTCTCAAACTGTCAGTTTTTGCTTCAGTGGGGGCACAAGGGGGCAATACGTGAAAAATGTGTTTCCTCCCTCGCGAATGGACATCTGAAATAATTATCAAGGGAGATATTTATGAGCGTAACAATAACAAAAATAGTATGATCTTTTCATACTTTCTCCAATAAAATCGTCTTTGACATGTTTCTTGATTTGATTCGATCTGGTGACTGCATTTTGTAAATTGGATACAAAACCCTTCTGACATGAGCGTAGGTCTGTTTACCCAACTTGTTTCTAAAAGTTTTTTATTTCACCCTTCTTAGTGGCAAATTTTTTCATTTCAAACCATTCAAAACTCTGTTTCATGAATACATTGTATCATGTTCTCGTATATTAAAATATCATTTTTTACTGCAATGCAAAAACCACTACGGCTAAAATCTGACGCGTTGATAGGAATCGAATTTAGCTCTGGTACATTTAATCCACGATCTCATCAAAGTCCACCTTGAATTTAGATTTCATAATAATCCAATATGAATTGAAGCTTTGACAAATTTTCGAACTTTGCACATTGCATAGCCCGCCATTTTTTAGGGTTTTGTAAAATAATTTTACAAAACCCTTCTAAAATCGCGTCCTGTCTGTCCATCTGTCCGTCTGTTTGTCCGACCGTCCGTCCGTCCGTGGGTCACAGCAGTTTTTCTCGGAAACTACTTAAGCTAGAAACATCAAATTTTGTATGTAGGCGTAAAGTGGTGTTCTCTTTAAATTTCAAACATATAGGGCAGTGATTCCCCGAAATAAAAATTTCATTGAAGGTGGCCGATATGGATATCAAATGAAAGGTCTTGATGAGAGCTTTTCAAAACAGGTCTTCCGTTTGGCAAAGTTTGCTTTGGGGGGGCGCACAGGGAGGGGAAATACACGAAAAATTTGTGTCCCCCCCCTCGCGATTGGACACCTGTGATCCGAAAAATCTGAAAAAAATCAAGAACGTAGGTCTTGATGAGTACAACAACAACAAATACGTTAGAAGTCGCAATTCACTCAACTTTGTTAGTAATAGTATGATTTATCGATTTTATGTTTTCTTGAATAAAATCTAAATGGTACCCTTAAATTCAATGAAATTCAGTACACAGATGACTATTAATAAGATTGATCTATTAAGCGAAGTTATGGCGGTTTGAATTTTCCTGTATTACTATGGAACAATATGCGCTGCATTTATTACTATGGCAACATACCTGTATGGGTATGGAACAACATGCGCTTTTTACCGACTCAGACACCACAGTTTTGCTTGGATTTGCATGAAAATTTCAGGAATCATAGGTGTCATGTATATCTTTGAGAATTTGAGTTCAGCTAGTGGTATCAGTAATCGTAAAACAAAATAGTGGCTGTTTTAAATGCGAAGATTGAATAATTGTGAGTTATTTTTTCCCAGCTTCAACGTTTAAGGTGCATGCTTTGACACTTGATTCAATTTAATGAATGACTGAAGATGAGTACCTACAATTAATACTCATAAGCGAAACAAGGCAAGGGGGCGGGAGAGAGCTCCTAGCAAAAGCGCTTTGTAACCATCCTAGGATTTGAGAAAATAGGCCATGAATCGATGATAACAGTACAGGAGAGTGGCCTCTGAAAATAAAAATTCATCAAACGTAGCCGATATGAGTATGAAATGAAAGTTTTCATGGGAGCTTTTCAAAACAGTTCTTAAACTGTCAGTTTTTGCTTCAGTGGGGGCACAGGGTGGAAATACATGAAAAATGTGTTTCGTCCCTCGCGAATGGACATCTGAAATAATTACCAAGGGAGATATTTATGAGTATAACAATAACAAAAACCTCAGAAGTCTAAATTCGTTCAACTTTGTTAATAATAGTATGATCTTCGAATTTCATATTTTCTCCAACAAAATCGTCTTTGACATGTTTCTTGATCTGGTGACTGAATTTTGTAAATTGAATACAAAACCCTTGTGACATGAGCGTAGGTCTGTTTACCCAACTTGTTTTATATTCTGACCTGACCCTGAAGTGCTTTTTTATCGTTCAACTTTTTTCGACCTTTGAGCGACCGCCATTTCGTTTCAAATTGTTCAAGTTTGGATTTTCCATTGTGAGCTTTATCACAAAATTGAATAAATCTTTGTACTAGTTTTGGTACAAACTGGAGCTATACTTTGGCCACAACAGAAATATTGCTAAAAATTTGGAGAAAATCGAAGCAAAGGCACACTCATACACACACATAGCCATATATATAGATATAATACATATATATATATATATATATATATATATATATATATTTATATATATATATATATATACATATATATATATATTTATATATATGTATTATATATATATATATATATATATATATATATATATATATATATAGATATATATATATATATATATATATATATATATATATATATATATATATATACATATATATACATCTATACGAATATATATATATATATATATATATATATATATATATATATGTATATATATATATATATATATATATATATATATATATATATATATATATATATATATATATATATATATAATATACATATATATGTATATATATATTATAAACATATATATATATGTATAATATATATATATATATATATATATATGTATATATATATATTATACACACACACACATATATATATATATATATATATATATATATATATATATATATATATATATATATATATATATGTATATATATACATATATATATATATATATATATATATATATATATATATATATATATATTTATAGATATATATATATATATATATATATATATATATATATATATATATATATATATATATATATATATATATATATACGAGTATATGTGTGTGTGTGTGTGTTTATATATATATATATATATATATATATATATATATATATATATATATATATATATATATATAAACATATAGTTCACTCCGCAATCAATCTCATGAAATTTACTTAAAAATATCCTTCTTAACCGCATCATTTGTTCACGTTTATTCGATACCCATCGCTTTCGTTTTCACTTAACTATGGCACCTAATTTTCATGAAAGTTTCAAGTAAATCATACCATAATGTTCAACGAAAACTCGGCTATGCATTTTCATCTTCATCTGTACAGTTATGATCAATGATAGCAGGAAACGTATCTCTTTTAAGGTTGCGATTCTCGCCGGGTTTTAGTATGGAAATCACTAATTTTAGATTTCTGGGCATATGTTCTAATGTAGATATAATATTAACTGAAAAGTAACAATTCAACTCTATAATTTGCAATCACTCACTCCTTATTATTTCTTCGAGGGATTTTATAATCCTATATGTAACGTTTACGTCTAAGGACGTAAGAAGGATCCTATACCAAGCTCATTGGTAAGCAAAGAATGAATGCGGAAGAGAAAAGCATCCTGAAATGTTCCCTTTAATTGTTGTATTTATGCTGCACCCAGAATTAATTTATGGGTTATTTCCGGTAGAAATGATGGACTAAAATGTACCGTTTATGCTTAAAAATTAAGGATACTGTAAATTTTTATCCTCTGTCACCTAAGGACTCGGTATCTGAAACAAATCCTTGCAGAGTGCCAACTAATTGGCACCTTTCGTACGAAATATCATTTAAATTTAATTTCTTGACATCAATGTATCATATTTAACTGTTAATATCTATAGAGTCCTTAGAAGGATTTCAATTCTGTTCCGATACATTTTAGATCAATATGTTGTCCTTCATTTGAAACCTCTACAATCAAAATCCTTACAAGCGTCGATCAGTTACGCTGAAAAATCGGGGTGAAGGTCGGAATTTTTTTAGTTTTAACGGTAAAAGTCCTTTACCGTTACTTGAATTTTTTATCCTTCAAACGGGACCTAACTGGAAGAAAGACGTATCATTTGCCAAAAATCGGACTCTTCTATCTATCTCCGTTTAAAAGTTATGCGTGAACATACAAAAAAAAAAGCAAAAAAAACAAAAAATATACGCAATGAATTGATAACCTTCTTTCTTTTGGAAGTCGGTTAAAAATGACTTGGGCTGGGGCTTGTCCCGTCGATGCATGTTCGGCAGCTCTGTACGCCATCAAAACTAGTGGAATGTGTCGGTCCCAGTCCCTTTGGTTCTCGTCAACCATCTTGGCCAGGTGTTTATTGAGAGTGCCGTTGAAACGTTAGACCATTCCATCGGATTGGGGATGCAGTGGTGTTGTCCTCGTTTTCTGTATTCCCAGCAGCTCGCACATCTCGCTAAAAACTAGTGATTCGAAGTTTCGACCTTGATCTGAATGTAGTTCACAAGGTACACCGTACCTACTGACCCAATTTTACACTAGCTGTTCGGCTACAGTAGTTGCTTCCTGGTTGGGAATGGGGTAGACCTCGGGCTACTTGCTGAAATAATCGGCTACAACCAGCGTGTACCAATTTCCGCATTCGGATTCAGGAAAGGGTCCTGCGATGTCAACAGCAATCCTTTCAAACGGTGTCCCCACGTTATAGGCTTGCATTTGTCCTCTCAGTTGTCGCTTTGGGCCTTTGACGGAAGCACAAATTGTGCATCTGTGACACCAGTCCTCTACGTCTTCTCGAGCGTGGAGATAGTAGAACCTTTCCCGCAATTTTGCTAAGGTCTTGTTAACACCAAGGTGGCCTTCCGAGGATCCTTCATGCATTTCCTTAATCATGTCGTGGGTTCGGCTTTTGGGTAGTATAGTTTGTATCCTATAGGAGCTGCCATCCGCCGTTTCCCATTTTCACTTGAGTACGCCACCCTCCACCTGAAGGGAGTTCCATTGTGCCCAATAGCTTTTCAGGGTTGCGCCATGCATCGAAACGTCTTTCCACTCAGGTCGCCCAGTCGTCTCCTTCCATACAAACAATGGTCCGATGTCTTCATCGGCTAACTGGGCGTTTCGAATCTCCTCCGATGACCAACTTTCATCGAATTTGGCCGTTATCAATCGCAAATCAACGGGTGGTTCCTTTTCCTCAATCCGTCGGCAATGCTTGCAGTTAGCTGGACATGGACAGCGGGATAGGGCGTCAGCATTTCCATGAACTCCGCCCTTCCGATGAACAATTTCGTTGTCGTATGACTGCAACCTTTCGATCCATCTCGCAACTTGTCCCTCGGGGTTTTTGAAGTTGAGCAGCCATCTCAGTGATGCATGGTCCATTCGAATAATAAATTTCTGGCCATATAGGTACTTATGGAACTGCTTGGTGGCCTCTATTATAGCCAATAGCTCCTTCCTGGCCACGCAGTAGTTCCTCTCACTTTTTGAAAGAACTCGACTGTAATACCAGAGGAATATTTCTTCGCCATCGATCTGCTGGGAGAATACAGCTCCAATGCCGCCGTTGCTCGCATCGGTGTCAACTACAAACATTTTTCCGGGTTTTGGATATGCCAGCACGGGTGATTCACACAGCTTCTCCTCCAAGGTCTCAAAGGCTACCTGGCATTGTTCATTCCAGACATACGGACGATTTTTCTCGGTTAACTGATGGAGACACTTAGCAATTTTGGCAAAATCTTTGATGAATCTTCGAAAGTAGGTTGCCAGACCCAGAAAACTTCGTATTTGGCGCTTGTTGTTTGGTGTTGGCCAGCTTTTCACGGCTTCAATTTTCTCAGGGTCTGTTTTGACTTCTTCTGCTGATACAACGTGTCCCAGGTATTAGGTAAATTTCTCGAGAGAAATTTAACCTATTGCGGAGAGCATCATATATATATATATATATATATATATATATATATATATATATATATATATATATATATATATATATATATATATATATATATATATATATATATATATATGGGATATAACGAAATTTTTGACCACGCTAGAGGTTGCAAATTTGCTCCGATTTTCACCAAATTTTCAGGAAAGGTGTATTGGGAAATTATCTCGGTTTAGTTCGTGAACCAGCTATATCGGCTTTGCAAAAACAAAATGGCGGCCGTTTTAGACGAAAAATCGGGCACCGCTTCCAAAAAATTTATTTCATCCTTTTTAGGGCATTCCGAAGTCGGTTTTCTTTTTTAGGGTTTTGTAAAATAATTTTAAAAACCCTTCTAAAATCGCGTCCTGTCTGTCCGTCTGTCTGTCCGTCCGTCCGCCCGTCCGTCCGTGTGTCACACCAGTTTTTCGCGGAAACTACTTAAGCTAGAAGCATCAAATTTTGTATGTAGGTGTAAAGTGGTGCTCTCTTCAAAATTCAACTACAAAAAAATTTAATGAGGTATTTAAGGGGGTCTCCCCATATAGGGGAGTGACCCCCCGAAAAAAAAATTTCATTGAAGGTGGCCGATATGGGTATCAAATGAAAGGTCTTGATGAGAACTTTTCAAAACAGGTCTTCGTTTGGCAAAGTTCGCTTCGAGGGGTGCACAGGGAGGGGAAATACACGAAAAATTTGTGTCCCCCCCCCCTCGCGATTGGACACCTGTGATCCGAAAAATCAGGCATGTAGCCCTTGGTGAGTACAACACCAACAAATACGTGAGAAGTCGTAATTCACTCAACTTTGTTAGTAATAGTATGATTTATCGATTTTATGATTTCTTGAATAAAATCTTAACGGTACCCTTAAATTCAATGAAATTCAGTACACTATTGACTATTTATAAAATTTATCTATTCTGAAAGTTTCATAAAGATTGAATCATATTTAGCGAAGTTATATCGGTTTGAATTTTCCTATATTACTATGGAACAATATGCGCTGCATTTATTACTATGGCAACATATGGCTATGGAACAACATGCGCCTTTTACCGACTCAGACACTACAGTTTTGCTAGGATTTGCATGAAAATTTCAGGAATGATAAGTATCATGTATATCTTTGAGAATCGGTTCAGCTAGTGGTACCAGTAATTGTAAAACAAAATAGTGGCTGTTTTAAATGCGAAGATTGAATTATTTTGAGTAATTTTTTCCCAACTTCAGCGTTTAAGGTGCATGCTTTGAACACTTGATTCAATTTAATGAATGACTGAAGATGGGTACCTACAATTAATCCTCATAAGTGAAACAAGTCAAGAAGGCGGGAGAGAGCTCCTAGCAAAAGGGTTTTGTAACCATTATAGGATTCGAAAAAATTGGCAATTAATCGGTAACAGTACAGGAGAGTGGCCATGAAAAAAAAATTCATCAAACGTAGCCGATATGAGTATGAAATGAAAGTTTTCATGGGAGCTTTTCAAAACAGTTCTCAAACTGTCAGTTTTTGCTTCAGTGGGGGCACAAGGGGGCAATACGTGAAAAATGTGTTTCCTCCCTCGCGAATGGACATCTGAAATAATTATCAAGGGAGATATTTATGAGCGTAACAATAACAAAAATAGTATGATCTTTTCATACTTTCTCCAATAAAATCGTCTTTGACATGTTTCTTGATTTGATTCGATCTGGTGACTGCATTTTGTAAATTGGATACAAAACCCTTCTGACATGAGCGTAGGTCTGTTTACCCAACTTGTTTCTAAAAGTTTTTTATTTCACCCTTCTTAGTGGCAAATTTTTTCATTTCAAACCATTCAAAACTCTGTTTCATGAATACATTGTATCATGTTCTCGTATATTAAAATATCATTTTTTACTGCAATGCAAAAACCACTACGGCTAAAATCTGACGCGTTGATAGGAATCGAATTTAGCTCTGGTACATTTAATCCACGATCTCATCAAAGTCCACCTTGAATTTAGATTTCATAATAATCCAATATGAATTGAAGCTTTGACAAATTTTCGAACTTTGCACATTGCATAGCCCGCCATTTTTTAGGGTTTTGTAAAATAATTTTACAAAACCCTTCTAAAATCGCGTCCTGTCTGTCCATCTGTCCGTCTGTTTGTCCGACCGTCCGTCCGTCCGTGGGTCACAGCAGTTTTTCTCGGAAACTACTTAAGCTAGAAACATCAAATTTTGTATGTAGGCGTAAAGTGGTGTTCTCTTTAAATTTCAAACATATAGGGCAGTGATTCCCCGAAATAAAAATTTCATTGAAGGTGGCCGATATGGATATCAAATGAAAGGTCTTGATGAGAGCTTTTCAAAACAGGTCTTCGTTTGGCAAAGTTTGCTTTGGGGGGGCGCACAGGGAGGGGAAATACACGAAAAATTTGTGTCCCCCCCCACCTGTGATCCGAAAAATCTGAAAAAAATCAAGAACGTAGGTCTTGATGAGTACAACAACAACAAATACGTTAGAAGTCGCAATTCACTCAACTTTGTTAGTAATAGTATGATTTATCGATTTTATGTTTTCTTGAATAAAATCTAAATGGTACCCTTAAATTCAATGAAATTCAGTACACAGATGACTATTAATAAGATTGATCTATTAAGCGAAGTTATAGCGGTTTGAATTTTCCTGTATTACTATGGAACAATATGCGCTGCATTTATTACTATGGCAACATACCTGTATGGGTATGGAACAACATGCGCTTTTTACCGACTCAGACACCACAGTTTTGCTTGGATTTGCATGAAAATTTCAGGAATCATAGGTGTCATGTATATCTTTGAGAATTTGAGTTCAACTAGTGGTATCAGTAATCGTAAAACAAAATAGTGGCTGTTTTAAATGCGAAGATTGAATAATTGTGAGTTATTTTTTCCCAGCTTCAACGTTTAAGGTGCATGCCTTGACACTTGATTCAATTTAATGAATGACTGAAGATGAGTACCTACAATTAATACTCATAAGCGAAACAAGGCAAGGGGGCGGGAGAGAGCTCCTAGCAAAAGCGCTTTGTAACCATCCTAGGATTCGAGAAAATAGGCCATGAATCGATGATAACAGTACAGGAGAGTGGCCCCTGAAAATAAAAATTCATCAAACGTAGCCGATATGAGTATGAAATGAAAGTTTTCATGGGAGCTTTTCAAAACAGTTCTTAAACTGTCAGTTTTTGCTTCAGTGGGGGCACAGGGTGGAAATACATGAAAAATGTGTTTCGTCCCTCGCGAATGGACATCTGAAATAATTATCAAGGGAGATATTTATGAGTATAACAATAACAAAAACCTCAGAAGTCTAAATTCGTTCAACTTTGTTAATAATAGTATGATCTTCGAATTTCATATTTTCTCCAACAAAATCGTCTTTGACATGTTTCTTGATCTGGTGACTGAATTTTGTAAATTGAATACAAAACCCTTGTGACATGAGCGTAGGTCTGTTTACCCAACTTGTTTTATATTCTGACCTGACCCTGAAGTGCTTTTTTATCGTTCAACTTTTTTCGACCTTTGAGCGACCGCCATTTCGTTTCAAATTGTTCAAGTTTGGATTTTCCATTGTGAGCTTTATCACAAAATTGAATAAATCTTTGTACTAGTTTTGGTACAAACTGGAGCTATACTTTGGCCACAACAGAAATATTGCTAAAAATTTGGAGAAAATCGAAGCAAAGGCACACTCATACACACACATAGCCATATATATAGATATAATACATATATATATATATATATATATATATATATATATATATATATATATATATATATATATATATATATATATACATATATATATATATATTTATATATATGTATTATATATATATATATATATATATATATATATATATATATATATATATATATATATATGTTTATATATATATATATATATATATATATATACATATATATGTATATATATATTATAAACATATATATATATGTATATATATATATATATATATATATATATATATATATATATATATATATGTATATATATATATTATACACACACACACACACACATATATATATATATATATATATATATATATATATGTATATATATACATATATATATATATATATATATATATATATATATATCTATATATATATATATATATATATATATATATATATATATATATATATATGTATTTATAGATATATATATATATATATATATATATATATATATATATATATATATACGAGTATATGTGTGTGTGTGTGTGTGTGTGTGTGTGTCTGTACACATATGTATTTATATATATATATATATATATATATATATATATATATATATATATAAACATATAGTTCACTCCGCAATCAATCTCATGAAATTTACTTAAAAATATCCTTCTTAACCGCATCATTCGTTCACGTTTATTCGATACCCATCGCTTTCGTTTTCACTTAACTATGGCACCTAATTTTCATGAAAGTTTCAAGTAAATCATACCATAATGTTCAACGAAAACTCGGCTATGCATTTTCATCTTCATCTGTACAGTTATGATCAATGATAGCAGGAAACGTATCTCTTTTAAGGTTGCGATTCTCGCCGGGTTTTAGTATGGAAATCACTAATTTTAGATTTCTGGGCATATGTTCTAATGTAGATATAATATTAACTGAAAAGTAACAATTCAACTCTATAATTTGCAATCACTCACTCCTTATTATTTCTTCGAGGGATTTTATAATCCTATATGTAACGTTTACGTCTAAGGACGTAAGAAGGATCCTATACCAAGCTCATTGGTAAGCAAAGAATGAATGCGGAAGAGAAAAGCATCCTGAAATGTTCCCTTTAATTGTTGTATTTATGCTGCACCCAGAATTAATTTATGGGTTATTTCCGGTAGAAATGATGGACTAAAATGTACCGTTTATGCTTAAAAATTAAGGATACTGTAAATTTTTATCCTCTGTCACCTAAGGACTCGGTATCTGAAACAAATCCTTGCAGAGTGCCAACTAATTGGCACCTTTCGTACGAAATATCATTTAAATTTAATTTCTTGACATCAATGTATCATATTTAACTGTTAATATCTATAGAGTCCTTAGAAGGATTTCAATTCTGTTCCGATACATTTTAGATCAATATGTTTTCCTTCATTTGAAACCTCTACAATCAAAATCCTTACAAGCGTCGATCAGTTACGCTGAAAAATCGGGGTGAAGGTCGGAATTTTTTTAGTTTTAACGGTAAAAGTCCTTTACCGTTACTTGAATTTTTTATCCTTCAAACGGGACCTAACTGGAAGAAAGACGTATCATTTGCCAAAAATCGGACTCTTCTATCTATCTCCGTTTAAAAGTTATGCGTGAACATACAAAAAAAAAAAGCAAAAAAAACAAAAAATATACGCAATGAATTGATAACCTTCTTTCTTTTGGAAGTCGGTTAAAAATGACTTGGGCTGGGGCTTGTCCCGTCGATGCATGTTCGGCAGCTCTGTACGCCATCAAAACTAGTGGAATGTGTCGGTCCCAGTCCCTTTGGTTCTCGTCAACCATCTTGGCCAGGTGTTTATTGAGAGTGCCGTTGAAACGTTAGACCATTCCATCGGATTGGGGATGCAGTGGTGTTGTCCTCGTTTTCTGTATTTCCAGCAGCTCGCACATTTCGCTAAAAACTAGTGATTCGAAGTTTCGACCTTGATCTGAATGTAGTTCACAAGGTACACCGTACCTACTGACCCAATTTAACACTAGCTGTTCGGCTACAGTAGTTGCTTCCTGGTTGGGAATGGGGTAGACCTCGGGCTACTTGCTGAAATAATCGGCTACAACCAGCGTGTACCAATTTCCTCATTCGGATTCAGGAAAGGGTCCTGCGATGTCAACAGCAATCCTTTCAAACGGTGTCCCCACGTTATAGGCTTGCATTTGTCCTCTCAGTTGTCGCTTTGGGCCTTTGACGGAAGCACAAATTGTGCATCTGTGACACCAGTCCTCTACGTCTTCTCGAGCGTGGAGATAGTAGAACCTTTCCCGCAATTTTGCTAAGGTCTTGTTAACACCAAGGTGGCCTTCCGAGGATCCTTCATGCATTTCCTTAATCATGTCGTGGGTTCGGCTTTTGGGTAGTATAGTTTGTATCCTATAGGAGCTGCCATCCGCCGTTTCCCATTTTCACTTGAGTACGCCACCCTCCACCTGAAGGGAGTTCCATTGTGCCCAATAGCTTTTCAGGGTTGCGCCATGCATCGAAACGTCTTTCCACTCAGGTCGCCCAGTCGTCTCCTTCCATACAAACAATGGTCCGATGTCTTCATCGGCTAACTGGGCGTTTCGAATCTCCTCCGATGACCAACTTTCATCGAATTTGGCCGTTATCAATCGCAAATCAACGGGTGGTTCCTTTTCCTCAATCCGTCGGCAATGCTTGCAGTTAGCTGGACATGGACAGCGGGATAGGGCGTCAGCATTTCCATGAACTCCGCCCTTCCGATGAACAATTTCGTTGTCGTATGACTGCAACCTTTCGATCCATCTCGCAACTTGTCCCTCGGGGTTTTTGAAGTTGAGCAGCCATCTCAGTGATGCATGGTCCATTCGAATGATAAATTTCTGGCCATATAGGTACTTATGGAACTGCTTGGTGGCCTCTATTATAGCCAATAGCTCCTTCCTGGCCACGCAGTAGTTCCTCTCACTTTTTGAAAGAACTCGACTGTAATACCAGAGGAATATTTCTTCGCCATCGATCTGCTGGGAGAATACAGCTCCAATGCCGCCGTTGCTCGCATCGGTGTCAACCACAAACATTTTTCCGGGTTTTGGATATGCCAGCACGGGTGATTCACACAGCTTCTCCTCCAAGGTCTCAAAGGCTACCTGGCATTGTTCATTCCAGACATACGGACGATTTTTCTCGGTTAACTGATGGAGACACTTAGCAATTTTGGCAAAATCTTTGATGAATCTTCGAAAGTAGGTTGCCAGACCCAGAAAACTTCGTATTTGGCGCTTGTTGTTTGGTGTTGGCCAGCTTTTCACGGCTTCAATTTTCTCAGGGTCTGTTTTGACTCCTTCTGCTGATACAACGTGTCCCAGGTATTAGGTAAATTTCTCGAGAGAAATTTAACCTATTGCGGAGAGCATCATATATATATATATATATATATATATATATATATATATATATATATATATATATATATATATATATATATATATATATATATATATATATATATATGGGATATAACGAAATTTTTGACCACGCTAGAGGTTGCAAATTTGCTCCGATTTTCACCAAATTTTCAGGAAAGGTGTATTGGGAAATTATCTCGGTTTAGTTCGTGAACCAGCTATATCGGCTTTGCAAAAACAAAATGGCGGCCGTTTTAGACGAAAAATCGGGCACCGCTTCCAAAAAATTTATTTCATCCTTTTTAGGGCATTCCGAAGTCGGTTTTCTTTTTTAGGGTTTTGTAAAATAATTTTAAAAACCCTTCTAAAATCGCGTCCTGTCTGTCCGTCTGTCTGTCCGTCCGTCCGCCCGTCCGTCCGTGTGTCACACCAGTTTTTCGCGGAAACTACTTAAGCTAGAAGCATCAAATTTTGTATGTAGGTGTAAAGTGGTGCTCTCTTCAAAATTCAACTACAAAAAAATTTAATGAGGTATTTAAGGGGGTCTCCCCATATAGGGGAGTGACCCCCCGAAAAAAAAATTTCATTGAAGGTGGCCGATATGGGTATCAAATGAAAGGTCTTGATGAGAACTTTTCAAAACAGGTCTTCGTTTGGCAAAGTTCGCTTCGAGGGGTGCACAGGGAGGGGAAATACACGAAAAATTTGTGTCCCCCCCCCCCTCGCGATTGGACACCTGTGATCCGAAAAATCAGGCATGTAGCCCTTGGTGAGTACAACACCAACAAATACGTGAGAAGTCGTAATTCACTCAACTTTGTTAGTAATAGTATGATTTATCGATTTTATGATTTCTTGAATAAAATCTTAACGGTACCCTTAAATTCAATGAAATTCAGTACACTATTGACTATTTATAAAATTTATCTATTCTGAAAGTTTCATAAAGATTGAATCATATTTAGCGAAGTTATATCGGTTTGAATTTTCCTATATTACTATGGAACAATATGCGCTGCATTTATTACTATGGCAACATATGGCTATGGAACAACATGCGCCTTTTACCGACTCAGACACTACAGTTTTGCTAGGATTTGCATGAAAATTTCAGGAATGATAAGTATCATGTATATCTTTGAGAATCGGTTCAGCTAGTGGTATCAGTAATTGTAAAACAAAATAGTGGCTGTTTTAAATGCGAAGATTGAATTATTTTGAGTAATTTTTTCCCAACTTCAGCGTTTAAGGTGCATGCTTTGAACACTTGATTCAATTTAATGAATGACTGAAGATGGGTACCTACAATTAATCCTCATAAGTGAAACAAGTCAAGAAGGCGGGAGAGAGCTCCTAGCAAAAGGGTTTTGTAACCATTCTAGGATTCGAAAAAATTGGCAATTAATCGGTAACAGTACAGGAGAGTGGCCATGAAAAAAAAATTCATCAAACGTAGCCGATATGAGTATGAAATGAAAGTTTTCATGGGAGCTTTTCAAAACAGTTCTCAAACTGTCAGTTTTTGCTTCAGTGGGGGCACAAGGGGGCAATACGTGAAAAATGTGTTTCCTCCCTCGCGAATGGACATCTGAAATAATTATCAAGGGAGATATTTATGAGCGTAACAATAACAAAAATAGTATGATCTTTTCATACTTTCTCCAATAAAATCGTCTTTGACATGTTTCTTGATTTGATTCGATCTGGTGACTGCATTTTGTAAATTGGATACAAAACCCTTCTGACATGAGCGTAGGTCTGTTTACCCAACTTGTTTCTAAAAGTTTTTTATTTCACCCTTCTTAGTGGCAAATTTTTTCATTTCAAACCATTCAAAACTCTGTTTCATGAATACATTGTATCATGTTCTCGTATATTAAAATATCATTTTTTACT